>JAHBCN010000028.1:370000-394615 GCA_019359885.1 Listronotus oregonensis | reverse complement strand
AAAATTTTAATAAAATTTATTAATTTTATATTTTATATAATATATATATATATATATATATATATATATATATATATATATATATATATATATATATATATATATATATATATATATATATATATATATATATATATATATATATATATATATATATATATATATATATATATATATATATATATATATATATATATATATATATATATGTATATATAAATACCGCGAACTGCAAAAAAGGCGAATTTAGACGATTGGCATTCGCACAAAAACATGCAAACGACCATCGTCCATTGCCACAAAACTTTTGCGAAATTTGACTCACGAGCGTGTATTAGAATCGTTGGTGCGTTGACGTGCGAGCACGGACATTCATGACTTCACAAATTTTTGTGGCTTTTCGGACTCAGTAGACGACTAGCGTAACAGTTATTAATGCAATAAAGCGGTCTTGGTGTCCGACAAATTTATTGCTGCGTTTTTGCAGCCTAAATATGACATTTGGGAGGTTTTTATTTGCCATTAATACATATTCAAATTTTAATTTTTCCTGTAAAATTGGGGATGGAATATATTTTTAATCTTGTCTGATAAATACGTTGCAAAATGCAAAAAAAGTCTAAAGAAGAAAATTTTGGAAGTTTTGAATACATTTTTACATATACAGAACCCTCGTTAAATCGACTAAAAATAAAAAACGCCAACAAATTAAATATGAAAATCCGTCCCGAAAATGTATTAACGGATTTGCTCTATCTCTTACGGTTTTCTTAATACCCCGTATAAAAGTAAGTGTGCCATCTGCTTATTACTTTTTAAGGAAAAAAAGGTATACTTATTTTGTAAAACACAGTAAGGGTTTTATTTATTAAAAAAATATTTATCCAGTATTGAAAAAAGTTAACTATGGGTATTAAGACAATATTTATAATATATTTTTATTAGGAAAGCTCATACCGTTCCGCTCTAGACACCACTGATGAATCAGCCTATCTTAGTGCCCAGGATACTGCATTTTCAAGTCCCAGACAATTTAGACCCTTGGCAGCATCCAGCCCATGTCCTTGCCCGAAAGCAAGTCCTCAAAATATTTCATCCTCTTTTCGGGGTTCGCCACAAAGAAGAGCGAATACATCCAGGCCGGGTACTAGCCCCATAAGGTCAAGGGTACGTAGTTACCTAGAACGGAATCTTTGGTATAAAAACCCCTTTCGTCTATTTTTTTTCATTTATTTATAAACATATAATAAAAAAAATAACTAATGTAACTGAACAATTTTGTAATTGTCTTTATGTCTTCGGGCCATGTCAGTATGGTTTGGAAAAGTTTTGTCGCAGTTTCATGGAGCCACCCTTATATCTCAGAAACTACTAGTGCGAAATTTTGATGATTGATAACTACCCCAAATAGGACCTTGCCGACAAGGTCAAACTTGAGACTCGCTATAAGCGTTATGTTATAACGGGCAAAAGTATAGGTCCATTTTTCAAAATTTTATATTAACGATTTTTTTAGAATGTACCTAATACGATATTCTTAAAAAGCACCTTTAAAAAACTCATGTGGAAGTTTTCATGACAGTGCGCGTAAAAGTATTTCAGATACAGGTCTTAAAAAAAAACTAGATAAACATATTTTTATCTGGGACTCTGTTACTGATATCAAAAAATATGATTCTTTATTTTTTGTTGAAAAGAATGCCTTTTATCAATTTCTTTGAATTCTGCTTTAAAATTCAAATTTTTTCAACTAGGCAAAATTTCTATTAATATATTTTTTGTAACAATTGATGTATTATGGTAAATGAAGACATAATTAAATATCAAGGCTAAAAGCCAAAAAAAGTCGTAAAAATTATGGACAAAATATAATAAAAACAAAAATAAACGTAAATAATTCTCTAATATAATATTTATTTAGGGCTTCATAAGCATAATACATTAATTTTTACCAAAAATATATTGATAGAATTTTTGCCAGGTTAAAAAAATTGAATTTTGAAGCAGAACTTAAAGAGATTAATAGAAAGCAATATTTTGAACAAAAAAAAAAAAGAATCATATTGAGATATAAGGTGGCTTTATGAAAACTGCAACACTTTATATATATATATATATATATATATATATATATATATATATATATATATATATATATATATATATATATATATATATATATATATATTCAAAAATAAAGTTGATGATGGTTTAGCGAAAAAGAAACGTCGCAAAAAATTTTTGACTTTGCCAATGGAAGAAGCGCAAAAAGTTTAAATAAAAATGTATTTTTAGTTTTTTTCCAATTTATGAAATAAACTCGTAAAAAAATAAAAACGAAAATCGGAAATTTCAGTTCTCGGCCATATTTCTAAAAGTACAAAATAGACCTTCAATTTTACAACGGTATATTATTGAGCTCCCTAATACGCAACTTTGCCAAATTTAAACTACCTACCTATGTCTTACCGTTTCGGAGATCCCATACTGGCCCTCCTTATCTTGGACACGCTGTATAAATACAGAGTGTCCTGATAAGGTCGTCCTCCGGCGATATCTCTAGAACCCTTCATCGCATACCCTTTTTTTTTTTTTTTTTTAAAAAAAAAAATAAAAAAAAAAAAAAAAAAATATATATATATATATATATATATATATATATATATATATATATATATATATATATATATATATATATATATATATATATATATATATATATATATATATATATATAATATATATATATATATATATATATATATATATATATATATATATATATATTTATAGTAAAACCAGCCTCGAGAAAATTCTGGAAATTATTTTTAAGTTTCTAATTCCACTGCTAGAGGGCGTAAAACTAAGAACAAAATTGAAAACACGGATTATTTAAAAAAATGCCCTATTAACTTACGTCGTTGAAAGTTTTCTCACAAACTATGTAAAATAAGAAAACTTTTACTTTAAGCGTTTTTCCCTAACCTGTCAAATATAGGGAGGGGAAAGGAGCGAATGAACATTTAAAAAAAATAAATAATTTTTTTTCGGCTTAACCGATTTTGATAGACTAGGTCTCGTTTGAAGGAGCTTTTACCAGGGCTTAAGATAAAATATTGGTATAATTTTTTTTGTTTATTTTATCCCCAAAGAATAATTTGTGTCAAAGTTATGAATTTTGACCATTTTTTCGAAAAATTTAAATATAATGGTATTATTCTCTTAAAGCCATTAAAAAGAGCATAAAAAAGTAAAGAAACTGGTAAAAACTGCATTTCGATATCTTAAATAATTTTAAACTTTTTACCGAAAAATTGCATTACTCGTATCCTTTCCTATTTTAAGCTGTAAGATAAACAACGCGGCGTTTTTATCGAGAGTGCCGGGACGTTAAAAATCACAGAAAACAGGGACGTCAAAAATAACAAGTGCAATATTTGCCAAACCTGATAATTTTAAATTTAGTTCTTGTTTATCGCAGTTTATCGTTATTATCATTAGTAATAGTGTTGTTAACCGTTATTAAGTAAATTTTTAATGTCTTAATCTACCACCGATGCAACAATATGCTTGCATTTATTTTGAACATGTTTTAAATGCCTGTACTGCTTGCTGCAAGACAATATGCCATAAAATATTTCGAAAGACGGCATTTTAATAATAAAGGGTTTAGACGTTTAACGTTTGATTAAGAGAAACTGAACTGTGCATCCTATTCCAGCACAATAAAGATACAATTATTATCCAGAGCCTGTAGATAATTATAAATCAGATATTATTATCCATGAGCCGTGAAATTATAAATGCTGTTATAAAATTTATGATAAACAAATATTAAGGAGATTATTAATATTATTTAATATTTGTAGAGAAAGAAATGAATCCAGCTGTCATGGCATTCTCGATAAAAAAAGTCGCGTTATTTATCTGACAACTTAAAATAGGAAAGGATAGCAGCAATGCAGTTTTTCGGCAATCAGTCGAGAATTAATTAAGATATCGAAATGCGGTTTCACCAGTTTCTTAACTTTTATATGACCTTTTTAATGGGCTTATAAAAATAATACCATTGTTTTTGTATATGGTGTCTTTGGAAAAGTTACTCAGATTTGATGGTCTAAACTCTAAGTCCATGGTTCTAGAGCATAGAGTTTATACAATGGTATGAAGGTTTCGGTCAATTTCACTAGAAACCCTGTATACTATACTATAACATTATAAAGAGTAAGAGATTTGTATTTTTGGATGTTTGTAACAAATATACTTAAAAACTACTGAACCAATTTTAATTTTTTTTTCACCGTTAGAATACTACATTTTACTGATTGTGAGTAACATAAGCTATAAAAAATAAAAATCCACCTGTTTGAAGCCGGGACATGTTGCAAGTTTTTGATAAAGTTATTTGATGTAAAATGGTGTTTATTTAAGTTAGTAATCAATGTTTTAATTGAAGATGTAAAAAAAATATCAAATTAAAAAATCAAAACGTAAGTCCATGATTGTTCATAAATGAGTTCGTTCGCACTTCGCCGATATTTGGGTGGCTGTGCCCACAACCTTTTTTGAGGGCTGAATCCGGGCTTGTCCCCCCTCCCTATATTTGACAGGTTAGGAAAAAACGCTTAAAAAAAGTGTCCTTATTTACATAGTTTGTGAAAAAACTATCAACGACATAAGTTATTATGGCATATTTTAAAATAATCCGTGTTTTCAATTTTGTTCTTAGTTTTATGCCCTATGCGGTGGAATTAGAAACTTAAAAATAATGTCTTTATTACTTTTTGCAATAAAAAATATTATAATAAAAACAAATATTTTTTTCAGGTGGACACTCCTGGCTCTCCAGGCAGAGAAGGTAAAATGTCAAATAATAAAATATGTAGACTCTTTTTTACCACGAATAGAAAGTAATTAATCCAAAATTATTTTTAGATCTCAATCGCCTTACTCAACGCTCTACGACAGTGGCGGAATTCCCGGTGCTTACCGAAGTGACCTATCACCGATGTTTGATTACTCATCATCACAGTCTGGACGAAATCTAAGTAGCTACGAGAATGATCCTACCCCTTGGAGTACCGAAGGGTGCCCCGAAGATTGCACTCCAGCATCAATAAATGTAACTAAAAAAATGAATAAACAACACTGTTCTGCATCATTTTTTTTTCACAAACGAATGTGTTATTTCAACAATATCTACCTATGTGACACTTATAGGCTACTGACCATGTAATTTAGAAAGGAACTACAACGTTAACGGGGTTTAAAAGTTTCTTACGTTCAACTTACACTCTAATATAAAAAACTTAGGAGTGCTACCATTTCAAAAGATGCATTTTTGAGAGGAGTGAATCTGGCCATTTTTCAGTTTTTTAATTTTAACTCAAATTTTATGCACTTTTTACTTAAAAAAAGGAGGTTAGTTATTCGTATGTATGTAATATTTCTGGAACTGCATAATATTCACATATAATAATCTATTGAGGTAATTTTAACATATCCCTTTTTTAATAAAAAAATATTTCTTTAGAAAACCTGCAAATATCTTTTGACTAGTACTGACATTTAATTTTTACAAAAAACAAAAACCTTTCGTCAAAATTAAGGGCATGTAAGACAATATTATTCTTAAAATAAATAAGGTCAAGGTGTTTACAGTATAACATGTTATACATTGTTGAAAATAAGGAGCACTATTTATTTACGTAAAAATCCGATATAGAGCCCATAAAAAAAAATAAAGTTGATGAGGGTGACCGAGTGACGTCGAATGTAAAATCTGAATGAGCTATCAGATAGCCAGAAAAAGTGCCAATGTAAATATGCAATAAATTTTAAAATCCGTTTTAAAATGGAGCTGGAAAAAAATAAAATCAATTTTACAAAATTGCAATTTTTCTCGGATATCTCTGGAAAGACTTGGAATTAAAAAAAAAATAAACCATGAGATTAGGCACTCAAAACCCCAACTTTTTTCCTATTTAACCGTTTTTGTACCATTTCCAAGATGCCCATACTGGCCCTTCATATATTGGAAACAATGTATAGCAACTTTCTAGGTATTCTCTAAAAAAACAGCCCACCGATGTGTTCGCACGTCGATGTCGTGGATGGGCCCAGTAGGATCTTTTGGAACACGCGCTGGAGTTGCCGGGATCCGAAGCTAAGACGAACACAAGGGTTAACTCAAGGTGTTAGCATATCGTGCTAATGAGTAAATGATATCCTGTGCCTTAAACAGGTGTCTCCAACGGTGGCTCTGAGATACAGGGCCACCTCTCAGAGTATCTAGCCTTACTGCGGTAATGCGGGGCCGGCCGTGTTACCACCTCCAAACAGAAAGCGGACAGAACCGCTTTCATAGGAAAAAAGTGACAAAGGTTACAAGCAGACAAGGGTGCGCCGACCGAAATGGGTGAATCCGTTTCGAAAGGTGCCCCTGAAGTCACAGGCGCCTGTTTCACGGGGAAGGGCTAATCCATCCCGAACAAGCATTTGCTTAAGAAGGGATCCCTGAATCCAAACAGAAGGCGGACAGAACAGCTTTTATAGGGAAAAGGGTTCCCTGGCTTTAAACAGAAAGCGGATAGAACCGTTTTTATAGGAAAAGGCCGGAGATACGGCCTCAAAAGGTACATCTGGTTCCTGTAACAAGGATCTGGTAGCTACCCACGTCACTATACCGGGAAAGGAGGGCATGACGGATCTAATCGTCTGCTCGTCATACTTTCCAGGAGACAGGGACACCAGAACTGTGCTCGTGTCCGGTAGCGGTACGAGTAAAGGGAGATGAAAGAGCTCCCTCCTAGTTTGATATCGGAATCATTAGAAGTCTGATCCTATTGGGAGAAATGTAAAAGGGTGTGAGCCACAATAGACCGAGCGGTCGCGGTAATAGGGATAGTCCGAGCTCATATTATTATATGAATTCAGCACATCATATTGGATACAAAAAAAAAAAAAACAAAAAAATATCAGCTAGCGGAAAAAAAAGGAATTCAGAACGAAGTAATTTATGTAAATTATGTTTTTATACATTTTTACCACTTTCTATTTTTAAAACAAGTAGTTTTAATTTACTTTTACGCTTTAGGCGTGTCGTGTAACTTTAATATAATTTAAATTTCTAAATTTTAAAACTAAATATTTAATAAATAAGTTTAAATATTTTAGAGCACTGGTCGACAACAATATAGACGACTTAGGGGTCAACCAGATATCTCTGGATGGCGAGAAGACGAAAACAGAACAATTTAGGACTAAAATTCAGTGGCAGTCAACCTTTGTTGCAAAAAGTTGCTAAGAAAAATATTTAGTTAAAATTTTGATAAAGCTGGCAGTCACTTGTTTAAAATACAGACTGTCGGCACCAACATCAACAAGGCTCGAATAATAACAAAAATATTATGAGTTAAAATACGATTGTTTAATGTAGAAGTATTTGTGATAAAATAAAGATCTTTCCAATAAAGAAGGTGTAATTTATTTACGTATATGGATTGGAAATAGTTAGGTTTTTTTTTAATGAGCTTTATTTATTTTTAAATTTAAAAAAAACTATATTTTAAAATTTGATTCTGTCGACAACAACTCAATACCCTTATGAACTTTGTCAGATTATCCAGTTCATGCTGGTAATGGCTACACCTATTGACATAAACGATACGCTTCAGGTACTGTAGTGTGACCTTACACATTACTGCCGCATAGATGAAACGATAATTCTGCCGATTGTTTCTGGCTATATTTAGGCAGTAGTTTAGGAGAGACAGCTGAAGTCCTTCTGAAAGCACACTTCCCTGGGTGTCACATAACAGGGAGGAACAATGAAGCCACAATTGGAGAACGCACACTGGAAGGAGAAAAATGTTGGAACTGGCAGCAGAGATCCTCAATGTCAGGAGGATGGAGTGAGCGGTGGGATCGTTTGGGCCATTCAATGGATGAAATATTCCCGGCACTACTGCAGAAGGCTCTGGACATTCTCACTCTGCCCATGTTGAAGGTCATGAGGGCTTCCATGGCTCTGGGGTATATCCCCAAGAGCTGGAGGAGGACCAGACTGGCCTTCATACCAAAACCTGGCAGGACGGACTACTGCGACAGTAAAACGTTTAGACCCATAAGTCTCACATCGTTCTTTTTAAAGACGATGGAGAGAATGATAGATGGGCATATAAAAGTTAAATACCTAATGGAAACCCCACTCAACAAGAGACAATTCGCATACACGGCAGGAAGCAGCACTACAGCTGCACTACACGAGCTTGTTGAGGACTTGGAAAAATGTCGAGATACGAAAGACTACGCTCTAGTGGCCTTTCTAGACATAGAAGGAGCATTTAATAATACCACGACAGTGGCAATATGTAATGCACTTGAGAAGCATGGCATCGACAAGACTATCATACGATGTATCCGTCTGATGCTAACTGATAGGAATGTCATCCTGGAGGTTGGAGATACCACAACTGAGGCTACAGTCAGCAGAGGATATCCTCAGGGGGGCGTCTTATCTCCACTTCTATGGAACCTGGTCATGAATGGACTACTGGAGAAAATCAGTAGGAGAGGTACAGATATACAAGCCTTTGCAGACGATGTGGCCATTATGGTCAAAGGTAAACATGCAAACCCGATAGTGGATATTATGGAAAGAGAGCTGGCAATGGTGGCAAAATGGTGTCAGGAGAACGGAGTGACAGCCAATGCATCAAAAACAGAGCTCGTATTATTCACTAGAAGGAGAAAACATACCGGACTTAGGAAAGTGAAGTTCGGTGAGAGAGAACTAGAATACTCCAGTACAGCCAAGTATCTTGGAGTGATGAATACTAGACGACAAGCTGAACTGGAGAGCACATCTTGAAATGGTAGCGAAGAAGGCCACAGGATCGCTATGGCTCTGTAGAAGAGTCGTAGGACGGGACTGGGGACTTTCTCCTAAGGTCATGAAGTGGATATACGAAGCAGTCATCAGGCCACGGATACTGTATGCCTCCGTGATTTGGTGGCAACGCACGGAACTTAAGACGGCACAGATAATGCTGAAACACATACAAAGAATGGCGATGAGAGGAATGACTGGGGCAGCATCCACAACTCCGACGGAATCGCTGGAGATTATTACGGGGCTCCCACCTCTCCATATAATGATCAAGGCCTCAGCAAGGGCAGAGGCACTAAGACTGGAGTGTGGAGGACGATGGAGGACCAGGGGGGCACTGTGACATCATGGGCCAAGTGAGAACTGTGGCTCTTTCGATGAAGCAGGATAGCATCCCCCCAGTAATCCACTTAGACCTCATGCACAAGGTGGACATGGCATCGGCAGATGACTGGGCTCACAAACGCTGTGGGACACCAAGCGAAGGAACAGTTATATACACAGATGGCTCAAGGAAAGGAGGCCGCACAGGCTTTGGTTTCTATGTAGAAAGGACGAACTACAAGTTCTATGGAACAATGGAAAAATATGCAACCGTATTTCAGGCGGAAGTTATGGCAATAGCCAAAGCCATAGAATACTGCCTGAATAGAAGATACAGGGGAAAAATAACTATATGTACTGACAGAAAGGCAGCGATCGGGGCGCTAACAAATACAGTGCACAGATCAGAACTTACAAATAGATGTCGCGAAGCAATTAATAAACTAACGAAAACCGCCAGAGTCACCCTGCAATGGGTCCCTGGACACAAAGGGATCCCGGGAAATGAAATGGCTGACAAACTCGCCAATTTGGGAGCTGAGGACAACGGACCTGAATATACCGTGGGAGTCTCTTACAACACGGATATGACAGAGATAGCAACATGGATAGAGAAACGGTTCGATGAGAACTGGAAAAAGTCAAAAGCCAGACAATCAAAGGCTATTATTGGGGAAGAACTATGGAAGGACCTACCGATGAACATAAAGGACTTCAATAGGGTGCAAATGAGAAACCTGACAGGCATACTGACAGGTCATTGTAGAAACAGACACTATCTCGACAAGATAGGAAAAAGCGAGACAAGTACATGTAGATGGTGTGGAGAGGGAAGAGAAGAGGCCATACATGTACTTAGAGATTGCCCAGCACTAGGGCACATCAGGGGGAAATGTCTGGGTACGGCATGGCTGGACCTAAATGACATAAGATTCCTACCACTAACGGGACTCGCATCACTAGTGAGGAAGTTGGGGCTCTAGTAAGCAAAACGACAGCACCATATTAGTGTAAAAGGAATGCATACGTAAGGGACAGTACAGGGTGACGGAACCTGTGTATGCTTAAGGGTTGGTGTAGAGCATAATGGGCTTAGGCCTCAGTGCTCAGGGCCCCAGCGAGGGAACTCACCATGCTACAATAGATAGATAGATAGATAGGCAGTAGTGGAGAATAATACTGATTTGTTAGCTGTGACAAATGAATTTGACCAAAGATCACTGACCAAACGGACGCAAGAAGTGGCGTCCTATGGGATCAGAGCCATGGGATATGCCGGCTAATAAATATAAAAAATGCTAATTAAAAGTAACAATACTGCATACTGGCAATACTGGCATATTTTTTTATTTAAAATATTTAGTTTTATTAGTACCTAAACCCCTGCAACTATTTACATTGTTTGGTAATGTGTCATATCGATTTTAATTTATTTATAATAAATAATTTTGATTAGATAAAAAGGGACTAAGCCGTCAATCCATTTAAATATAAAAATTATCAACTACATGCCCATTAACTGTCTAGCAGTTAATAGTGTCTATAGTCAGACGAATGAGGGCGCTGATAGTCCCTTATAGCAATGTTCCTGCCCCCTTTATCTGGGTTCATCCCTAATATCCCTAAATTATTTTAGTCTCTTTAGTTCTAAAAGGAAGTAAAAAGTAAAACTTATGAGACCAAAAAAGGCATGTTTATATACATATAGCATGCAAGATCTTAGGTACGATTACCTCACAAACGTATTTCTAAATAACTTTAATTACATTTCAAAACCCCTATATACCCGACCCGCTGTTATTAATGTAAAGCAGTGACATTAATAATACTGCAATAAAAAAATATAATAAAAATGTGGCTAGTACCCATCATCATATTAAAAACTCTAACTGCGTTAAAAATATCCATACGTACTCATTAAAATATTAATAGGATATAATAATTTTAGTGTAATGTTGTGTATGTAAATAACAAAGATGTAAAAAAAAATCTAAAATTGTTTGGGATAACACAAAAAAATGGAAAACCAACGGCCTAGTGATGATCGCGTTGTTAAATTTAGCAATGGACTTAGCAGTTTAGAATGTTTAACAAAACGTCATTGTCATTGTTATTCAATGATTTTAGTAGGTAACCTGTTAAAATCTGACATTTTGTTAAACATTCTAAACCGTTGTTAACTTTTAACAATTTGCTAAGTTGACAACGGTTTAGAATGTTTAACAAAATGTCAGATTTTGACAGGTTGCCTACTAAAATCATTGAATAACACTGACAATGACGTTTTGTTAAACATTATAAACTGCTAAGTCCATTGCTAAATTTAAAAACGCGATCATCACTCGGCCGTAAGACTTTGATTATTTTACTAGTACATAAATGGCCTGCTAAGCTGTTTATAATATAATCGTACATAAAGATTTAAAAAAATATTCATTTTTATAGCCCTTAAATGATTGCATTTAAATGTAGAATATTATTTTTTTCTTAATTAAAAATAAAACTAACCTTTTGCCCAGTGAGATTAGCAAACTTCTGGAATATTTTATTTAATACAAAAAGAAAAAGCTGTTGACATTTATAACATATAATTTAGCTACATAAAATAGTTAAAATAGGTTTTCTGTTTCTTAGGCATGGGAATTGCCATCTCCTCTAGGTGTTCGACTTCTCTGATGAATTGCGCTGTAGCTTTTCTCGGTAGATTTCCTGCTTTTATGTGCTTTTTCAATGTTAGTTCCTTCATTATGGGTGCGTTCTATACTAAAAGCTAAAAAAAAACACTAGTATAGTAGAAACAAAGCAGGTTGGGACATACGAGGTGATTCAAAAAACATATGCCATCGATCTTAAAATAAGACCAAAAAAGGATATAACCATGGCTCCTAAACGCTCCATTTTTAAGGTGCAGGTAAAGGAAAATTATTAGAATTTGGATTCTTTTTTTATTTTTAAATCCAATTTTTTAAATTAACGAAAATACACATTTGATGATAAACTTCTCCTATTATGGAACACTGGCGTAGCTTAAAGCAATTTTATTTATTTTATTACCCTTATTTTGCCATATTTTGATAATTTGGTACGTGAGACTTATTTTCTGCTTAGCTATACATAAAAAAAGCTACTCCCGAATTAACTTGATAAACTCAAAATATTCTAATTTTGAACTTGTGTGGTACAAAAACATTATATTTAAAATGTAATAAAAAACTTTTCCAAAAAAAAATGTTCCAAGCGTTCACCCCTTGCTCAAATCATTCCTTTTTTGTAAAAATTAAGATTGTTATTAATTTAAATATTTTCGTACTGCGCCAGTTTAAAATTAAAATGCTTAGTTTAGTTTATCGAGTTAATTCAAGTACTCTCTTTATGTAAAACTAATCAGAAATTGCAGAAAATAAGTGTCATATACTAAATTATCAATAATACCAATGTCAAAAAGTTTTATTTAAATAAAAACCAGAAACTAAAGAAATAATTCCAATTTACCCGATATCTTAAAAATTGGCTATGTTTAAATAATATTTTTGTCCGTTTTTTAAAAATATAAGACATCTCCTTTGGCTGTAAAATCGCTTATATGATCGGTTTGAATGTTTCTGAGCGTATTTAAAAAACAAGATTAAAAAAGAACTACCAATCCAAATATCTTACATGTTTTTCTCCCATCTATGCAACTCTTTGTTCTAGGAATTCTACTAATAAACTTCTTTTTATTAAAATTAATATCGTCTTGTTGCGATTTACTTCTACCAGTGCTCGTAGACCTCTTATACTCTTCATTATCAGTATTTTCGTGCCCATTATTTTGAACTTCTCTCGCACAGGATTCCGAATCTAGGATGGGGTTTATTTCTATATTTAAAAATTCTGAAATATATTTTATATATTTTATACAGTGTAATATAAGAAAAACTAAAAAAGAAATAACATCTCGTCATATATTTTAAAAAAATCATCCTAAAATATCTCAAATTTTTATAGAAAAAGCAAAGTTAATTTAATTTTAATTTTTATTTAAGCATTGGGATATTAGCAAATTTTTTAGATTAAATTTATCTAGAAAACGATGGTAAAGTTTCCATCAAAACATATTAAAATATCACATGCACAAGATCGGCCTAGCGGAAGACGCCGAGTGCCGCATGTACATGGAGGGGGATGAATCGGCAGAACACATACTGTGTTCGTGCCCAGCAATGGCACGACTAAAGCCGGTCCTAGACACTACGTGTATTCGGCGAACAATCGGTATTCGAGCTTATTCGCATAGCGAATCGATGAAGATTCGTAGTTCGTCATTTTCCAGGAGGCTGTCGGTAAACTGGCACGAATGAAAGAAGCTCGTAGTACGGCGAAGTGCCGCGTAGTTAACTTCGGCATCGCTCCCAGACGCTACGGCTTTGTTTACATGTTTTTTGCTTTAGCTCACCCCTCAGTTCGTTGTGTATTGCATTGGGTATTGCATTGGTGGCGGGTTGATTTGTTTTTTATTTGCCGAAATGGAATGGCGCAACGAGTTAAAGTTAGAGTATATATAACAGTATATATAAAAATGAACCTGCAATTTGGAACCCATAGATTCCAGAACATAGGAATAGAAATAAAGTGGCTGATGCCTGGAATAATATTAAAACAAAGTTTAGCGTGAAGTGTTCGGTTGTAGAATTCAAAAAAAAAGAAAGACTTTTTGATGGCAATGTTTCTCCAGTTATTTAATAAAGTCAAAACACGTTTAAAGTCGGGTGCTGGTAGGGATGACGTTTATAAACCTGCCTAAATCTTCTTCTTTTCCGTTCTTTTTTCCTATTTTGTAATAATAAAACACTGCTGAAAATCACACAACTAGCAGCGACAACCATCTGCTCTTCATCACTGTCCATTTTGAACTGCAACGCCACGCCACTGAAAATCAAGACTTCGGCTTCTCTACTACTGTGGGAGGGTGGCCGAAGGTGTAGCGAATAATTCGAATATTCGCACATTCGCCGAACATTCGCCAAATGCAGTGTCTGGGACCGGCTTAAGATTCGCAATCCTCGGCAATGACACCTTGTTGCCGGGGGAGGTAAAAGATCTCTCTCCCAACAGGATCATCACTAATCATCAGATTTATTAGGAGTCTGGACCTAGTCGGAGAAATATAAAAGGGTGTGAGCCACAATAGACCGATCGGTCGCGGTGGTAGGGTGTTATACCCACTCACTTTAAACCTACCTACCTACCTACCATCAAAACTTTAATAGTTTTTTTGTTTTTTAGGCGATTTTAAAGTTTATAAGAGTCAATCGATTTTGTGTACCCACATAAAATCAATACCCAGAACCGAATAGGTCCTATATGGCGAGAACTCAAAGAAAATATTTTTGATCTATAAATCCTCCACAACAATATGGTTGCTTTGTTGGTTTAGGCGGGGTTGTAACGTGCCCATATTTGTTCTGCAGCCTATTGGCTCATTGTGGTCCCTTTTCTTACTATAAAAGTCTGCTTTCCTCTATTAGGTCTAATAGATTCATTTCGCGGAAGAGAATTTGCATAAAAGTATATTTATGACATCAGAGCGCAGCAGTCGTATATTTTGTATGAGGCTGTTTCATCCTCCCCCCGCAAACCTTGCGAGTTGTGAGACCGTTATGTATGCCCATTTTCTACAAGTATTTTTTAAGATAATAGTGGCCTGTCAAAAGCCCAACTACTTGCGTCAACTGTGTGCACCTCAGCAGGAGGACTTCTACTATTAGTTTCTTGAAAGGGTCGCCCAGCGTTGCCCTCATATGTCTTTTACCAGTGAAGTGCCATGTCCAGGTTAGCTTTCGGAACTCATCTTGTCTATGTTTTCCCTGTGATATTCCGAGAAATGGCTCTGGGCCGTTAAAATCTTTAAATAAGCGAGCTCTTATTAGTTTATCTGCTTTCTTATTGCCTTCGGAACCCGAAGAAGTTACAACCTGTTGTTCCTTACGGCATCACATCAATATAAACATATATAAGTTTATATATATATATATATATATATATATATATATATATATATATATATATGATATATATATATATATATATATATATATATATATATATATATATATATTATTAATATTAAAATGACGCCTATATTCCTAAATTTAACCTTTAATTTTTTTAAATATATGTATCTCCAAAACCGACAAAAAATTGCATCAAAAGCGTAAATAAGTTACCACAAAAGTACCCAAAACTGTTTGTATATAAACGTTTTCTAATAGTTTCAAATAGTCGAGGCAATGAAGCACTCAACCTCGGAATTTTTCGCACTAAGATGGATCGAAATGCGGTTTTTTGCATTCGCATCCAAAATTTTTTTGAAAAAAATGTGCCCACTCTGTGACTTATACAAACCGCAAATTGCATTTGCATTCAAAAAATGCATTTTTTAGAGTCGGGTTTTGGAAGATTTAATAACTTTGGAATATGAGTCAGAACTGGCCCAAATCGGCTTTTCGGGGCTCAGAAACGCCGATGAACGTCATCTCCGAGAGACTCTCCCAAAATTCACGCGGGGAAGGAGAGAAACTTGACGCCCGGGGGTTTTTGGGGTCGCTGAATTCAAATATGGCATCGTCGAATACTTCCCGAATACCTGGTGCACCGGAACCTGGACGCGGACCTCATCTCCAAGTTTTTTTCATACAATTGAAAAAGACGAACCAAAAATCGTTATGGGGACTTTTTTGGGGCGCTGAATCTGAATTTTACGGCGGAAACGACCCCCCGAACACCTAGTGCACTAATAGAAAATTTTTAAAAATATGAAAAATATAGGGCTAATTTTTAAGCTAAAATTTGATTTTGACAAATAAATAAATTTTAAATAAAAATTTACAACTTTAAAATGACGGTCCACCAGGTGATCAGGGGGTCGTTTTCGACGTAAAATTTGGATTAAGCGCCCCAAAAAACGCCCCTACAATGATTTTCGGGCTGTTTTGGCGATTTTGTCAGAAAAATTCTCGAAGATAAAGTCCACGTCCCGGTTCCGCAGCACCAGGTGTCTGGGAGTTGTTTGCCCATGCCACATTTGAATTCAGCGACCCAAAAAACTCGCGGGCGCCAAGTTTCTCTCCTTCCCCGCGTGAATTTTGGGAGAGTCTCACGGAGATTGGCATTCCTAAGCTTCAGTTCGGCTGTGGGTTAATTTAAACATCATAATCGTGATCAGCGACCTCGAAAACCCCAGAAAACCCGATTTTTACAAAGTTATTAAATCTTTTTAAAGCCGTCTCAAATAAATGCATTTTTTGAATGCATTTTTCGCTGCAGCAATGCAAGCGAATGTAAAAAACCGCATTTTGATCCGTCTTAGTGCAAAAAATTCCAAACTTTTGGCCTTTTTAGTGCTTCATTGCCTCGACTAAAATACTTCAATATATTTCCCTTTGGGGATACACTGTATATTTGGTGTTCTCTAATCATAAAGCGTACAATTTAAATACCTTAAAAGTATCTATATTTAAATAATTTTTTAAGCTAATTTTGCGACATACCACTGACACATTTTAAGAGCAGACTTTTTTTTAAAATCAAGGTCTAATAAATTTCCGCGCCTATAAATATTTTAGCACTATACTAACCAACTTGTATAAAATTTTAAATAAAAAAACAAGCCATTATTTAAAAAATAAATAGGCCAATGTAAAAATAAAATTTCACTCTTGAAAAATCAGGACACTAAAATAATGGACTTTCACACATTGCTCCTTTTGTTATTTGAATGATATGAATATTTAGGCCTTGCGAAAAATCTATTATACATCTAACTGTTTAAATCTAAAAAAAATAGTTGTTTTTTATCTTGGAACAGTCCATAAAGGCTTAAAGGCTAAGTACCAACGTATTAAGGATATTTTAGGGAAGTAAAAGGCAGGTTAGTAAGAAGTACACAAAGTGAAAAGTTTTGGTTTTTCCAAATGAACTATAAGGCCATGCATAAAAGTTGTAGTCTATGTTGTTCTATTGGGAGCTACCGGAGCAGGAATTATGTTAAATAATTACTTAGAGTCTAAGACGTAAAAATACATACAAAAATAACAACAGATTTCCTATATTTTGTCGGTGGGCAAGAGAAGCAAGATTTTTTGTGAGGGTGGTATTAATAATAGGGTAAACAGCTCCTCTTTGGATAAAATCAAGAATGCTTCTACTTGTATGAGATGCCATCAAAGCACTATGCTCAATGAGGTCTGTTTTAGGATACATATAAAGATTACCAGAGAAAAATACTTTCTTAATCCAAAAAGGAACCCTTTTTTTTGAAACTGCTGTATAAGTATGGATATAATGTATTTATGCCACTAAGGGTTCTCGAAATAACGTCCTACATGACTTGGGGGGCGTCCATTAATTACGTGAGACGATTTTGGCGATTTTTCGACCCCCTGCCCTTGGTGAGATGTCGTTAAATTTGGCCTGACTTCCTCCCCTCCCCTAATCACACGTAAGATTTTTAAAAATGCGTATTTTTAAAACATAATTTGCTTAAGAATTTTTATTTAAGACAAGTTAGGATTACTAAAAACGTATTCCAGAATCGCAATGAGAAAATATCATTTTGTAAGATTAGCTTATTACCTTGTGTACGATAGCTACCTATATTTTAGAAAAGAAGCATTAGCACTTATTTTATTTGAGTTTTCTTGTAATATCGCAATTTTACACTGCTTGTTGCGGAAAAAATACGTGATATTTGCCGAGACCACGCCTCTTCTTCTCGCAAGATTAGGTGAGATTTGGCTTGTAGACAGACATTTTTCACGATAGCGAAAATGACTGTAATTTTGAGGCCTGGCAAATGGGGCTTAGAGAGTGGCTTGGGAAACTAAATATTTAAATAAAGGGTATTATCGAAGAAAATACAAAGAAATAGTTCGCCCTTTTCTTTAGAGACAAAAATAATTTCATATCTAAAAGTTAGTGGCGAAAAAGAATTAGTACAAACGTTTTGACTGATGTTTTTGAGAAAGGTAAAAAAGATTTACTTCCATTTAAGCAAGAAAGAACATATTTTTTTATACGATTGGTAAATCACATTAGCCACTATATTTTTTTATTTTAGAGGGTAAATTACTTAAGCAGACGTAAAAAATTTAAAATTTAAAATTAAGTTTAAATTAAAACACACGGTGCCTTTAATGGAAAAATTCAGATAGTCAAATACTTGACTTCTATTTTTATAGTGTTGTTAGGTTTCTTATTTTTGTGCAACGTAAAAAAGTAACGTTAAAAGGTAGTTATGCTATTTTTGGCAAGTCTCGGATTAATTAATGATGCCAACACCCAATGTTTTTTAATTCAACACAATTAATTATACCTGATGAAGTATGTGCGTTAACTTTTCCGCATACTGAAAAACATGTGGTTTAATAACATTTCCGTAAACAATTGTGATTTTATTGGGTGTAAAAGTTACAATATTGCCACATTAAAATTATTTTTAAAGAATAGTCTTAAAAATATTACTAATTTTGGTGCCTGTGTGTGATTAAACAGTACTGGGTGTTTCCTAACTACGGTACGAAATTTCAGATGGAGATTCCTTAACTCTTTTTATATAAAAAAAGTTCTTATAAACATATGTTCGGAGTTGCTTCGTTTCTGAGATATAGGGCGTTATAGTTAAAAAAGTAGGGATTTTATAAATATCCTCAAACCGATTCGGTAAAAAATTTGGTACAGTTGTTTGAAGTTAGAAGGCTTTTATTTACCCCTAATTAGATTGAAATTATTGGTGGAGACCAGTTCACAATGAAAGCATCGTCATTGCTTTGTAAAGCGTATTATTACAACAAAAAATCCGCCATATTTGTATAATACATTTTCCTATCGTTCAAATCATCATCAACGCAATATTAGATCAAAAAATGATTTCCACATTCCAAAACATCGTACCACCTTATTCAAAAAATCATTTTCTTATTACTCGGTTAAAGAGTACAATAGCCTTCCTGATTCTGTCAACAAACTTAATAATTTAGCGTTTAAAAGTAGTGTAAAGCAAATTTTAATGGGAAACTAATTGTATGGTATCCGTAATTTATATCTTGGTTCTAAGTTAAATAGTATAAATGTTTATAATAAATTGGGTAAATATTAATGATTTAATTGTTTGTAAAAATTACTAAAATCAATATGCATTTTTTATAAATGGCCAAGAAAATTAAATTTATTGATCAGGTTATGTTAGGTTATTGTAATAATTGTTTTTGCTTATAAATTTAATTAATCTAACTGTTTAATCCTAAATAATAGTTTTTTTATCTTGAACATCCAGTAGTAAAGGCTAAGTAAAATTAGTATTTTAGGGTTAAGGGTAAAGAAAAAAAGTAAATTTTTTTTCCACATAAGGCCTGCATAAAAGTTTAGTCTATTTGTTCTAATTCACAAATTATTTTAAATAATAAATTAAGACGTAAAAATACTACAAAATAAACGATTTTTTTATTTTATTGCAAAAAGCAAGATTGTTTGTAGGGGGGTATTAATAATAAAAAGCTCCTCTTTATATCGAATGTCAGTTGAGAGAGATCAAATTGCCAAGAGGTCTAGCTTTGGTATATAAATTATTACAGAGAAAAATACCTTCTAACCAAAAGGAACCTTTTTTAAACTCCCTGATAATATGGATCTAAATTTATCCCAGGGTTCCGAAAAAAGACAGAGAACATTAATTACGGAGACGATTGGACGCCCCCCCCTTGGTGGTTGTCTTAAATTGGCCCTGCTTCCTCTTAATCACACGTAAGATTTTAAAAGCGTATATTTCTCATTTTGGCTAAATTTTTATTTAAGTCAGTTGGTCTAAAAACGTATTCCAGATGAATGAGAAATTTTTTAATTAGCTTAACTTGTGACGATTAGCTACCTATTTTTTAAAAACTTGCACTTATTTTATTGAGTTTACTTGTCAACAACGCAATTTTACATGCTTGTGGAAAAATCTGATATCCGAACCACCCCTTTCTTTCCCAAAATTGGAAATTCTGCTTGTAACAACTTTTTCATCAAAATGCGAATGAAGCCTCAAAGGGGCTTGAGTCTTTTATTTAAAAAAGGTATTTCGAAGTTTGCCCTTTTTCTTTTAACTATTTTCTTCAAAAGTTAGGCAAAGATAGTGACAAAGTTTGACTGATGTTTTATCACACGTTTACCCATTTAAGCAAAAAAGAACATATTTTATACGATGGGAATCCCCCCCTATTTTTTTCAAATAAATTCTTAGCAATAAAATTTAAAATTTATTGTTTAAAATTCAATAACGGGCCCTTTAAGGACAATTCAGAAGTCAAACTTGACTCTATTTATGTGTTGTTAGTTTCTATTTTTCAACTAAAATACGTTAAAAGGTGTTATGCATTTGCAGTCTCGGATTATTAATGATAACAAATGTTTTTTTAATCAACACATTAAATACCTATGAAGTATGTGGTTAATTCCGTACTGAAAAACAATGGGGTAAAAAATGAAAAATTGTGATTTTTTTGGGTGTAAAAGTTACAATATTCCCCTTAATTATTTTTAAAAATATTTAAAAATTCTAGGTGCCTGGTGGATAAACAGTACTGGTGTTTCCAACTAGGTACGAAATTGTAGATCTTAACTCTTTATATAAAATTCTTATAAAAACGGGCTTTTTCTGAGATTGGGCCGTTATGTTAAAAAAGGGATTATAAATATCCTCCCGTTTCAAAAAAATTTTGTACAGTTGTTTGAAGTAATAAGGCTTTATTTACCCCAATATTGAAATTATTTGGAGACATTCACAAGAAACTTACTTTGATAGAAAGTATATTACAACAAAAAATCCGCATTTGTATAATACTTTCCTATGTTCAATCATCATCAACGCAATAAGTCACATAAGTTTCTTCCGAAATCCCATCTTCTCTTGACATATCCAAAGCTTTCGATCAGGTCTGGCATAATGGGCTTCTTAACAAACTTCCTTCTTACGGTCTTCCACCTAAGCTTTGCTCTTGGCTTTCCAGTTTCCTTTCTAATCGACGTATATCAGTTAGTGTAGATGGTCATTCCTCCAGCTTCTACCAAATTAATGCTGGGGTGCCCCAGGGCTCAGTGCTGGCACGCACGCTGTTTCTTCTACACATTAACGATCTTCTCTCTTCCACAATCAATCCCATTTATAGTTTTGCTGACCATAGTACCACTCTAGTATTCAATTTCTTAAGCCACCGTGTAATCCTGATTTCGAAAACAAGCGCAAGTCAATGCAGATATCTCTTTCACAAGACCTCAAACTTATCTTGGATTGGGGCGCCAAAAATCTTGTTCAGTTTAAGGCCTCGAACACAGTCATGTTCGCTGTCGCGAAAAAAGTCTGCAAATGCTCATCCCTTACATATGAGCGGCCAAGTTCTGCAGAACAAAGAGTCGTTTAATCTTGTCGGCGTTACTTTTGAGAATAACCTCAACTGGCACAAACACATTTTATCCATAGCTTCGGCAGCTTCAAAAAAGATTGAATTTCTCTTTCGAGCCAGAAAATATTTCTCTTCTTCCAATATGTACACTCTATATGTATCCCAAACCAGACCCTCTTTAGAATATTGTTCTCATGTCTGGGGAATGGCATCCCCTACAACACTTAGCATTCTGGACTCCATTCAAAGAAGAGCCGTTCGTCTTATTAATGATCCAATCCAGAAAGGCTTCCTCTTCTTGCCCACCGTCGAGCTGTAGGGGATCTGTCGCTCTTCTATAGGTATTTTCACAGCTTTTGCTCAAAGGAGTTGGCCAGTAGGTATAATTCCTTCTCTGGCAGCTCCCAACAGAGCAACACGTAGTGCAACTTTTATGCATCCTTTTACAGTTCAGTTAGAGAGGCCCCGAACTTGCTGCTTTCTTCGTTCCTTCATCCCTAGAGTGTCAAGACTATGGAACCTGCTGCCCGCAGAAGTTTTTCCTTCTCCTCCCAATCTCCAAAAATTTAAGTCCCGTGTGAACAAACTTCCTCTTACCACACTGAAGACACCCTAGTGTCTTAGTTAGTACTTAGGCATCAGCCTTCGTGGACTGTCCCAAGATTTAAAAAAAAAATATAGACCGTCAGCCCATTTGAAGAAAAAAGTGACGTCCATTAATGTCCTTTTAAAAAGTGAATATGACTAATCATTTATTGATAGATTTTACAGGAGAACTGAGGTCCCAAAAAATAGCCATCTTAAAACAATTATGCTCAGTATGCCATATTAATCCAACGAAATTTAATTTAAAAAAATATGGCGAAAATATTATCGGCACATACATATATAGTTCTGTCTGTCTGTCGACCTAAGAGCCAAACTTGACCTTGGCTTTTGTTAAAAAATAAGAGTTTTGGAACAATAGTATATTAAAGTTTTCAAAAGGTTATTTATCGCGATATATATTGATTAGATGACACATTGAGTATAATTTTTTCCGGATGGCTATTTTTTTGCACTTTCTAGGTCTATTTTTCAGTAAATAAACCGCAGGCATCCTGTAAAATCTATCAATAAATGATCATATTGCGCAAAGTGAATATTTACTTGTTTAAAAGGGTACGATTTGAGTACGATCCCTTTTTTCTTCGATGGGCTGACGGTCTAATACAGGTTATTTAACTTAAAATGCTGAGATCTCCAAAACAACAATGTATTGTGAACGCGTCGCCAGCAGTTTCCAAGATATGAAATAAACTTAAAAATATTAATTAACTAACAATAACTAAATCTTTTTTAATATTGCTTTAATATAATTTTAGAAATCCTAAGAACTTTTTTTCATTTATGACGTAATGTCATAAATAACAAATTAATTTGTTGCAACAAGTACATTGAGTATCTTCAAAAATAATTATAATAATTGTGAGTTAATCGATTATCGATATTAATGCTACACAGTTACTTTTTTCAAATTCAGGCAGATTGTAAGCAATATACCAATTATATCATTACTTTTTATGCACAATATACAGTTGTTTTTGAGGTATAAAGAAAAGAAAACACAAAAGATAAAGAAAACTTGCACAGATCACGGATAACCACCCACGTTAAAGTGAAAGTAGAAAAATTATTTCGCTTAAATTTCAGTTAGAGTTAATTTCTAAGTTATGCTAAGAACAAAATGAAACTAATTTCTCTTCTTAAAGTGCAGTTGCAAAAAGCTGGCTTATAGCATCGGGTGAGGCTGACTTAATGATCTATCTTATACGGATTAATGAAACAGTGAAATGACTTTTCTGACATCCAGGGGACATTGGGAAGATAAATGATGTTCTTTTTGCAGTAAACTCTTTCACAGGATGTGACACTATCTCAGGTATCTACAACAAGGGTAAAATTGCACCGTTAAAAAAAGTTTAGCCTAACTATGCTATTTGCACGAAGCTTCTTGTCTTCAATGACCCTAAAGCTTACCCCAATGCCGTTGCTGATGCAAGCAAGTGCTAAACAGCCTGTACGTTCATTGTTTAAATTGGCTGCACTTCCCCCCACTTCTGCAAATTTCAGGCAGCATTTATTCAGAGTTTAACACCAGGTACAGCAGTGGCTCAATAGAAAGAAAATCCGCTTAAGTGGGGGTGGAAGAAGATCGGAGTATACCTGAGACGACATGCTACATCGCGTCCTGCTGCTCCACAAGAACTACTTTTCCTCATCGTGTGCGCATGCAAAAACGATGCGTACGTGTGAGTGCAGGAAGAGTGGTTTGAATTGTTCAAGCCCGTGCGGCTGCTCAGGCCTGGGATATGTTAACAAAGACACGCTCAACATTGACGAGAATTTAGAAGGGAAAGTTGAGATTTGAAGAGGACTAAAACCTGATTCATATTTTACATTAATTTAAAATCGCATTTAACATAACTACATGATTTTTCAATATGATTGTTTGAACATTTCGATATTTTTGGCTAAGTAGGGATGCAATACAGGGTGATTCCTAAGTTGAGGCTTTTTTTTAACTGTCTATAAAACTTGTTAAAATAAGCAACTTTTTCTCATTTTTTTTTCAAAAACTCAAAAATAACAAAGCTACATAAATTTATTAAAAGGGGTGTCTAGTGCGGGCCCGAGCATAAGGAGATCTATTTCTTATTTACGTTTGTTTCTTGGTAGTCACGCATTATGATTCAGTCGTATTGCTTTAAACGGACGAGCCGAGAGTTAAATCATTGTTAAATCACAAAAATGGCACAATCCAAAAACAATGAATACGTGGATATGTTCTTTATTTATGAATAGTGTCGTTAATCTGCCACCGCTGCTTCGAGATTGTACGCAGGATGGTTTTCCTTGCAGGCTCATTCTGGACCCAAGTACTCGGGTAATTGCAAGTCAGGTCGGTTTAAGTGAAAAAAGTGTGGATAACATTGCGAGAAA
>JAHBCN010000028.1:52500-365000 GCA_019359885.1 Listronotus oregonensis | reverse complement strand
AAGGAGAATATTCTCTAAAGAAGACATATCTAAAGACCTTAACAGAGGGTTAGTTTTTGTGACATAAAATCTTACTTTAATTGGTGCAATATTAAGCAGATGTCCAGAATGAATACTAAAGTGATGAAAAGAAAGAAGTCTACCCTTTCCGAAGTCAAAGTTGCTGTTATTGGTGCACCCGGAGTTGGAAAAACAGGTAGGATCTGGCCTATAACATTTATTTATATTTGATCTAAAATAAATTTATATATATTTTCTTAAAGCTTTTACCAGATACTACCCTAATTTTAGATTTAAAAATCAGATGTTTTATATGTCGATGTCGTGTTGATTATTTCCTTAGTATATGACGTTCTGGGTACATTGATATTGTTGAACAAATGAAGTTATTTTTAATTAATTAAATAATCTATATCGCTTTTAAAAATATACAAATATCCGAAATAACTGTTTTATTGTAACTGACCTTAATATTAAGTTTACTTCCATTTTTAACTTCCAAAAATGTTTCTTCCATTTTACTTATTTTTTTTAAATGGTTGGCTCATGAAGTTTTTAATAAAAGATATATTTTTCAAAACTCTCTGACTTAAACTGTTACTTTAGTTGCCAGGCAAATTTACCAAAACAACACTTTTAAAACATTTTGATGATACATGAATCAAATCACCAAAGATATTGGTTTTGTCAAAAACTGTCATCAAAAAACTTTAGGCAATTTTGCATCTCTTCAATTCTAAAAGTAAGTATAAAGTTTATTGTAATCCATTCGTCTCTTTGGACCTGTAGTATGATTTTTCCCTACATAGAAGGAGCACTTTGAATATAGAGTAATTAACTGAACCAGGAGGCATAATATATATTAAAAAATATTATAATATATTTTTTTTAATATATATAATTTTTTTTTTTTTTTTTTTTGGGGAAAAACTTTGGGGTTTAGGGAATGTTTATTGAATGATAATATATGACAAGTTAGTACGATGAAATGTAAAATTAAATGAACAATGCTAAATATCATAAGTAATTATTATTAGATAAAAACATTTTAAAACTTTAAAAATAAACCTCCTAAATTTCACAAATGCTAAGGTGTTGAACCCCAGACAATATAGAATTAAAAAATTATAAAATAAATATAGTAAAAAAACAAGTTATTCTGAATCTGAACCCGAATCAATAAAAATAGACTCGTTTGAAAAATTTTTTTGTTATTGCCAATAAACAATGGCTCTATGTTCATAATATTAAAAACATTTGAAAGGAGGACGGTGCTCAAATTTTGTTTCCTTGATTATTAGGTATATAAATATATTTTGCATCAACTGATCAAAACTTGAGGGAGAATTACCTGTTTTTTACTTTTCAATTTTTGTTTGATTTAAATTGATTAAAATTTGACAATGGTAAGAAGGTAATCGAAAAAATTTTTTTTTTTCGAGATTTACTTACAAAACAAACAATTTCCCATATTTTCTTCTTTAGTAAATTTTGGGATCTACATCTACTCTCCTATTTAATAGCCATTTCGAAATCTCTGATCCGATTTCAAATTTTTGCATTTCTATTATAAAGGATTTTTCTTTAAATTTAAAAATTGGGCAGTTTTAAACCACTTTTTAAAATTTTCGTAATTTATGTTATAATGATAGTTTTTGGGGCATTTATTTTTTTAAAAAAACCCTTTTCTTTCCCGCATGAACAAAGACAATAAGATCCGTTTGTCTCTCTTGCTCTGCGTTTATTTGACCATCTTGCTTGCTCTCTATCATAAAATCCAAGCTCATCTAAATATACTATTTTAAAAATGTTTCTGCTTGCTTTTTATTTTTTTACCCAAAAAAGTCCCAGCCCATAAGAAACACTTTTTGTTTTTTTTTAGGTAATTGTCTCGAAATTTGCCATCATTCCGATTTTGGTATATGGAGGTTTTTGGGGCGCTGATCACGAATCTAAAAAAAAATTTTCGGCAAGTTTCTTTTTTTCAAAATATTCATCATTAAAAAAAAAGTCAAACTAACCTTATTTACACTATTCCTTTCTTTGCACAGAATTCTTGATTTTAACACTGAATTGACATACAATATTTTATAAACACCTTTTTAACAATTTTTTTTTATTTATTTAACCTTTTTCTTTTAAATTTTTAAAACCCTTTCCACTTTCAATCGCGGCAACCATGTATGGATACGGATTTTATCAGCAAATGTGGCCACGGCCTTTGACATTAAAACTTCGTAATTTAATGGAAAAAGGTGAAAATAATAAAAAAACAAATTTTTATAAGGTGTTTATGAAATATTATGTGCCAATTTAGTGTAAATAAGGTTAGTTTGATTTTCAACTTTGATAATAAATATCTCGAAAACGAAACAAAAAACAAAAAAAATCAGATTCGTGATCAGCGCCCCAAAAAACCCCGTATACTAAATTTGGTCAAAATCGGAGTGGAGGCGATTTTCAAGACAATTACCTTTTTTATATCTAAAACCTAATATGTAAGTGATTCATTTTCTAACTGCGCAATAGAAAAATTAGGGAAATTCCTTCTTTTATCCATGTAGAACTGTGTGTTTCCTTATACACTGCCTTCGAAGCTCTGGCGGTTCCGGATGGACTTTTTAAATTATATATTGTACTACTTGCAATTTTTAGGGCTTTAGATGTTTTTTTTTTTTGCTTTATAATGGTTATTATTCTTTTAAAAGTATTTTACAACATAAGGAATTCATTTTTGCCAAATCGGAAATTTGCCTTATTTTGACAAAAAATTTGTCACAAAAATTAATTTGACATAAGCAGGTAAAATTATTTTAGATGTGTCGACAGTGACGAAAGTACGACGGCACTTTTCTTTTGTAATTTTTTGTTTTCTTAGGTTAAAAAAAAGTTTCCGCTGGTATAATATTTCTACTATACCTGTATATTATTTACTAGTTGGAAAGAAAAGTTTTTAAGGGTGTAGATTCTCAGTTACTCAGGTTTAACTTCTTCATCTTGTAATACTGTACAAAATTACATATTACGTTATTTAGTACCAACAGCAAGGTTTTTCAAAACAAAAGATAATTAAACTGTAACTATCGATTGCTTAGAGAAAAGATAAACGAAATTTACAACGTGCCAACAGATTTTTACGTAATTAAAAAAACGTGAAATACTAACAACAGAAATAATTTTTCTTTCTGTATTGTTTAGTAAAACACGTGAGATTTCTAGAAAAAAATGCGTTACTGAGATTTGCATTTCTGGGTATACTTTATATGGCTTAATGCAGAATTATTTACATACCATGATGTTCGAAATAAAGTAAGATGCAGATTTTTTTACGGGACTTAAATGTTTTGAAGTTTCGGGATCCTCAGTTCATTTTAAATTATTGCTCTTAACATACCTAAAGCTCATGACCAGGTCTGGCATAATGCTTGTTATAGCAAAGTTCTTCCTTACGGTTTTCCTCCTAAACTTTCTTCTTGGCTTTCCAGTTTCCTACATATTCAACGTATGTCTCTTATTGTAGATGACCACTCTTCTAGTTTTCCCCTAATTATTGATAGAGTTCGCAAGGGTGCAATATTGGCACCAGCTCCATTTTTTTATAAAGAATCTTCTCCATTTTACGATTAAATTTATTCGTAATTTTGCTGCTTACACAGGTCCACAAAAAAAAGTGGTGTGCTGGATGTCGGACTAAGATTTTCTGGCGTATTTTTTTCTGCTGAACACGAATCTGAAGTTAAAATGGGGGGTCAAACAGTAAGAAATCGAAAAAAAAATCCAAAAACCCGATACGGTACATTTACCGGCAGAAACCTACTATCACGGAATGTTTGAACTACGACTATCTAAACTATAAGAGATACAAAAAATTTTACAGAACAAAAATTATTGTCAATAAAAAGGTTATATAAACGTTTTTAATAAGATAAATAATAAAGAAAATATAAACGAAAATGTAATTTTGACAAAAAAAATTCATCCAAAATGGATTTTTTTTTTTTTAATAAAGTGATTTTCGTTTTTTTTTTTTTAAATCTTTTACTTTATTTAATTGAATCCCAAATCACTTAAAATTCGCTGAAAAAATCCATATATAAAAATATTTTAATTTTTGAATTTTTTCCAGGGGTGAAAAAATCCTAAAACTCCAGTTTTTTGATTATAACTCAAAAAATATTGCATTTAGACAAAAAGGTTGTATAACCTAAATTAAATGCCTTGTAAAAATACATAGTATATGTCATGTAAAGTTTTGTGTATTTTTGATACTTTTGAGTTATTGACATTTTAAGCTTAAAAAAAATCGTTAATATCTGTAATTACGCTTTTTTTTCGATTTGTTGCTGTTTGACCCCCAATTTTGACTTCAAATTCGTGTTCAGCGGAAAAAAATATGCCAGTACAACACCCAGCATACACCACTTTTTTTGTTTTTGTGGGCATGTGTTATAGGAGATGGAGCCGAGATTTGGCCATCATCGGTGATTTGGAATTTCTTCATTGCAATGTATTCAATCTATACAATAACACAAAGGCGAACAAACTAATGGATAGAGGGGAAGTTATAACAGGTAAAAGTAGGATTTATATTTTTTATTAGATAAGTGGGTGAATACTAAGGGGATGGTAGGCGGGAATAAAAATTTGGGTAAAAGTCCGTGATTGGTGATATGGCATTTCTCTATTGCAATGTGTTCATTCAATGCAATAAAGAAATGACATATCACCGATGACGAATTTTTCACCCACCGCCACTCACTTTGTGTCCACCCACGTGTCCGCCTTTTGGACCTTTTTTTGGTAATGTGAGTACCTACTTACTTGACATATTTTAAGCATATCATCAATGACGGCCTTAACCTAAAAAAAATAGGCGATATGGCATTGCAATGTGGTCATTCAATGTCAACAGTTGCAATCCCTCGCGGGCGGGCACCCTAGTGGATACGGGGGATAGGTATAAGATGTCATGGAAAAAATACTTTCAAATATGTCAAGCAGGTAAGATCTCACATTACCAAACAAAATCCCAAATGGTAAAAACGTGGGTGGACACCAAGGGAGTGGCGGATAGGGATAAAAATGTGTGTGAAAATTCGTTATCGGTGATATGGCATTTCTTTATTGCATTGAATGAACACACTAGAATAAAGAAATGCCATATCACCGTTGACGGCGTACAAAGTGAAAACGGTTAGAGATATAGTTGGATTATTTTTAAAATGAAAATTCGGTGCCCTGTGAAAAAAAAACATAAAAAGTACCTAAAAAGGTTTAATTTGTATTGTCGGCCGCCTTTGGTTTTTATATGGTCTATTATTACAGACACGTGCGGGAAGCGTCACATTATAAAAAGCAAGGGCGGCTCCAGTTTGAACCAAACTTTTAAGGCTACTTTTTTCCTTTAAAAAAAAAACGAATTTTTATTAAAAAATTGATACAACTATACATCACTAACCGAAACGTTGTGCATCAATTTACAAATAAAGACAATAAAAGTCCAAGATTTTAATGGTATTGAAACCATAACATTGTCTAACACTTCCAAGGAAAAGTTGTTTTATTGAAAACGGCCAGGGAAAGGTTATTTTGGGGAAATAATTATATCAGAAGCCACAGAAATTTTAATAAAAAAGGGATATGGTATAACTAATCGGTAAACAAGAAGTCATTTAAAAAATCCCAAGTTGAAAGTATGTATAATGTTTAGTGTTGAAACTGAAAACTGCATCACTTAGGACTTAGATTAACTTGTAATATAAATGTAGTATTTAAGTGTTGCTGACGAATATAAAATTTTACATAATTCAAAGTAATAAAATATTTTTAAATTTAAAAGTACTAGAAAATATTCACTAAACATCCTTTTTATACATACGATATTTTTTAGTAAAATTCACTTTATGTAAGGGGTTCGATTTTAATTTACATAAAAGTAGGGATATTTTGAAAAAAAAAATACATTTAACATTCGTTTCAAAACCCCGTAACATTTAAAGAACTGGTAAATTTCAAGACAAATATTCAGAGAATAAACCGATTTTTATTGTTATCCTACTGAGAATCAAATCTCGCTAAAGTCTTCAAGACATAACATAAAATTTATACCTACCAACATTTTTGGCACGAATACGGTACACAATTGTCTAAATTAATAAACAAAAAAATAGCCTGTTTAAATTGATTTAAAAGTCAGTATCAGATGGTTGCTACAGATGTACCGTTTAAATAAATATGTTTCTTCGACGTTTATTTTTGTATATGCGCAAATAAATACTTTTATATTTCGTCCAATTTAAAATTGGGTTGTTAAAAAATGTTTTTTTTTTTAATTTTGCAAAATAACATTAAGGGTGTTTTTTGGGTTTCGGTACGTCTGGAAATAAAAAATAGGAGGACCATATTGACAACATTGTGTATTTTGCAGTCATTGATAAACTCTTTTAAGCAACGCTAAATAAAATAAAGAAATTTATAAAAAGATATGCTTAAAACCCTTTCGCAACTGTGCTCTACATTTACAAACGTAAAAATTGGGTCACATCAATCTAGAAATGCTAATTTTTCATTGAAGACGTGCCTAAAAACGTTACCAATTTCCGACCTTTATAGGCCATCCCCAAAAATTTCATTTTTCTTGTTCTAGAAAGTAATATTTTTAGTAAAAGGCATATTTTAAATCCCCATAATTCTCTGTTCTTTATAATATGCAAATGCAAAAATTGTGTGCTTCATTCTAAAAAGGTAAATTCTTATACGAAGACATGCTTAAAAACCTGATCTTTGCCTTTCATATGCAACTGTAAAAATTGACTTGTATTATTTCAAAAAAGTAAATTTTTAGTTGAAATATGCTTAAAACCCTAAGCGATCTTTTCCCTTTAAGTGCAACTATAAAAAATAGTTTGATTGTTCTAGAAAGGAAAATTTTGGAATGAATCGTTTCCAAGGTAATTATTCAGTTGCTAACAAGCTTTAAATCCTTAGCTAATTTGGCCCTTTATGTGCAACTGTAAAAAATTATTATTTAAGAAAAAAATTAGACCGTCAGCCTATCAAAGGAAGAAGCGACCAATCTTACCCAGCATTAAATTGTGAGAATTCACCATGCGCTGATTATTTATTTATTGCAAGGTTTTACAGGATGACTGTGGTTTATTGACTTAAAAAAGACATAAAATGTGCAAAAAATAGCTATACTGAAATTATACTGAGTATTAGACCAAGCCCTATCTGTAAAAAAAACAAGAGTTGTTGAATATATGAGGTGACAGACATGTTTTGTTTAACTAGAATAGAAATATGACCCATCTCAAAAAGGTGAGACATTTGTTAATTTTACAAAGCGCAAAAAAATCGAAAAAATATATTTTTATAACTTAAATCGACCATAACTTTGTAAGTGTTGGTCGTTAAAAAAAATATGGAGATAAAAAATTCGTAACTAAATAATAAATTTAGTTGTGGTTAAAAAATGTATTAGGCTTGTTGCAAAATAGCAAGAAACAAAAAAACAAGGCAAAAAAGTAGTTTTAGCATGGATTTTTTGGATCCTTAGATTTCTCTGAGAACCTCCACATTCGGCCAGATAAAACTTCATGCTATGATAAAACATCAAGTCAAATTTAATTGTAATCTGTTCAATATTCTTGCACAATAATTTTGCAATACAATTTCGGCTGACGAAACTGACAATTTTGCAAACTGGCTAGAGTTCAAAATATTGGGCTTAGATATTTAAATTTTATTTCACAAATTCTACAGATCTTAAGCTTTCAAACGTTTTTCGAAAAATTAAAATCAGAACATTTGAAAGCCCTCAGCAATTGTTTAAAGTTATGAATAATTGCTGAGACATTAAACAATTGCTGAGGACAATAATTGTCAAAACCATTTCTGTTTGAGCAAATGAAACAAAGACTTTTTTTGTTCTAAAATCATTTTATTAGTAAAATATATATAAAAATAAGATAATCTATATATATATATATATATATATATATATATATATATATATATATATATATATATATATATATATATATATATATAATTGCTAATGTGGATATATTTATATGTAGGTATATATATTTATTTGTCTGTCCACGTGATTCTGAAGTTATGGCTTAAGCTAAAATCATGAAATTTGGCACAGTGGTAGTCTTTAGCAGTGGCTAGAACCTAACAAAGCCCGTTTTTTGAATTTCGCCACCGGGACAAAAATAGGAGCAAAAAAGTGTTTTTTTACCGTTAGCCGTACGGAAGGCGTCTTACGGAGACAGAGGCTACTTAATATTGTCTCTCGCCTGGCGGAGACAGGCTTTTCATCTAGTAATTTCATATAAACCATGTGCAAGAAGTTGTACTGTACTGACGGTTTAAATCTGACGAAAAGGGTAGATGGTGCAACAATTCGTATTGTGTGTAATTATTTTACTGATTTTCTTAACGCCCTTTTGCGCTGTGTAACACCTCCTTTTACCTCGATACTAATTTATTTTTTTCTTTTGTAAACCAGATCTTTTCTTACAATTTTTTTAAATCTAGCCAATCTACAAGATTTTGATAATAATCTAAGTTAACTCTTCTATCAGATTAGGATATCGAATAAAATTTCTTTTGAATCCAATTGCCGATTCTGGACCCTAATTTGCTTCGGAGCCTATGCCCTACTTGTTTTAATTCCAAATAATAATAGTAGACCCAAGTCACAACTATAATAATGGAACGATGCACAAAATTATTTTTATCATAAAACGCTTCAAATGTTGCTGAGAAAATCGAGTTGTTTTCAGTTGTAAGCAAATGCGGCACCCATTGCGGCACCCACAGCTTTCCGAAACGAAAACTTTTGCCAAAATTTTTTTCACCCTCTCGTAAAATCCCTAGGATATCGATGAGTTTTTAAAATTATATTCTGACTTTTTGCTCGATTTCAGATGTAGATCACCTTCAAGACTTGCACGACCACGTTTCAATTCAGCAACCCATTTTTCTTATGTTTTAATTAAAGGTGAATAGTCTCTATACACTTTTAGCAATCGTTCATAGTATTTTTGTCGTACTACACCTATCACAAATAAGAATTCTTTCCTGTTTTCAATTTTTTTTATTGTAAAAAAATACCGTGACCCGTCAACCTTTAAATATACAAATTGGTTAGCAGATTTTTATAAAACTATACACGTGTTTAAAACAAAAGTGCTACCAATTTAAGAAAAATAAAAAGACGAACCCAATATATCCTATCCCTATCCTATCTTACCAAACAACAAAAAGTACTGAACATCTAATTAGTTAAAACATCTTGTTTTGATTTAAGAACGACATACTTTGCTAACTTATTTCAATTATTTTTAAACATACAAAATATGCAGAGTATTTTCTTTCAAATTAATGACATATGTGTCCATATTGTAAGAAACACGATTCCCAGCTCACCAAAATTTATACTTTTATGCCATTTTATGGCTGCTTAAAACTCATTCAGTCGTAAAAATTGTATGTAATTATTTTTTTGGTCATAAAATAAGAATATGACCGTTTAAAATTTAAGCCATTATATTTTAGTTTACAATGTAATTTAGTAATTTTATTGTTAAAGTAAACTAAAAAATAAAACAATTTTGTTTGATAGTGTAGAGCTTGATAATAAAGAGCACCTTTATTTTCTAGAATAAAATTATTATTATTATAATTAAAGACTAAAATTTATTACGGCGGCAACTTAATTAAAGTTTAAATACTAATATTATGAAGGCTCTTAAATTATTAAAATTATTATATGCCATTATTACGAGAGGTGCAAATTATATTTTGAGTCTAATATTAAATAACGCAGTAATTTATAAATAAAGATAAATTAACTGTTCTTAAAAATATTTTTCTTTTTGATGTAAATACTTTAAAATGCGTCTGAATCACTTATCAAAGCATTTTTTTTTATTTCGCTTGAGACACTTCCACAACATGGTGTTTGAATGCTCCAACAGCTTTTTTTGTCGAGGATAATCACTGTTTACGCAATTTATTTTCGACGTTTGAGAACAAAAAAAGTCATGTGGTACCATATCAGGAGTGTACGGCAGATAAACCAATACTTCAATTTTTTGAGTGCCCAAATAGTCGGTTGTTAGACGAGATGTGCGACTAGGGTGACCAGGCGACTCTTATATAATAAATATATATATATATATATATATATATATATATATATATATATATATATATATATATATATATATATATATATATATATATATATATATATATATATATATATATATATATATATATTCTAAATTCATAGTCATTTCTGCAAAATCACTGGGCCAAGTAAGAAAAAACTTCTTCGAAACAGTGGAGAGGCTTAGTTCAGAACTTTGACCTCGCCGCTTGGACGGGCGTACAAGCGTGCGAAAGAGCCAGAAAAGCGGGGTATAACCTTTTTCTTTCGCTCCGCATGTTAATATTATTTTTAAGGTCAAGCAGATAAGGCGTGTCCTTTCTTCTGTTAATACCAAAAAATCCTTGGCTGGATGGCATATCAGCAAACGTTTAAATAAAATGTGCTTTCAAGCGTGCAGCCATTTTGACCCGTCTCTTTCGAATCTGTTATGAAACGGGCATTTCTCCGGAGAGCTAAAAAGCTGCATCCCACTTTGTTCGTTTTTTCATTGCTTAAGTGTCCAGACAGTGGAACCTGCTGCCGCAGAAGTTTCTCCTTTTCCCCAAATATTTAAGCCCGCAGCAGCAGGCGACAGCCCCGCTAAATGGACACGCACCTTAAGGTTAACTCTCAGTATCTTGCATTATTGGTTTTTGCACAGCGTAATACCAAAGACAATTATAATTTTTACTATAGACAAACAAAGCAATGCTAAACTTTTGGTAATAGGTTTGGATGCTCGCTTACTCGAATACTGTTGCCAAAGCTATAACAACGATAACAGTAATTAGAAATAATTTCTGTGGGAAACAGGCCAAATTGATTGTTATAATGATAATTAAATTTTTTACTTTAAAGAATTAAAATTTGATTAAAAAATATATTATGACGTCCACACAGAACAAGAAATGTTGAAATTATAGACCAAAAATTAATATGTATTTATTATTGAGAAATCGAAAGATCCGGTTAATTATTTTCTACAATTTAACTGTACAGCAAAGACTAGTTTTTTAAAGTTAAATAACTTTTATTCTTAATTGATGTCTTGTATATCGTGTTGCTGTTTCTCTGTATTGGCAATATTAAAACATTAAAATGTGTATTTCTGCTGACGTTTTTCAGGTGGGTTTATTAAATTGTCAATATTATAATTTTTTCATCATTGAACTGGCCTTTAGCAGAGTGTTGATTTTGCTTCATATTTTTTTTTAGAAATTCTGAAGACTCCTGTTTAATTTTAAGCACACAAACATACAAAGACATACATACATTTAAAGTAAAAATTTACATAATTAAAATTTTATTTTTACTATAACAAGAAATTTGGCCAATTTCCCGCAAAATAGTTTCTAATTATTGTTACCATTGTTATAGCTTTGGCATCAGCGTTCATTTATACAGCATTGGCAAGGCAAGGGCTTGGGAGCCAATTTTAATGTAATAGAGTAGGATACACATGGTATGACCCCAGATTAAAAAGAGAACGACAACAATTGCCCCTATCCCACTCCCAATACAACGACGGTCGACGTTGCCCACGATTCGTTAGGATATTGTCGACAGTATTTCATAAAATATTTATTAGCAATTTTAAAAATGTTTTAAAAATCATACAATTTATAAAGCTTTTCATTAAAAAAAAGTTATGCGCTGAGCAAAAAAAAGAAATTTTCTAAAAAATATTAATATTTTAGAATGGTTAAAGATACTTTATTATTTAAATAATAGGTATTTGTTTTATTGAGCAAGACAACATAAATAATTTTATTTTTACTGGTCGGCAACATTGCCGTCGCGTTTACTTGCATTGCCGTTCGGGGACCGGTTGATACTGAATAGTGTGTGCAGTGTTGCCAGATAAGATAAAGCAGAAATCATGAAATAAAATGACGAAATATCGTAAGAAATCGTGAGGAGAGTGGGAGATTACAAATTACTTAATAATATTGTTAAAAAGGAAAACACAATAACAATGTTTAATAAATTTATTTAACTTAATGTAACTTTACATTACACCGATTCAAATATTAAAGCACTAAATAAACAAGTAGGTAACATAAGTTTCAAAATGTTGGCTTATTGTTAGCGTAATCTAGGCAATAGGCACTACTACATTATGCTCAGTCCTCAGAATCGTTTGAGCCAGTAATATCCTTTTTATCGCTATATAATATGTCACTACTACCTAACTTTCGTATTATGTTGTTATTGATAGAAAAATCATAACAATTTTTGTCGCCAATTTAACTTTTTCTAAATAAAATACTTTTGATGGTTTTGACTTATGTAAAATTTACGATACGAGGCAGAACTGCGTGAAAACGTAAACAATTGAATTGTAAGTCACATTTACCTACAATCAATCATTTTGATATGCCATTGTTATCATTCCTTACAGGGACGAAGTAAATTAATAATACAAATGTAATATTTTATTTTAAAATGATTTATTTAAAAATCGTCAAAATTGCTACCCTATTCGTAAGATCGTGAAATCGGAACCAAAATCTACATGATTTTGGTTACGAATATTCGTGAGATCTGGCATCACTGAGTGTGTGTGTGTGTTGTCGTAGTCCGGTCGAAGCATTCCCCTCTTCTTCTTGGGTCGGTAGAAAGGGAATCAGCCGCTACACGTTTTCTGTCCGTCTTTATTTCGCTGCTTTTGCCAATTAAAATGACATCTCCTTTTATCGCACTGAAAATCTCCGCACCTAAAAAAATTGGTTTGTCAGACATGTATAGCAGCGTGTAAAAGTATTTTATCCCACTCCAGTAAGCGAGCGTCCAAACCTATTACCAAAAATTTAGCATTGTTTTGTGCGTCTATAGCGAAAACTATAATTGTCTTTGGTAATACCTATTAATTTATAAAATAATTAAGAATAATTAGAATAGCTCCTACATAAAAGTTAGCGTTACCGTACATTCTAGAACGCGATAAAGATCAAACTATCATAAATTATAAATATTTCCGTGCCTTTCAAAAATAGATTTTTTCATGTTTTTAAAACATGACGGTAGAGCATACAAATATTTAGAGGTGATTAAGGAGTGTTACCTTGGCTGTAGCATAGCTTTCATCTTTGAAAAATCTTTCGGCACATAAAATTACAAATAGTTTACGCAATATAAAAATTGGCAGTTAAGTGCTAATAATATTATTTCTTAATTATTAATTTTTTCCGGGAAAATGTACAGAAAATATTTACGCTGCAACTCAGAAACTTAACTGACTTTTTTATTATATAAACAATTTTTTATGCAGCGATACAACATACCTGGGTTTTTTAATTGGAAATCAATTTAAATTTGTTGATCTTTTACAAACATAAACTTTGTCTTATAAAAACCTATCTAATTAATCATTTTTATACATGTTTTGAGTACCAAAAGCAACCATGTGTTACACTGGACACAAATAAAAGGTTATTAAAAAAATAAATTAACTTAAAAAAATAGCTCAGATTTATATATAAATATATATTTATATATATATATATATATATATATATATATATATATATATATATATATATATATATATATATATATATATATATATATATATATATATATATATATATTATATATATATATATATATATATATATATATTATATATAATAATATAATATATATATATATAATATATTGTATACCAACTTAATTAAAAAAAAATAAATATCCGATAAAAATAGAGTAAAAAAACACTTTAATTAACCATCTTTGTTTATTTAATTTTATGTAATAATTTCTAAATATAGCACCCTGCACTCGTGGTGCTCTTTGAGCCTCCGTGTTTTTTATACCAATAATATTTGTACCTGAATTGGCTAATATGGTGATGATTTTGAGATGCAATGCCCCTAGACATGGGAGCAATATTTCACAGAAAGTTTAATTGGGCATATAGAGTATATAAATTAAAAGATAATTCTAGCATTAATTGGTGAAAGCTAGAAAAGTGACAACCTACAATAACTGATATACATCGATTAAAAAATCCAAGAACAAAGTTGGAAGAGTGGAAAACTGTATAAAAAATGCTAGACCTGGTTACAAGCCTTGGATACGTCTAGAGAAACGATCTGAGGTTCGCCAAGTAGCTCAACAGACTTGTTCGAGTTATATGGGACAAATGAAAGATGTGCGTTGGATCTTTTATGACGGAATTCGTGAATACGTATAATTTTGTGTTTTTTTTTAAACATTTTAAAACTTGGAAATTAATTTATTTTTTTATTGTCTTTCAAAAAACTGATAAAAGACGAATAGGTCTATATTTAGATCCTAGAGGTCACCTATTGAAAGAACTCAGAGAATGGGAGAAGAGGCAAAAAGAGCCTCACTGGAATGATGCTTCAGGCCAAAGACAGCAGAAGAGATTCATTTCAAAAGCGTCTAAATATACTAAGAAGCTATTAGAGCTTAAAAAAATGGACTTAAGATAGACAATAACTTCCTAACATGACATGGACTTCTGAGGTATCACCTTAGAAAAATGGGAAAGGCTGACAATGAACACTGTAGGTATTGTGACAGATCGAGCGAAATCGCGGAGCATATTCTATGTGAATGCATAGAATTAACACGCCAAAGGCTAACATATCTAAAAGGAGCATTTTTGACTCCCGAAGATTTTAACACTAACTTTCCCCCTGAACATTTCCAACTTTGCGAAATATTCGGGAATGCAGGGTATAACTAATGTAGGGTATCCGCAAAAAATCATCTTGGGTCAAAGTGGGAGTAGAACTATGTTAAGTCGAGCGACCCCATTTCTTACAATCCAATAGATCCCTAAAAATACATGTGTCATAAGAAATTCGAAAGCGGTCAGTTAAGATCGCTACAAACTTAAGACGATTGCTGGTATATGATCTAAAGGTTGATTCTCCTTGCGTTTTCGTTACCTTTTATATCCGTTCCGTTTACATAAAATATTATTACATTAAAATATTTGTTTCTGCACTCCTACCGTTCCGTTTACATATCGTTTCTAAACAGTTCCGGTCGAATTGTTTGCTAACATATCTCCGACGGTAAGACTTTGACGTGTTGATGTCGGTAGCGGTACGCATAGTAAGAACATTAATAAGTTCCATTTACGTTCTTAAATTATGTCTAAAGAAAATATTGATAAAACAACGTCGTCATCTACCATCCTCGATATAACGTTATATATTCTTCTTCAATGTTTCTGCTCTTTAAAATGTTATGCACCCAAAATCTTCGTTTCTTTTTGGTAGCTTGCTTATCCAATAAACAAGCAGCTATAATTTAATTTTCTTTGGACCACGTCATCAAAGTCGCACGTTATTTCAATTGAAACAAAACTGATCCTAACCAACAAAATGTGAGCAGACAACAATTTAAGTGAACAAATATGGAATGGTTGTAAAACAGTAAATAAGAAAGTATATAATGAGAAACAGCCCTAATTTAAAGGATCTCTAAGTATTAAAAAAAATATATTTCTGAATTCTAGAACCGTCTATCAAACAAATCCTTTTTTGCAACCCCTTGACGTGACGAATTTTTGATCCACCATGAAATAAAATAGCATCACTTCAACAAAAAAAAGACATGGTTTAAAGCAAAAGGTTATTGTACTCGTATTAAATCATAAATATTTTTGCGCAACACTTTCTCCGTCTTATGATTCATATATTAAAATTATTATTAAATAAATTATTGCATCAAAAAATAAGCATTTCTGACAACTTACAAATTTCTTTAAATTAAATATGGAAAATTTGGTTTTCACTTACAATAATATTTTTAGTCATTTCGTTTTTACACATTTTCCTAAAAACTTTGTAAAGGATTCCATAAAACATGTCTGTTTTTATGCTCAGTTTTCAAGAAAACAAACCGAATAACTTAAAAGTAATAAAATAAACACACATAAAAGAAAATATTGGTTTTTGGTATCTATAATGAGTTGATTAATGCAATGTTATAGAATGTACTTTTAAATTTTTAGTTATCACAGAAAAATTATTTGGTAGTAAATAAATCTTTGACGTGTTCTTCTACAGCAATAAAGGTTTTAATTTTTTTAATTTTAAACATTTTTTTGATTGTTTTATATTTTATGGTTTACATTTTGTCAATAAGGCATGTATTTTGTCACTAACGGCCAGAGTCTATTAGTTAGTATTTAAGTTGAAAATCTATTAGATTGAGCTTCTGATTAGGTCAAGTGATTGGCTAAATTTTATTTATAAGTAATAGATAATATTGAAAAAGACCTACTTTCTGACGCTTTTTTGCTTTTTATAATTTAGAATGTACCTACAGTTCTGTAAATAGCAAAAAACTTTTGATTTTAATAGCAAACGTCGTTAGCACAATATTCATTAAAGGACTCAGCGAATGAAGACCACGAACTAATTCGTTATACCGCGTTTCAGAGTCTCAAAGGATTGGGCTTTATTCTTAAAAGTGGAAGTAAGTTGATCGATGCACTTGTGTCATGATAATACACTCTGAAAATCATAAGTAATCACTGCAAGAAAATGTTCATGCGGTAATTCCATTTTTTCACTGAAACACAAATTTTAAGTAACTGTAAAAAACACAAATCGCGTTCAATTAACAAAACGTTCGAAAAAAGAATATGGTAAAAAATGACAAACGTTCTAGTGGAAATGTCAGATGGCCTCTGACAATACTCAGTGTTGCCAAGACTCAGAATATAAGTGGTGCCCCACTTATAATCGTTGCTTACATGGAGTATATAATTTTGACAATAAGGAAAAATAAAAACCGGGTCCATTTGTTTTTATTTTAAAAAATCCAAATTAAACATTAAGGATCATTGTAGTTATGCAGTGTGTCTGCTTGGCTTAAGTTCGCACCATATAAAAAACTTTTCTATTTCTAATTTAAAAAAAGTTAATCCTTCTAAAAAATTGTGCATGATCTTAAACCTTAAATGGAACCATCAGATATGAAATATTTTTAGTCGTATACAAGGTTTCCCAAAAATAATAATTAAGCTTTGGAGTAAATTACCTTTTTTTGACAATATTAATAATTGTTATAAAGAAAAGTTGCTTAGAACTAAAAACTTCGTTTAAATATGCTATTGCATCCAATTACATAAAAAAGTATATTTTTTCTTTGTTTATCTACAATCACAATGCACATTGTAACTGTAGTTACGTGAAATTTAGGATGTACTGATAAAAAAATGATTTCTTAAGAGCAAGAAGCTTATCTCCTTATTCGATTCCCCCACTTGGAACAGGTTTTTGTTTGTGAATTTGTTATTAATATCCCAATATGATTTAAATTTTTCTTGATTCTCAGTACTGTTGTATGGTGTATATTTTTTTCAGGATGTCTGTTGTTAAATATTTCAGCTGCTTCACGATGAGTTTTATAATTATCGTCGGCATGTTAACAAATTTTATTTGACGTTCACTGTCAAACAATTCTTGCTATCAAAAAATCAGTTGTTTATTAGTGCATTGTTATTGTAGATAAAAAAGAAAAAAAATTTTATGTAATAATATATTTAAACGTAGCTTTTAGTTCTGATCAATTTATAAAGGTAATTTACTCTTGAGCCAAATTCATATTTTTTAAGAAACCTCGTATATGACTAAAAAAAATGATATGTTTAAGACCATGCAGAATTTCTATAAAGAATAACTTTTTTTGTAAAATTGATATAGTTTTCCATATAGTGCGAACTTAAGCAGACACACTGTATATTAATAAAAACATAAATGTGATGTTATTCAAATAAAAGGCTTATTACATTTTTTTTAAATATTTGGCCTGCTCCACATGTTGGCACCAATGTTGGCCCCAATGCTGCTCGTTCAACGTGTGGATCGAGAAATTTGCAGAGAGCCGAACGTAGTTTCTTATCTATCACATGTTATGCCAAAGGCGCCTTCATAACTATCACCTGTAATCGCTAAATAAACTGTATTTTTATCTTGATAATAAGTAATAGATATTTATTTTATCAGGAGTAAAAATACTTAATATTTATGCGACGCGCATGAATTTGAACGCGTCATATACACAGGTTAAATAATACTAACTACAGGGTGTCCCAACTCTATTTAGCTTTACACGAAATAACTTCGCCTCTGTTGTACATGATACGAAAAAAAAGTTCAAATGCAAAATTTTTGTTTGGAAGCACCAATTTTATTGACAGTATTTTTTAATGTACAAAGTGTTTCAAAAACAAAGTTTTTATTGTGAAGTGAGTTTTTTAAATGGAACACCCTGTATGTTGATAACTGTTTTAAAGGTTTTTCGAATCTCTATTCAACGCCGCTTTGCTTTTGAAAATCGGCCAAACCATTCACGAGTTATAAGGTGTTAAAGATTCCATATGTATAATGTGCTAGAGAGAGAAAGGCCTAAACGATGTTTCTCTTTCTAGCACATTATGTTTTTGTTTTTAACGATTTGTCCCAAACGGTAAGTTTTACGACAAAAGTAAAAGAGTCCTTTTTTGTTTATAATTGATTGGTAATTAATAGAAATTATGACATACCATTAAGTAACACCCTGTATAATAGTAGAAGGAACAAAGTCTGGTTTTTAAGAATTTTTGAATTAACTTTGATATTTGGCGCCAGACATCACTTGTAAACTTTGTTAATGTATCGTTGTTGTCTGCGTTTTTAGGTTTTGTCTTATTTAAATAACAGTTATAAAATAATTTACCTCCGTTTCTTCTTTTGTTGACAAATTCACTCTAAAGGAACAATCATCAATGTGATTATAACTATAGTTTATGGGTAAGGATACTTTAGGTTTATGCAAAATAAAATAAAAAACAATATACAACCTCAGATACAACTACAGGTGAAGAACTACTACGGTCTACTAGTGTATTTAATCGGAAAGACAACATTTTTGGCGATTGCATGTGCTAGTTAAAGAGGCGCGTTTGCAAAACAGGTGATAGATAAGAACTGCGTTCGGGCATCGCTCGCTTTGCAATAGCGTGTGATAGATATAAATATGCGTCCCGGCGCGGCGTTGACCTGTGCAAATTTCTCGATCCACATGTTGGACAAGTAACACTGGGGCAAAACTGGGGGCGACATTGGAGATAACGTGTGAAGCGGGCCTATTAGATATCAAGAGTAGTGTTTATTTGATGGTCCATATGACGCCTGTATGAAGAAAGAGGGATGAGTGAAAAAATGTTAAAATTAGGTAATTGTCAATTAAACATTAATTTAAATAATAATTTAAACCTTTCACTACAACATTTGTCCAATTTTATTGCCAATAATTAAAGACGTTTCCAGAATTGCAAAATTATTTAAAAAGAAAATTTAAGTTACTTTAATTGTTGTTTAATTTACATTTTCTCAATTTTTACATTTTTTGACTTATCCCTTTTTCCCCATACAGAAGCCACATATTCTTTTATGCCCTCCTCAAATATTTCAGGATCAATGGCATTTTCGCAATTTGCTCTTACGCACTCTTTACATGTGTAACATTTAGTACCAAATTTTCTGCAGCAACAATTTCCTTAACAGCTTTTTGGTTAGTCTTGCGTAGTCTTCCAACCTCATTCTAGTGGATATAATTTAACTCCTTTCTATTGCTATACTTAAGAGTGCATTTACGCTACACCTTAGGGGTCGGGCGAAAGGACGCGGAGACGGTGGGCGGAGACTAACAAACTCCCACTACCACAATTTTCGTATAGCCGCATTAAAAATATTATAATTTATTTAGGTTCTTCCAAATTCGGTGTATCGATGCGATGTTGTTTCCGATTGCAAGCCTACAGGAGATAACGTTTTTCGGTAACTATTTTTCACTTAAATGACATAAATTATACACCATTTTAAAGGTAAGGAAATAATCTATGCCTCTGCAGTAACGGATTTTTGAAATATGAGTCGAGTTTAGAGAAAATAGTATCTAAACATAACCGATTTTAGGGTGACTTTCACTCAAGGATATATTAAAAACTAAATCCAAATTTAAAAAACTATTACAGCAGAAGCCTAGATTTAAGTGTTGGCTTTCATATAGTTTTTGAAAATTATCGATAACTTATACCGTTTTTGAGAAAAACATTATGCCCCCAACCCCAAATTGGATCCAATTTTCGCGGCGCGTATGTACTCTTAAAAATAACCATATTTAATTATTAAAATACCGTTATAATTTTTTTTTTAAATAAAAGTAGTTTTTGTCTATAAAAAATAAAAATAATCAGATATATCAGAAAAATCGGCAAAAATTAATAGAAGGTTGTAAAATCGAAAAAATTTATATCTTCGTCAAATTCGAAAATACTTCTTATTATGTCTATTTTAAAAAAAATACTTTAACTTTTCTAAAGTAATACCTGTACCTATATTGCTTTACAGATAAGTTTGGGATAAAAACCAAAAAAAAAGATAAAATTCGTTTTTTGCATTTAATAGCAATTTAATAGTTACTTATAATATAAGTGTTAAAAGTACAATTTTAAGGCACGAATGTAAAAGTTTGCAGAACTCGCTTCGCTCATTCTGCAACTCACATGAGTCCCTTTAAACGTACTTTTAACACAAATAAATTTTACATAGCATCGTATATAAAAATTATTGAAGTTGGCATTTATTAATGAATTCTAACAACCGTTGTGGATGCTTGTTGGTTATGGCATGTTTACTTCAAATTTGATATATCGTGTCAGTTTTAGCTCGTTTTAGTATTTACTTAAAATTAATTTGAAATGAAAGAAAATGTAGGGGAAAGTATTGGTTTGTTTAAAGTCTACAATTTATAAATGTTAGTAAATAAATAAACGTTAACTTTAATTTTTAAAATTTGACATTTCACTTTGAACACTAGTGCTTTAAAATGTTACTTTAAGGTACTAGTGCTTTAAAGTAACATTTTTAAGGCATCTAGATAGTGTTAAAAATAAATTTTTTACACGTTTGTAGAAAAAAAGTTTTAAACACATTTTTTTTGTAAATGCATGGATTTCCGGATAATTTGAAATTTTTTAAATTATGACCCTTTTCTAAAACACGCAAGCCTAAATTTAATAGAACTTTAGAACTAAATAATTTTTCTCTACTTAGGACCCGTATTTAGACATTCTATTATAAACTTGCTTTTACGAATTAGTTCCATATTTAAGATGATAGTCATTAGAGTACTTAATCAAATACACAAAATGCCGTTCTGACAACACAAAAAGTTTGTACTAAGTAAAACATGAAAAATTTTCCTTTGGACCAATAATAATTAACACGTTCATTTATAAATATTATTTCAGAAACTTCGCCCTAGATTCTGTGAAACAAACCATACGGTTTTACGCCTAGTTCCCATTAAGCTAAAATCCGATATCAAGAAATTTAAATGTAGAAAAACAAACCGGCACTTAGCTTTCAAGTTAAATGTAATTTGGAAATTTCATATTTTCTGAATGAAAAACCTATCGAACTCCACAGGCATATCAGAATCGTATAAACATCAAAACAACAAGTTCTATTTTTGTTAATATGAATGCAACTTGTAAAATACTGACATAAAAAAGTGTGTTAGTGGGTCTAGAACACCGAAATATTTTTATATTTATTTTTATTTGATTGACCGAAATTAGATGCAATCGGATCTTGGCGCCGAAGCACAGGTTTTGTTATTGACCTTGTTGTTAAATTTAAGAATAGGATAAAGAAAAGAACAGCAGTAAAATTTCGTCTTTTTATTGTAAAATCTTAGTCTTTGACATTGGCTTTCAATTAAAATGTTTTATTGGATTTTGCTTTTTTTCAGTTTATAAAGAGCAATGTGAAAAGTAAACAAAAAAACCACAGATACAAAATATTTAAAGGTTGTAACGTGCAATCCTCTGTAGTGACATAGTCCGTTGGTTTTATTTTTTATAAACACTATAATTTAAATATCTTGACAAATATTGTGAGATGAGAGAGCATACAGCTAATGACCAATATGTCCTGTGAGTAATGTGAATTAATATATTTTTTTCGCTTCCTAAAGATTTAGACAAAGTTCTGCATGTAATTAAGGCCTATGGTATTTCAGAACTCGTTGCCAGTTTAATAGTCTGAACAGGCTTCTGCGGGTTCCCAGTTTAGATACTCTAGGGATGAAGTCGCGGACAAAGTGGGTATAGTGAGACTTCTCCAGATAATGTGGAGGCATTTGAAATTGCTTTTTTGGAAGCAGCAAGGCGACTAATTGTATGGGTTAACTTTGAACTCTTCCTTATATATTAAAGACAGACATGTTCCCCCCGGCCCGTCGATGGGCAACACAAACAAGCTCTCTTGTGGGAGTGCGGTTTATAATAAATCCAGCAGATCTTTTTTAGATGGAATCCAAAATGGAGGACGTTATTTGTCATATTTATTAACAGTATTCCAAACAGGATACATACAGAATATATAGATTGAAAGAAAAAAAATAGCTCAATGAAATAATCCCAGCTTACTCAAAGCTTAAAGCTGCTGTGGCTACTGATATATGATCTTTTTGTTAGTTAAGGTCATTCTTAAGAATAACGCCAACTTGTTTTGCAAAAACTGGCCACTTATAAAAAAAAATTAGTATTGTCAGATTTTTTTGAGATAGCTTGTTAAGAAGCATATCATACCTGACCTGGTCAAATGCCACGACCTGCGATTTGGGAACTCAAGACACTTGTTAAAAAATAAATATAAGTGGTTATGTACCTTTAGGTATTAAAAACAACGATAAATAGCTAGAAAAGCTTCCCAACTGATAAATTTTCTAAAATCAAGATTAGTGATTTGTATTTTAAACATTGAGTTAATTAGGTATCTGGTACAAAATCCAACAAACAAAAAAGTTTGTCCAGTGTCAACAGTTGTACCGGGTGTACAGTTATTAGAGAATTACATTGGTGTTAATCCCAAGAATGGGAATAATAAGAAATTATACGATTTGCAACGTTCTCAGGAATACTACCAAACTTCAAGTAAGAAAAATATACACGGGCCACTTACTTAAAAAGACGCAGGGAATCTGCTTTTCCAGGTGAAATGTTAGATTTAAAAAAACATGGAAGCTAAAAGTTCTTGGCAGTCTCCGAAGGATATATTGGATTTCCAAGTCAAAAAAATTAAAATTTCTAAAGAAAAATTAAAAGAAAATTTAAGCGTTTTTTATGGCAATAATGTCCTCGCAAATGCAATATTTTTTTGTAGTAACCAATATTAATGACCAAGCAGGATACGTGTGTCTCGGCAGAATTTTTAATTCAGTCTGGATATTTGTTTTAGTTCTCTGCCACCCATAAGTTGTTTTGAATGTTTAAATTGATACATTTAATTTTTATTTTAGTAAATAAAAATTTTATTATAGTTTTCATGTAAAGGGTGGCGCTTTTTTTTTAATGAATTTTCAGGGTATTACAAAAACTACAAGAGATAGAGCAAATCTGATGACACATTCCCAAGTTTGATTTAATGGCTAACTTGATTTGCCTCGAAGACACAGAGCGTTTTTTAAATTCTGGTTATTTCAGTACACCTCTGTATCTCGGTTGTTAGGAAAAATAGAAAAAAATAGCAAGGTAAAATTTTCTATAGAATCAAGTCAAAATTGCCTTTTCTTAAATAGGATACCCTGTATTTTGTTCTGCTTTTTATTTTAAAATAACATTACCCTATTATTAATACTATATATTTAATATTTATTTTTTAAAAAAGTAGTATTGTGAAAAAAAATTTAAAAAATTTAGGAACTTGAGCATAGTAATTAAATTTTGCACTTCTTATATAACATTTTATTATTCATTATTATTTTTTTTAAATATTTAGTATCATTTTATTATTTATTTGTCATTTATATATTTGTTTTGTATTAATTTTTTAAATGATTTATACGCAACCAGATTTTCATCTAGTTTTAAAAAATATTAATGATTGGCTGTCTTATTTCTAAATATCTAGCGAAATACATCTGTGAACCATTTTAAGTTTTTTCCCGATCTTAATATAACATTCCATAATATTATATATTTCAGAGTTTTAAACTCTATTTTATTAAAATTAAAATTGAAGAACACGAAAAGCAGTATTTAATTCGTATTTATTGCCTAACTATTATACAGAATTGCAGCGGTCATTTGTTTCTTTCTATGTCAACTTTTATTCTACTAAACAACAAGCAAAGTTAAGAAAAATTAAGAATGAATAAAAAACGGACATGTAATGTAGATACTTAATTTTATATAAGGTGTAAAACATAAATCTTATAAGATTTTCCTCGAATTTTTTACAAATAACCAATTGCTTTAAAAGTAAATATAAGGTGTGTGCTATCAATAAATAGATAAATAGGTAATTTTAAACAAAAACAAATGGTTAAATAATATACGGGAGGTCACAATTTAAAAAAGGCAATTTTGGATTATATCTTAAAAACCGAAACCGATATATAAAAAAATAGGTTCACCAATAAATTTAACGTAAATTTCTATACAGATACAGATATGTCATTAACCATTTTTTTTATCTTTACCAACAACCGAGATACAGAGGTATACCGAAATCCTCAAAATTTAAAAAACGCCTGTATCTCCGAGTAGAATCAAGTTAGTCGCGATCTTTTTTTACCCTTGCAGTTGCTTTAAAAATCAATCTCGAGAACGAGTCTCTTTAAGCGATAACGGAGTACCAATTCCGAAATCTCAAGTTTAAACATAGTATTTACCATAACTAAACGATTATAAAATGACATACCAGGCCTTAATAAAACTCATGTTTTGTAATTAAAACAAAAGTTGCTTGCATAAACTTAAAAAAATCCCTTTAGCGTTACAGGCGCGAAAGTTTTACCTTCGTAGCTTACAACGTCTAGAAACGAAAGTAACTTAGGCTCGGTATTAAAAAAGTGTCGGTAAAATGCGCACATAATCTTAAGATTAAACTGAGGTTTAAACCTACTGTTTTTTCTATAAACATGTTAGCTTACAATCTTTAATTTAGGCGGTATAGAAGTACCACCTTAAGTTTAAACATAATTTTACTAACCAGACGTTTATAAAGTCTACCTGTTAGAAAACTAAAGTTAAAACCACAGAAATGGAGATAATCCGACATTATAATACCCGGCCTTGAAGGTTGACTTTTGTTTGCCTTTCCGTTACCATGCACATAAAAATATTTTGATCGACAATCGTATGACAATGTCTGATTAATTTATTTTATTTTTAAGGCATTTGCTTTCTTTAAAGAAATGTTTAAAAAATCCAGCTTATTTGTAAATGTTTTTGTTAAATTAACTATTTATAACTTTTAATTATTCCAAAGGAGCGCAGCAATGACCTTAATAATAATTATTTTTATTATCGGTCAGATTAGATTTTAGTATACATTTCAAATTATAACGACGTCCGCAAGGAACTATGCCAAGAATGTGAGACTTTGTCAAGAGTCCAACATTTTTTAAATCTTTTCAAGCCAGAGTGTATTTTCTAGACAATAAGGAAAAGTGGGCAAATGTAGGTATCAATAAAGCATGTGTTTTGGCAGTATAGGCTTGGCATTTATTCCCATATTTACACGTTAAAAAATAGAATAAACTAAAAAGACCAAGTCTCCAGTTTTCTTTTTTATCGACGTACCTATATCAGATATTGTAGATGACCAATCTTCTAGGTTTAAACAAGTTGATGCTGGGGTACCCCAGGTTTCAGTACTAGCACCAAATTTATTTCTACTTCACAATAACCATCTCCTTTTTTCTACATAAACCAAAGTTAAAATTATTCTGACGATAAAACCTTTTATTCTAGGCTTGGAAAACAAGCACAGGGTTTTGCAGAAATCTCTTTCACAGGAACTTTAACTAGTTTTGTGTTGGTGCATCAAAAATCTTGTTCGGGTTAATGCTTTAAAAAAGTCTATCAATACTTATGCTTTACTTATAAACGGTCCCGTTCTACAAAATAAATAACTATTTAACTTCAAAACCAAGCATAATGGGCACAAGCTTATTATATCTATAGCAACAGCAGTTTAAAAAAAAACTCGGATGTTCTTTTCAAGCCCGAAAGTATATCCCCTACTTCTAATTTCGATACTTTCTACGTATCCCATATCAGATTTTGCTTGGAAAATTGTTTCCATGTCTGAAGAATGGCCTCTTTCACAACTTTGACATTCTTGATCTTATTCAAAGGAGAGCCGTTCGCCTTTTGACAAGATAGCTTTTCTCTCTTGCCCACTGACGAGCTGTAGGGCGCAGCAACTCGCATTGAAATTTCGCTTTCTATAGGCCTCTATTTATAGGCCTGCCGAGTTAAGTGTGGTTCGGATTTCTTGTAGAATTTAGGCTTGATATGAGCCTTGTAAGCTATCCTAAAGATAAAATACTTAACCTTTTTATATTTAATATAACCTTTAAAAAATTTACCATCACAAGTAAAGCAAATTATTGCCTTATTATGGACAGCAAATATTCGATGTTTATTTTTTTATTACACAAAGCATTTTCAGCAATCTAGATTACTCTAGTCTGTAAGAATATACAAAACGCAATTTTTTCTTATAAAAACATTCTTAAGTTTAAGATATCTAATAACTTATTTTTAAAACAAGAAACAAAAGCTCAATTATTTCGAGTTAAAAATACCCCGCCGTCCACGTTTGTCATAAGTCACTTAAAACTGAGTAACAAAAACACATAACTTAATAATATGGGCAATATTTAAAAGTTATTAGTCTAATTTAGGTTATTTTTAGACCTAAACTGCTTAAAAATACGTTTAAATTAATATTTTGTGTTTATTTTCAGCTCTTTCCGTCAGATTTTTGACTAGAAGATATATTGGCGAATATGATCACAAATCAGGTAAGAATATTAATATATTAAATACGTTTAATATGTTTTGCTGCATAAAATAAATTAAATCTACCCACAATTTTGCATATGCTTTAAAAATAATTTATTATTACATTATACTCTATAAGTTTTTAAAGAAGAAATGAATATAAAATGCAAAATAACCAAATCATAAGCAATCCAATACATTTTTATTGACTAAAAAAACTTTATCACTTTTTTCACAAAAAAAGCTTTATTTTGTTTCAAAATTAATTTGTTGTCTTTTTTCCTTGTATTTAAAAGGATCGGTTTTACGTTTAAGAGCCGGCAATTCCAATCCGTGAGCAATATGCTGGTGAAATATTTCGCCGTGTTCATCTAAAACTGAACTAAGTTGTCAGTGAAGAATTTCAAATGGAAATATAGAAAACGCAGCTCAAGTGAAACGTTGCAATCTAACGTCTTTTAAAATTGGAGATTGAAAGTTTTTCAACTAGATCTGTGTAGCTTTTCGATTTATTGTCACCTAAGAATTTGTATATACACTTTAAAATGCAGTTCATGCCCTATCTTTTTCCACGTTCCTTTATAATTTAAAACATGACTCACGGCGGACATAAGGTGGATTCTTTTATTGTAGTTAAAGCCTTTTACAAAACATCACTTGGTTTGATTCCCCCATTTACACGAAATCGAATTATTATGCGTTGCGTAACGGAAACATGAACTGCCGCCTAGTCGTTTTGAAATTACCAAATAAAAACAAAGAAAATTACTAAAATGATTTTATAAACGCCTTATGTGTTGCCCATTGAAAAAATGTTAAAAAAATTATATTTTATAAGTAAAAATCCGAATCATATTTCAATCCTCTTATAAAAATCTATATCACTGTTTTACAATAGGTCTCTTGAAAAAAATAGGAAATCAATAAAAAATATATGTCAGGTATTTTAAAGAAACTTAAAACCTATGTTTAATTTAAGCGTTGGAGGGGTACATATAATTTTTTTAATTGTAATTTCTTAAAAATTAATGGACACCTAATTATAATTATATATTATATATATATATATTATATATTATATTATATATATATTAATATATATATATATATATATATATATATATATATATATATATATATATATATATATATATATATATATATATATATATATATATATATATATATATATATATAAGCGTCTGCCAGACTAATAGGATATTTTAAAAAATCTGTGACGCACCCTTTATCTGTTTATATTGCTTTAAAATTATTAGTGATTTAAATATCTCTATAAAAATAGAAAACCAAGTAGGCACAGAATAAAATCGTATTAAAATTTTCTCGGTGTAAACACTGGCTAATATATTTAGGTTTTTTAAAAATATGTTAATGCTAACAATGAACGATTTAGTTTTAAAACGTCTAAGTTTAAATAAATTGTAAACAATAATATACATTCTCGTTTTACAAGAATTTGAATTACGGTACAATTCATGTGTGAATGCAAAACATGTTACAAAATCATACAATTTAAAGTGCATACTTTACATTTTGTTTTAACTGTTATTAAGTACCTCTATTTTGTCAGAATACCGGAAACGTATTAATAATTTTAACATGAATACCCGTTAACTTAAAATGTATTTACGATATATTTTTAATGTAACTTTTTTTTTCAGTAATTTTTAAATAATTGTGGCGGTTTATTTAAGAAAAAGGTTATGTTTGGGGTTTATGACTACACTGTGTCTTTGCTTTTTAATATCTAAAATATCATATGAAATAAGGCCTTTCGCCTTATTAATGAATGAACTTCTAAAAAAAAAATTTCTTTCCCGGCACATCGACTGGATGTAGGGATATTGTCCCCAGATCTTGAATATTAGCCATATTAACAGTCCCAATAGGGCAACATGACGGGTTCCTTAAATGCTTTAATTTACAATCCATCTGTAGCTGTAGTGGCCTGAAACTTCCTTCTTTGTCCGCTCCTTTATCCCCAGAGTGTCTTAACTGTGGAACGTGGTGAGAGCAGAGGTCTGTCCTTTCCATCGATTTTTAGCACTAAATATAGCAGTGACCCCGGTTTGTTTGGGTCCATGATTAAAAGGATCTCTAAATATTTAAATTTGTTGGGAATATATTTCTTCTCTTTTATCTTATATTTCCGTTTGGCTAATACTTCTTCTTCTTCTTGCACATATCTGTGTTGCGTACCAACTGCTTTTACACAGATATGCGGGACCACCGCACCGGTTTAACGTGCCTTGCGAAACACATGTCAGAGGGTTTACCAGGCAGAAGACTATACAGTAATTTGCCATTGCCTTCTGTGAGGTGAGGAGCTATAAAAAAATCCAATGGACAATGCGGGAATCGAACCTGGGTCTGCAAGGAGCCACTACACCAGTTCGACCACATACGTTTCGATAATATCTGAACTAAAATAACCGAGTAAGAGAGAGAAAGCATTATGGCTTTAACAGGGCAGAACTAAGCCTTAAAGAAACAACCTCATTTTAAGTAGCTTGGCTATGAAATATAATCGTAAAGTGTAAGACAACCGATTCGATCAGTACTGTTCTTACCCTATCATTGTTTTCTGAAGGCTAATAAAAGAGTTATCTGGTATGCGTTGATCAAATTAATTAGTCTCCAAGAGTGTCTAATAACAAGAAGACAGCCTTGCCAATATTTTGACACCATTTTTTCATTCCAACTCTCTTGTTACAATTTCGTAAATAAATATTTTCCTTAGTATAGTATAAATCTGTGGAGATATAGCTACTGTACTCTATAAATTACCTGCTGTTTTAATACTAAAATTAAATATATTTTTCATCAATTTAGATTTTTTTTGAATTAAAAGGGAGTGTATTTAACTATTAAAATCGAAAAATTTAAGAGTCACTCAAGCAAAAACAACTGAACCAAAATCTATTGCATTGGTCCAAAAAGTCAGTGCCTATAGTTACTAATGCAAATTACATCCACAAATTAAAATGGTTCGATAACAGACTACGAGTATAAACATACTTGCACAACATAAAAAATTCCATAATATTTAGCGAATGTTTCCACAGAAATGTGAATTTCGATAATACTTTTCTTATTTTAAGTAAATAAGCTATCTGTTTTACTTCTAAACTCTTAATTAAACGTTTTTTTAGAGACAAGATATAAACATGAAGTGCTGGTGGATAATGACCCCATTTTGTACGAGATTTTGGATACTTGCCCTAAAGTAAGTATTTGTATACGAACATTACTTCATTTAACACATGTTTAGAAATGTTGATGCTTTTTTATTATTTAAAAATGTATTTTAATTTTAATCAACTGTATGTTAAACACTAGTAACTAACTACTAACCACAACTAACACACAGACTACTCTAAGAGTTTTTAGCCTTTAAGAAATTTGTTCCTAAGATATTATTAATTTTGAATTTTGCTCAGCGTTCTGGCTTATCCTTATTGTTTTCTTGTTTTGGATTAAATACCTTAAAATGATAGACAGAATACTTGTATATAATCACTCTTGTGTCCGTATGTCTATGAGTCACAAACGTTTTCCACGAAAACGACGTGTATCTTAATAAAAAATGTTTTTTTGACTAGATTTTTTTTACAAATTTTTACATCCAGCTAATCCCAAAAGTTGCAATAATAATCTAAGTTTACAAACTAACAAAATTAACCCTTAGAGCTTTTATTATTATTTTTTTGATTAATCGACGATTTTCCAAAACCATATTTTGTATTTTTACTTCGATTTCTGGCTTGTACGACCTCTTTTACATTCAGTACCCATTTTTCTACCGTCCTTACTAAAGGTAAAGAGTCCTTATACGCTTTTAAAAATCCTTCTTAAATTTATTTTGGTGCTACACCTTTTAAAAATAAGGTTTTTTTACTGCACGATATTCAATTTAACCATTGTAAAAAAATCACACGTGTTCTTAAAGAAGTAATACCACTTTCAGATAAATAAAACAACGAATCTAGTAGCGCCATCTTTCGTCAAACTACAAGACCAATTGAACATTCATCTACCTATTCAGTATACTCCATTGGATTTGCCAATATTAAACAATCAAAAATTGTATATGGTACTTTTTATAAATTGATGGCTTTCTAACGTTTGTCAGTAACCTCTGCTTCTATTATTTTAAAAAGAGACAATTCCATTTAATGCTTTTTTGGTTTAGGTTGGAAAAAAACAATTAAGCAGCAAAAATAATTCTTAAATTTTTTTTATGCTTTTAAGCAAACCTTATAAATATACATTTTTAAAGTAACATATATTTTAAGTTGTTAAAACAAAGACAATCCTAAATACAAAAAGAAATCATTGTAACAATAATTTCAAAAACATTTTAAGAAAAGCTGGCAAAGTTGTTTCATAAAGCGAACGATATATTAGACAGTTATGTGTGTTCTTTTCCATTAGAGCTTTCGAAAAATTTACATTAACTTGAAAATATGGCACAAATATTTTAAGTCTTAAGTGTTAGCACTTACGTGCTCTTGAAAATTGAAATAGGTTGAGTGCTGATGCATTTATTAAACTTGGTAGTCATCGACAATATTAATTTATCTTGTTGAACACAACAATATAAGAAAAGGTATAGAACGCGTTGTGGAAGATGACTAGTTTAATCTGTACTTCGTGCCTTTAACAAGACTCATTGTCTCATCATTAGAATTTTGACAAGTAAAAGAAATTTAATATTGAATAAATGTGGTAAAATAAAGAAATTTAATAATTTGTTCCTTGAAATTTAAAAATATTAAAAAAAAAAATAAAAAAATACAAAAACCTTCTTTGGCTACTCATCAGAGGAAAACCAAACTGGAATAAATTTCAAATCCTTTTTTATTTAAACATATAAAAAAATTAGATGCTTCTAAAAACTAAACAATAAATTAAGTATTTCATTAGGAAAATGTTAATTTTATGTTGTTTATCTTTTGTTTTAATTTAAATCGTTTTTTAAGTATTTTTAAATTCTATGTAAAATACACAATATGGCTGTTCCAGTATATGTAGTATAAGCTAATTTGATTTGGAGACCAAACCTTGGACTTGGGTGGTTAATAAGTCAAATCAATTTGCTTATATATATGAAAACCATCTTGTGATTTTACATAGATTAAAAAAACTTAAAAGATTTAAAAAAACAAAGATAAACAACATAAAATTAACATTTTCCTAATGAAATACTTAATTTTTTGTTTAGTTTTTAGAAGCATCTAATTTTTTTTATATGTTTAAATAAAAAAGGATTTTAAATTTATTCCTAATAACAACAAATCTTATTAAACTATTTGTTTTATATTAACCAATATTTATTTAAAGGAGTGATAAATATGGACTTTTTGTTTTGGCATTTTTGGACTTTCTTGTTCAATTTGTCTATTTTTTCCATCAAAAAATTTACCAAAATTCAAACAATAATTATATTTAAAATTAATAGAATTAAGGTATTAAGATATTACCACAACTAAATTGAACAAAATAAACCTATTATAATTTTTTTCATTTCTACATACCTGGCTAATCAAACAAAAAATGAGTAGGTTAAAAATTTAACATTCTTACTATCTCTAAAATACAAAACAATATTATATCCAATAACATTAAAATCTTGGACTTCCATGGTCTTTATTTGTTAATTGATAAACAACGTTTCGGTAAGTGATGTATCTTCAACCATTTTAAGGGATAACTAAAAACTTTTGTTAAAAGCTACGACTTATATACTATCCGTTATTCACGGATATAACGGACATAGACAAACCTTGGACAATATTTATAATTTTAAATATGGTATTTATCACGTCTGAAATATAATTGGGAGAAATAAAAAGCCGCTTTAACTTACCAGAACTAACTATGACCGACCAGAACTGAGGGCTTTTGAATTTGTCTAAATTATTCCTCCGTATAAGTTATTAACAAAATTTTAATAATTTATATAATTGGGGAAAACAAAAAGCCGCTTTAAGTTAAAAATATTTATTTTTATAATAAACCTTAAAATTATTAATACCTTTGTCAAATGTAAAACTCGGCGAGCTGAGGGCTTTTGAATTTGTCTAAATATTTTTAATATGGTATTTATTAGTGTCCGCAATAATTCCATCCTATTTGGGTTAAACCAGGTAATCATTTATTATGGTACCTACGTTTCACAATAATTCGTACAGGTCCTGATTACCTACTAATATTAATAGTTTAGGTTAGGTATTTTGGATGTTCAATAACACACACGAAAATACCTAGACAAACTCCAAACGACTGATGAACTAAGACGCTTGCTTTATATTGAACACCTGCAATTTGCCTATAGCCTACATAATATACCAAAAAGACCAAAAAGTAGGTAGAATAATAAATAAAGAAAATTTTAAGTCCGGACCTACATGCGGGTACTCAAAGTATATTGAGTTTTACGACTAACAATAGCGGGTAAAACGAGAAATCAACTAATTATTGTGGAACGTACCATACCTGGAATTTTTATTACAGGTCAACCCTTATTTTTGGTCCGAATCCGGCTATTATTTTTACCTACCTGATGATTTGGTCCGCAATCGGCCTGTTACCATATTTACACCAGGATTTTAATAATTCTAACCGAACGAAACAAGGGGTCATTTGTACTTCATATAAGCGCACAGTGACCTTATGTAACTGTAAGAAATCCCTGCAAGATAAAATAAATAATATAACTAGCGATCTTAAGCAGAACGGCTACAGTGAGAGACTGGTTAAGGAAACAATTATTGACAAATATCAAAATAAGACAAAAACTCTAACTTGAACAAGACTTCACAGGACCAAATATTCATGACAATTTAGTATATTAAAAAAACTTCAGAAATGATCCGCAGAATCCGCGAATAAGTATAATTTTAAAAAAGCATTTAAATCCCAAACCACACTAAGAAGTATTCTTACTAAGACGAGACCGGATAACAATGTTTTAAATAATGACTGTATCTACAAAATTCTCTGTGAAAGTGGTGAGGTATAAATCGGGGAAAAAAAAGACCACTTGAAATTAGAGAAAGAACACAAAAAACCTACAGAACGAGGTGAAACGTCGAAGTCAGGGATTGCCGTTGTGTATCAATTAACAAATAAAGACAATGGTAGTCCAAGATTTTAGTGTTATTGAAACCATAACATTGTCTAACACTTTCAAGAAAATATTATATCCCATACAACACAAAGAAAGCCATACAATTTTAAGGAAAATAAATAGACTTGCCACCGAAACATTGATGGTTTTTTTAAATTAAGGTTGTCTTGGGTTTATTTTAGGTTTTTTTAAGCAGTCTGCAAGTTCGTTAAGGGTCAACTGATTCATTGTACGCACAAAAGCAATAGCTTGGGACCAAGACCGAAGTGGCACCAATGACGAGCTCTTAAAGAAGATGATAATATGATTGATAATATATCTACAATTACGGGCTTAGCTTAAAATATCATTATACTTGTATAAAAAATAATGGTCTCAGTAAATTTTATTTTTTATAGGACGAAAATGATCTTCCCTCAAATGAAACAATCAACTGGGCCGATGGACTACTTTTGGTTTACTCAATGATAGACAGAAAGACATTTAGTTACCTGAAAAAAGTTGGAGCCCTCATATCAGACAGTGACATTCCAGTTTATGTTGTAGCCAATAAAAACGATATGGTAGGAGTCATATGTAGAAAGTATAAGGCTAGATTTAGTGCTCGACCGACAGTCCGCGCTTACATCGGTCGAACGTAGCGATATCAATACAAATGTTTGATATGTAATGTAACTATATTGCTGAGCTGATAGACTAGTACGCGCTCTGCACAGAAGTTCATCGTACATTTTTATTGATATAGCCACGGTAAACCGATGCCAGCGCCGAAAGTCGGTTGACCACTAAATCCCGCCTAAACAAATTTAAACCAAGGGTCTGCTAATAGGTAAAAAGTTTCTGAATTTATACCCATTTTCTAAAAGCTTGCCTTGATTAGAATTATGCTTTAAACAACTCTTTTTCTTTGTTAGTTACATAATCTACTCGCGATGCGTGGACAGACCGTACTTGGAATTAGCATCAATTAATGAGAGAGAGAAAAAGAGTAATTAATTGCTTATTGCTATCAAATAGTAGATTCTGCCAAATACGACATGCACTAAGTTAGACTCTCTTCTTTAATGACCTCGTATAAATCGTGAACTTACTCAACCGTCCTGGTATACACTTTTAGGTACATTTACGAGAGGTGAGCGTAGAAGAAGGCGCCATCTTGGCCAGAAATCTAGAATGTGGGTTTTCAGAAGTTGCCGCTGCTGAACAGGTAGCGCCAGTAGCCGTCGTTTTCCAAGTAAGTTCATTATTAAATTTATAATTCTATCGCTAGAGGTAGTGTACTACTTTTTAAGTGACTCAATAGAAGCTTTGCTACAGGGGTGTTTCGAAAATGTATATATTTCTTTTTTGGTAAAACTTACTTACAGGTATCAAAATGTTTTTTTAGGAATTATGCAGAGCAGTGTTAGCCGCACGTCGAAAATCTAAGCACTCCCTACTAGAAAGGATGTTAGGAAGCAGAACTTCTAATCTGAGGTTGTATGTCAGAGGAAAAAGCGACAGCGCACTGCCGAAGGATTGATGCATAGCAAAATAAGTTTTATTTGAGAAAGTTTTAATGAAAATATTTAAAGCATGAGTTAAGATAAAAGGAAATAACTTAATTTTGTGAAAAATTTTAAAATTTGTTAAATTTATTTTTATAAGATGTTAATGTAGAGCTTTACTAAATTAATTAAGACCTTAGTTATTATTAGTTAATTTTTAAGATATTTGGTTTCTATTAAACTGATTTATGTTCCTTTATATAACAAAACAGGGTTTTTGTTAATATATTAATATGCATGAAATATGAAGATTTACCAAAGAGAGAGAAAAAATATGCATACATTTTGTTAGTTTAAATAAAATAAACTGTGTTGTTCTTGAAAGCGTATAGGCTATTTAAGAGAAAGGTAAGAAAATCATATAATTTATCAAGACAAGAATATTTTTTCACTGTCGAGCAAATTTGGTTTTTGGAACGTTTTAAGTATAATAAAAAAATGGTTATTAATAAACCTTTTAAAAAACCAAACTAATAAATTTATTTAAGTATAAACACACAGATAATTTAAATTATAACAAAATCATTATTTTTAATTTGTCGATTTTTACCTATATAAACCATACAAAATTTAACAGATCAAAGTGCATAAGTTAGTGAGCAATTTTCATTATAAAAAAAATTCGTTGGGATTTCTGGTTAGTGATGAACGAGACCGGTCTTGGTCTTAGTCTTGCAGCAAGATCCAGACCAAGACCGCCTTTTTGCTTGCAAGACCAAGACTAAGACCGGGGTATGCAAGACCAAGACCAAGACCGAGGAGTGCAAGACCAAGACTGACCTGCAAGATACTTGCACTTCTGCGACTTGCGTTCCTATGTGACAGTTCAACACAATTTCCAGCATAATTTACGGTGTAGCAATTTTTTTAATGGATTTTTCGCCATACATTTTCTATTTAGGTTAAAAGCTAAAAATAAGGGAGTTTTCTAGAGTGGCAGTGGATTCTTCCGAAAATATTTAAGATTGCTTAGTTTTAATTATTACTACCAAAAAAAGGCAAGATCAGCAAGATTTTTGCAGCAAGACCAAGACTAGCCCGGTCTTGGTCTTGGTCTTGCTTTGCTCATCACTACTTCTGTTCACGGCCTCGGTAGGTTTTTGTTAGGTATATTTGCTTTTAAGAAACGAACGATAGACATAATGAGGTTTCAAAATCAAGAGTTTTCATTGGCAAAATAACACTTTATTACTTTATTATTTTTTATAATAATACCAAAATTGCTTACTAAGCATGACCTTTGGATTTTCGCCTGACTTTATTCTCAAATAATTCTTTTTTTGGAAAATTATAAAGATACCAAGACAAAGGTCTATGAATTAAAAAAAAAAGAATATGGAATTGTATACCTCTTCCTCTTCTTTAGAATATATACAAAAATCCATTAATTAATTTAGTTGTACCTTAATAGGTTCTAGGATTTTAGATTAAGTAGATATTTTTAATTAGGTATAAAAAAATAAAAATTTAGATAATTTAGAGCGCTTATTTTCTTATTTTAAATTGGTAATAAATCGCCAAGTAACTAACAAAAAATGGGGTTCAGTTTTGTTTCTAGTTTGAGGTTACTATAAATATCTAACATGTAAAAAAATACACGGAATAATATCAAAGTTATTTTTTTACTATTCAGATGACTCAGTAAAGAATTCATTAAAATAAAACAACATCTCTTGTTATTTCTTATTATTTAATAATAACAAACCGACCTTTTGATGATTATTAAATTTTATTGCATTAATTTAAAAATTATCAAAAGGTAAGAAAATTAAAGTACGTTTAAAATTGCAACCATTTACTTTTCCAAAACACAAGTTGCAATTGTAGATACTAAGTATATTATATATTATTGTGGTGGAATAATTTTTAAAATCTTTATTAGGTACGCGCAAGAGGAAACATTATTACACCTATATTATTGACATTATTTGTAAATTAGTAACAAAATTCACGTTTAAATAAAAAAACTGAAAGTTTGTCTATATCATTTTGTAGTTAATCGCTGAGATCTTATGCAATTTTAGGTCCAGAATATCCAGTTATTTATTACATTTTGCTTATTGTAAAGTTTTTTTTCAAATTGTTATTTAATAAATTTAAATATATTAAGTTAAATACAAATTCGAATAGATAAATAAAAATAGGAGCGATATTAACAGTTTATCATTGGGTAATATATTCTTAAGAAATTTCAGATATAAGACTTTCAATTGTGTAACTTAACCTTAACTTACCCGCATCTCTATTTCTCATCACACACTAGATTTCCATGTTAGAATTAAAATTTCTGACACTCTGGATAATGAAAACCGATGTTTTAATAAGAATACTTTATACATTAGTATTGTAATGGATTAATGGAACAAAAATTTTATAAATTATTTGTAGATATAATTATTTCACTACCTAGTCAATAAATAATTAATTGTACCTATTTTATATTATGCTGCGTTGTAATTTAATAAATTACGTTAGTAAAATGTAACTAATTTTTATATAAATATACATTTATTTAATTAAAATGTTGCTTTATTTGACAAAGTGCTGAATAAAAATAGGCTGAGTTACTCTGTAAAATGTTTGTTTAAAATCGACTATTCTAAGGCTAATAGAACAAAGGATATGGCACACATAACATGGAATTCTGGTTCTCAAACGATTGTTTTAAAATTTGAGTATGTTGTTTCTTAGATCAATAAAAACATCTTTTAAATAGGCCATTTTTGTGCAGGCCTATAGGGTGGCCCAAAAAATCACTGGGAAGTTGCAGCTTAACTGTTTATTAATTCGAATATAAACGCATAAAAAGAGTGAAATTTTGTCTAAATCCAACAAAATAATATTTTATATACCTGTTTAGAGATAAAATAATTTGATTTAACATTTAACACATGCAGGGTGGTCCAGTATCGAATAAATAATATGGATTATGCCAACTAAAATGTTAATATCGTGATATACTTGTATATATTTTTAAAAATTATACATTTCTGACAGTTTATTAGGGTAAATTTAAGTTAAAATATTTTGGTTTTTTGTCCTAAATATGCAAGGATATTTGGAATTAAAGATTTTTATTTTTGGTTTGTTTCCACAAGATATTTTGTGACATATAAAGAGGTACATAGTTTTAAAATCTGCACATTTTTCTGGCAATTTTTTAACGAAGGTAAAATACAATTAAGCTACCCATAACTAAAATAATTTTTGTGTACACCTACAGGGTGAAGTATCTAGAAGGTTTTCGTTTATTAACAATGAAAACAGTTTTCATTGCTAATTGCTAGGTATTTTTTTTAATGGAACGCTCTGTATATTTAGAGAAAGTTTTAACTCTTTATTTAATTTTACATTGAAAATGTAAATAACACTATACGTCAATAGTTGCTGGTTTTTCAGATAATTAAGTAACTAATAAAGTAACTAAATGATATGGCACACATAACATGGGATTCTGGCTCTCGAACGATTTTTTAAAAATTGAGTATGTTGTTTTTTAAGTCAATAGAAACATCTTTTAAATAGAACATTCCTGTGCAGGCTTACAGGGTAGCCAAAAAATTACTGAAAAGTTAAAGCTTTCCTGTTCTCTAATACTAATTTAAACACCTAAAAAGCCTGACTTACCATCTAAATCCAAAACAAATAAATAATTTACATACTTGCTTAGAGTTAAAAAATGTGATTTGCTATTCAATACATACAGGGTGCTCCAGTATCGAAGAAATAAACATGTTTATGCCAAGTAATACGTTATTTTCATAATATATTTATATATATCTTTAGAATTTTTACTTTTGCCAGTTTTTTGTGCTCCAAGTGAAAAAGGCGAGATAATTTTGCGTTTTTTTAAGTTTTAAGCTAATAATTGTATAAATTAATAAATAGTTTAATGAACAATACTAAATTTTTAGTAAGTAATTTTATACCAGCAATTTTTGCGCGGCAAACAATTTTAAAACGACTTATCCCAAAAATATAGGTAAATCCAGGAGGCACGGTGAATGAAAACATTCTAGATATTTCAGCCTGTAGGTGTACACAAAAATTATTTTAGTTATGGGTAGCCTAATTTTATTTTACCTTTGTTAAAAAAATTGCCAGAAAAATGTGCAGATTTTAAAACTATGTACCTCTTTATATGTCATAAAATATCTTGTGGGAACAAACAAAAAAAAGTCTTTAATCCCAAATATCCCTGTACTTATATTTTGGACAAAAAACCAAAATATTTTAACCTAAATTTACCTTAATAAACTGTCAAAAATGTATTAAAACATTTACAAGTATATCACGATATTAACATTTTAGTTGGCATAATCCATATTATTTATTCAATACTGGACCACCCTGTATGTGTTAAATGTTAAGAAAAATATTTTAACTCTAAACAAATATATAAAATATTATTTCATTGGATTTAGACAAAATTTCATTTTTTTATGCGTTCAAATTGGAATTAATAAACAATTAAGCTTAAACTTTTCAGAGCTTTTTTTGAGCCACCCTGTAGGCCTGCACAAAAATGTCCCATTTAAAAGATGTTCCTATTGATCTAAGAAACAACATACTTAAATTTTAAAAAAATCGTTCAAGAGCCAGAATCCCATGTTATGTGTGCCATGTCCTTTGTCAATTGACTTGGTAGATCAGCACAAACGCCGTTTTATGAACTGAGGAACAATCAGGAGACATATTATATGCTTTAAAGAAACTTAGAAAATGAACCAATTTAAAAAATTAGTAATTATATTTTTCTTATAGTTTCCTGATTATACTTTTTTATCTTTCGACTGTCCACGAAAGCTCAAAGCCTAAGTACTAAGGTAACCTGGTTGAGTTGGTGACAAAGAAAGGTAAAAAACTATTTACATAATATGTTTTATTAATGTAATGTTTATACGTACGGCAGACAATAGCTAATAAGAAATTAGGTATGTTTTGTTGGGATTACTCGCCTGGAAAATTTGTAGAAAATGGGACCACTTAGGTCCTGGTCCCGGGGTATAGCGCCAGGTGAGTAATCCCAACAAAAACCTATTAAAACATGAATTTACCACAAAACTATAGAAGATATTAACAAAGTGATTAGGCGTTTAGCCAAAACGTATGATCAATAACAAAACAAAGTTCAATAGTTTGTGGCAGCCTCTGGATTTGTTCTGACAAGGTGGTCTATTCCTCTTAGAGTATCTCATTGCACCCTGCCTCTAACTTATGTCCAAGTGCTGCCTGAAAATAGCAATAAACAAAACAAAATAAGGTAGTTTTTTTGCATGGATTTTCTGGACCTTTAGATTTCTCTGACAACCTTCATATTGGGCCAGATAGAACTTCATGCTATGAAGAAACATCGTGCCAAATGTTGTTTACATCCATTTAATAGTTTTTGCACAATAATTTTGCAGTCCAATTTCCTTTAAATAAATGGAAAATTTTGAGTGGTGCTTATTTTAAAAAACCGTCCGTGATGGCACTGAAAGGTTTTCTAAAATTTGCTGCTAAATGCAATATAGTATATTTTAATGCTTGAACAACGTTGACGGAACTGGGTAAAAATGGTTACTCTAGTACTTAGGCATTAATCCTTCGTAGGCCGTTTTAAAAGAAAAAAAGAGTGCAAAATATTGGTTCTGAATATTTAATTTTAATAAATTAATCTTAGGCTTTTAAACGTTTTATTAAAAATTAAAATCGGATCATTTAGGCGCCCTCGGCAATTGTTTAAAGTTATGAACAATTGCTAACAAAAAGAATTGCTTAAACAATTTGTGTTTAAACAAATGATAAAAATTTATATTTTTTACTCTAAAATCATTTTATTAGTGAAAAAAAATTGTGTATAGACTCGACCTAAACACCGGTCAACTTTAGGAGCTTGTATCTTGGCAACCAATTAACCGATTTACGATTTCGTTTTTATGGGTACCTTCAGACCATAATTTTAGTAAAATTTCTCAACGTAAATTCGTAAAAATAGTCAATTTATTTACAAGGAAACAAAATTTACAACCTTAACGACTTGCCCAAATAGTCCGATTTTTATTTTTTAAAAGCTCGAGATCTCTAGTATATGTGAAAAAAAATGAATGTCTATGTTTAATATTCTGGACTCTACACAATCTGAAAATGGCATTCGGAATTTTAATTGCAAAACTATTTTACCAGAACCACGGTAGAATTAAATAAGCGGTAGCGTCTCTCGCATAAAAATGCCTGTTTCGCCGACAGCCGCTGCGTGAAGATCATAGAAAAATGAAACAATGTTTCATTTTTCTATGGTGAAGATTAAAGCGGTTCAATCCAGTTTTCTCAGTGAATCGGAGTTAAATTTAGTGAGTTTTAGCACTGTACGTGTATACCAGGGCGAAGTAATAATATTTTTGTGGATAGTATACGTTTTTTTTTAAGCAATGGCTGCGTTTTGTGCAGTAGATAACTGTTTTAGTAAAATTGATGGTGCAAACTCGTTTTTTAGATTCCCAAAAGATCCTCTCAGGTATGTATAAACATTATTTAGGATAAAAATAAAAACCTATTTGTTTTCTTAAAAAATAAAAATATAAAATTTTACGATCGATACATTCAGTAACCGATTCTTTTTTTAAACCTTTTTGTTAATGATAAAATAAAAAATTAAACTTTAATTTCCCAATAATAGCATAAGGGTGAAACCAAAAAATTAAATAATTTGTTTATTTAATTAAACCAAACGACATCAATTCTAGAGAAAGAAAAGTGATATTTTTGATGTGAAGAAAATGGGGGATTTAAAACTATGGGTCGTGGGGCATAAAAAAATATATCCTAATGTACGATAATCTACAAAATTGTACCGGGAGTTAAAACCATGAATTATTTTAGACCGTATATATTATTAGGCGAAGTATAAAATCTAAGTAGGAAAATAGGCAAAATGTTTGCCGTAATTATCACTCACTTTCAATTGCAATTAAAAAGAAAATCTTTTTCGCTCTTTTTAGATGTGAACAGTGGAAACAAAAACTGGGATTTGTCGGAAATCACAGATATTCACACTTTAATAATAATGAATGCTATTTAAAAATTAAAATATGTGCAATACATTTTGAGTCACAGTATTTCTCGAATCCTCAGAAGAACCGGATTAAATCTGATGCCATTCCTACACTACATTTTACCCATTAATAATAAGTCAGTTTTAAATTCGGCAACTCAAACACTACTTCTAGAAAAGGTTAACGCATCTACACAAGTTTCTTTAATTGATCAAGAAAAAACTCAAACAAAGAGTAGTGATATTGCTATTCAAACTAATCATAATACTTTACAAGATGCTTTAGAAGAAATAAAAACAGAAACTAAAATAAAAGCATGCCAAACCACCAGCATCCTTTCGTCCGATAGTCCCAGAAAACGTAAGCTGAAGAGCAAAATACACGAATTAGAAAAACAAGTAAAAATTACACGTAAAAAGGAAGATATTACCCTAGAAGACGTCCACGATTTTTGAAAAAAATTACCCAGAAAAATTTGTTAGTTTCTTTCAGCTCAGTTAAATTTACTAAATAAATCCCCTAAAGGTTCTCGTTACACAAATGAAATAAAACAGTTTGCGCTTTCTTTATATTTTCTGGGTCCAAGGTATATAAAACATTAAAAACAACATTTAGACTTCCACCAAAAAGAACTTTGGAAGAATTACAATGCACTGGATTGATGCACCGGGTTACAACAGCTTTCTTCTTAAGGCTTTAGAGCTAAGAGTTGATTTATTAGAACCCATTTCTAAAGACTGCGTAATATGTGTAGACGAAATGTCACTTAAATCAAATCTTTTCTACAATATTGTTAAGGATAAAGTTGTTGGATTTGAAGAAACGGAAAATAAAATAACAACCGACATTGCCACCAGTGCTTTGGTAATTATGGTCAAAGGTATTGCAAAAAACTGGAAGCAACCTATTACATATTATTTTTTAAAAAATTCTACAAAAACTGCAGATCTTAAAGAAATAATATTTCAGGCCATAAGAAATTTGAGAAAAGTTGGTTTTAATGTATTGGGTATAATTTCAGATCAGGGTTCTAACTTCTATAAACTCGTAAAAAGCGATTTTAAACTTACTCCAGAAAATCCTAAATTTTTAGTGGATAATTTGCCCATTTTGTACTTTTTTGACATACCGCATTTATTAAAATCGACCAGGAATAATTTATTTGCACATAATTTTCAAGTAGGTAATAATTTTATTAAAAAATGTTATTTAGAACAAATGTACGAGTATGATAAAAAAAGAATGTATAGATTAGCACCAAAATTGTCAGAAGAACATATATATCCTACCAATTTCCAAAAAATGAAGGTTCGGTACGCCACACAAGTTTTCAGTCATTCTGTATGTACGGCAATGCAGACATTAATAGAGTTTAAGGTTTTACCAGGAGAGGCTGAACCTACTGCTAATTTTATTAAAAAAGTTAACGATTTTTTTGATATGCTTAATTGTGACCATCTTCAAAATTTTCAAGCTTTCAAAGGAACAGAAAAACAACTAAATTTTTTAAAGGAAATGGACAATTTATTTAAAGAAATGAAGGTTTTTAACTCAACAGGAAAAGATATTACTAATACTATGAGGTTTATTTATGGCTGGAGATTAACTATTTCGTCCCTTTTAAATTTGTGGAAAATATTAAAGGAAAAAAATTATTCATTTTTGCTAACACGCCATTTAAACCAAGACTGCTTGGAAAATTTTTTTGGGAAGATTCGAAATGCTTGCGGGAATTCAAAAAACCCAACACCGATTCAGTTTTCTAGAGCATTTAAAAAATTGTTTGGTTTGAATTATCTCGAAGAATTTGAGGGCACAAACTGTCTAAATGATATGAATGAAATTTTAATGAATGTTACTCCAGATCTTTTACAAAAATGTAAAATTTTAATTACGAGTAGTTCGCCTCCAACTAATTACTTGAAAGTTTATACGACAGATTATCAACATTTTGATAAATCTGAAGGAAACTCTTTAATATATGTAGGGGGATATTTATTAAAGAAATGTCTAAAACAACATTCATGTTCTATATGTGAAAAATATGTGACAGAAAAAGACCTTCCGAGCGAAGCAACTACTTTTTGTCGTAAAAAAACGTACAAGAGCACAGAAGAAAAACCTTACGGTGGCTTAACCATTCCCCCTACTTCATTTGTGGATTTTCTAATATCGTTGGAGGATATATTTGTTCAAAAATTTAATGATTTAGCCGGAGTTCCTAATATAGGCAAACATTTAATGGACGAGTTTTCTAAGTTTAGTTTTTCTCATCCGTGTAAGTTCTTTCCTCTGGCGTATTGTATTTCTTTATATACTAGAGTAAGAATTTATTACACTCTAAAATTTGCCAACAGAGAAATCAAAATACAGAAAGCAAATAAACAAATAACCAAATTAAATATTTTAAAAAATTTATAATTTTTTCGTTAACAATTATTAATGTTTACTAGATACTTTAGTTTAGAGTTATAATAATTTGAGTTTGTATCTACTTCTTGTTTTCAATTTCGATTTTTTTATTATTTTTTTAATATATGCTATATTACACAACACTAAAATAAAGTTATAATTAAAAATTATTATTTATTTGTTTTAAGCTTTAACCCTTACACATTTTTAAGAACGTGTAGCATTTATATCCTAAATATCATTAATCTAAATACATACATTAAAATTAGAGTGTGCAATAGAGTGTACACACCTTATTAGTTAAAACTGATTGCATAATAATGCGATTAAAATTTACTAATTAAACGTCCCCTCGTATAAACGCTGCCCGACGATGGCAAAGCCGGGCATGTCGGCGCGCTTTTGATCGCAATAGTTTAAAGGATTTGAGCTGACTGTCGCTACTGTCTTGTTATTTATACTGTGCCAGAACTATCAAACCAAACGAAATTTAACGTCATATTTATATGGAGCTCCTTAGAAAAGTCCGAAAAATCACGAAAAAAACTAAGCTTTTATTGCTTTTTTTGTCTATTGCTGTTTTGCACCAAGACAGGATTGGTTAGAAATTGCAAAATACATTTCCAACCAGTTCTGTGTTGTAGAAAATTTAATTATAAAACATTATTCTTACTACAACTTCTCTCCTACGTCCATTACTTACAAAGTTATACACAAATAAAGTAAAAAAAGATTTTTTGATTTTTTTCACACTTTGTATATTTTACAAATGTTCCGGACCCTTCAGAGAGGAAGCACATGTCGATTTTTGTTATACTCATCATACGCCTGCCACCGCGTATATTTAACCAAAAACAGAAAAGCCTTATCTGTTTTTGGTTGAAAGTACGACAAAACTCATTTTTTCCTCCTTTAATCACTTAATTACAAAGATTAAGTATTGGTCGTAGAGCAAAATTGTAAAAAGGAGGAAGTTTCATAATTAAATATCCTACAAAATAGGGTCGGTCAGAAATTGCAAAAAGCATTATGTTTGTTGCAAAATAGCCAGTGAACCATCACGTTTAATTTTGTTAATTAAGTTCGGTTTAATAAATTTTGCAATCCAATTTATTTTGAAAAACGGACAATTTTGCCAATTGAGTAGAATCCAAAATATTTAATTTTGACATTTGATTTTTTCTGCATATAAACAAATTTACTATCTAAACGATTTGATTTAAAATTTGGTTTGAAAGTACTCAAGAAGACGCTTCTTTTAATATATTAAAATTGTCAATCGGTCAATTGCCAAGATACAAGCAGCCAAAGTTGATTACGTTTACGGCGAAATTATAAACTATAATAACTATCATCTTTTTGCATATGATTTTCATAAAATTAGTGTCTTAATTTTATTCATATTTTTTTAAGAGAATGATTTTGGAGCAAAAAAATGTCTTTGTTTATTTGTTTGAACAGAAATTGTTTAAAAAATTATTGCTCCCAGCAATTGCTGCTTAAAATTGTTGATGGCGCCCAAAAAATCTGATTTTCATTTCGAAAACAAAAACGTTTTAAAACTTAGGCTCTTTGGTCTATGTGAAAAAAATGTCTAGCTTCAATATTCTGAAATCTACCCAATTTGCAAAATTATTCACTTTTCCAAACAGATTGGAAACCAAAAGATTTTTTACAAAGTTTGGCAATACTTTTCACCATAGTTTCACCATAACATGAAGTTTTATCTGATTAAATATGGAGGCCCGTAACGAAATCTAAGGGTCTAAAAATTCCATGCAAAAATCTGTATTTTTTGCCTTGGTTTTTAGGTTAATTGCTATTTTGCAACAAGCGATGCTAACCAATCCTATTTTGTAGGAAATTCAGTTGGAATACTTTTCTTTTCCTAAAATGTTTGTTTTACGACCAATACTGACAAAGTTATAAGCGATTGAAGTAAAAAAAAGTTTTAATTATTTTTTTTGAATTCTGTCTATTTAACAAATGTTTCGTTCCTTTCTGATTTTTGATCTGAACTTATCTCGATTCTTTTTCTCGGTTCTTGTCTGAAGGGTTTTCAGCAAAATCAGGCCTGTCACATCGTATATCCAACAACCCTTCTTTTACAAATATGGCTTGGTCAATATTTTCTAGTAAATATTTATGATGGTTTGTTATACAGTATATTTTTTTTCTTTTTTGTCTTGCTTCTTTATATCACCCTCACGACACATCTGGGAGTGGATACGACAGATATTTAACGATAATTTGTCGCCTAGAATTTTGTCTGCGGTAATTTAAAGTACTTTTTTATGGTCCCCGTATTTTTATTCCTGATAAGCAACAGCATCCAGAGAGATTAACCCCTCGCTTCTGCGCTTCAGGCCGGGCGTCGGCGGAAAATATCAGCATCCTCTAAACAAAGCAAAAATGGGGAATAATTCCCTATTTTTTGGAATATTCCTAGTAATTTTAGGTGATTTTGGAGGTAGTGAATGCAGTATAAGCGAAAAGATACCTTTGGGTAAGTTATTATTACTTCTAAAAGTCATTTTAGTTATTTTTTATTCAATAATAAAACTCACAATTCGTGAAAAGTATAGCACTAATTGAATCTAAGGTTATATTGATGGTCAAATAGTTGAGCGCGAGGTAGTGAAAAAATATTTGGAGGAGAAAATAAAATTATTTACTTTCTAAAGAGCGCTTTTTTCAAAAAAATTAAAATCGATATAGACCAAGAGTAATTCAAAAATGTATTATTTTTATAATATTACAAATTAATTTTTTTATAACGAGGGCTGTTAGTTTATTTTATTATTTTTCGTATCCTGTGCGCCCAGGAAAGACTTCTGTATTTCTGAAATAGATTAAAAAATGGGAAAAGTACATGTTCTTAGAAATACTTCTAGAAATTTCAGGTGATTTTGAGCCAGAAATTGTACAAGAAAAAAATCTTTGGGTAAGTTGTTGAGTTTAAATTAATAGTAAGTAATTAACTGACTTCATAGGGACTAAAAAACGATTATTTATAACAATACAATGTTTAAAAACATAATGGACAACCGATTTTCCGTACAGAAATAGTAATTAAAAATGGTTATAACAATAGTAATTTATACAGCGTGTCCCAGGATTAATGGCCGAATAGGACAAATGAAGCCAAAAATTTTAAATTTAAAAACAATATTTTGGTATTATGGTCTGCTTGACCTAAAATGAGAGTTTACCAAATTATACTCAAATCGGAATTATGCAGGGTCAGGTACAACGAAATTGGAGAACATCGTTACTAATAATAGACCGAGCGCTCGCGGCAGAAAAAAGAGACCGATTTTAAGCTGCCTTATAAGGTGATATTTATACCAAACTAAGATAGATCACCTTTAAATTCCGCAACTTTACTTATATATAAACATTAACTTTAATTAGCAAAAAGAAGATTCTTAAATCAACTTTTTAGTCTGCAATTTTGAGGCTAGACTGATTCAAATCAAAAAAAGTTCAGGCAGACGGTTTTCTCAGTAAAAAATAAAACATACAGTATTTAAAATGTGTAACTAAAAAACTTTTTAGTCTGCAATACAATTTTAAATAATTGGCAATTTTACAAGGCAGACTTTCCCGATTTTTAAAATTGAATCATCAAAGTTATTTACAAATTTTTCAGTATTTCAGAAAATTTTTTACGTTAAAAGTTATTTAAATATAAACTTAACAGTTCACAGTATTGTACAATGGAGAAACGAGTATACCTGCAACTTTTTTGAATTTGCAAACATTATGCTTCAACAATTCAGCTGTATAAATTGATTTAAATCCTATTTGCCAAATTTATGTTTACATATAACGTAATAATTGGAATTAAGGGTTTTATATAGCTTGTGGTAAATATCACGTTCTAGCACTGTAAAAATCGAATTTTTCTGCCAGCCTACGCTCGCTTAGCAACTTTTTTTGTAACAAAATTTTATTATATTTTAAATAAAATATAGTTCATCATAAACGCAAACAAATTGGATAATTTTTAACATAATTGTTTCAAAAAAACATATTTTATAAACATTACAAAACTGTTTGTGGAAATAAATGCCCCTAAAAGTTTACTCAATAATTGCAAATATTCCCCTTTGATGTAAAAAATGTAAATAATAATAAAAATATTTTTTTTAAGAAAAAAATTAATTTAATTAATATTTATAAACATACCCAAATATATTTAAATTTATTTGAAGTATTTTAAAGATTATTAAATTTAAAAAAAAAATGAACGTATGGGGTAGAATCGAACCCCGAGCCTCCGGGTTAAAGTCTTGAACGTTCCTGATCACATCTAAAATAATATATTGTATAATGACCTTAATCGCGTTGACTTGGGGCAGGTTTCTTTTCTGCTTTTATTAATGCAGAATATGAAGAAATAATAGTGCAGAAAAGTGATTTATATTTTTATTTGTTAGTTCAAAAAATAGATATTTTTAAAATTCAAAATCGTCCGTTGTTACAAAATCATTTATTATAATACTGAACTTACCTTTACAATCGTCTGCCATTCAATAGTTTGTTTATTTTTACCTAAATATTGTTTGAAAACAATGGCAGACTGTAAAAATTGTTAACCATTATAAGTTTTTTTACAAGTTTAATCTCTGCCACACAAACTTCGTGAATTAGTATGCTTATAATTTAATATGAAATTTTGTAAAAGTTAATATTATTCAATAGGCAGACTGTAAAAAATTGTTCGAAATACTGTGAAAAATTTGTTAATTAACTTTTATGCATCAATTTTTAAATATCAAGAAACAGTCTGCCTTGTGAAAATTCGTCAATCTCATGCACACATTAGTCTAAATTGTGCTTGGCAGCTGTAAAAAGTGTTTTTAGACATTTTTCAACTAGCATTAATCTCTTGTACTGGAGAAAACCTCTGCCTGCAACTTTTGTGTTTGGCAATCTACTTATGCTTCAACAATTGCAGACTGTAAAAATTGATTTAAAATCTTCTTTTTGCTAATTAAAGTTAATGTTTAATATGAAGTAACAAGTTGCGGAACTTAATAGGTGCATCTATCTATAGCTTGTGGCTATAAATATCACCCGTTCAAAGCCCTGTAAAAAATCGGTCTCTTTTTCTGCCTGCTGGTCTAAAACAACTTCGATTTAAAAGTCACAAATTTTATTGGGATACATTATTAATAATAAATATAATAAAGGATTATCATAAACGCAAAAAAAATAGGATAATTTTTTTAAACACCATTAATAAATTACTGAGGTAAAACTGGAGATAATGACATAAATTTAAATTTTGAACTATGTATCCTAATGAAATTTTACCCTTATTTCGAAAATAAAGGTACTTAATTTGTGAAGATTTTCCCATTTTGGTTGTAATTAACCTTGTATGATACCGATTTGAGTAAAATTTTTCATAAATATGGCTCCGAAAAAGAATAGTTTTTAGAAAACAGGGTGTTAAACTTTAAAAAAATAAGTTGTTTGTGGTTATTTTAAATGCCACGTAGACATTTTTTTAATTGTTAGCATTATTTGTATAAATAAGGGGGTAATTAAGGCCCAATAAAATTTAAATTATTAGGTCCAGTGGCGTCTCGGGGGACACCTTATCGAAAACTCTAAAAAAAATGAATGCAAATGACTTTTTGGCAATTTTTTTACTTTTCTTAGATTAAGCAACTACAATACATACTTTTTTGTGTTTTTATATTTTCCCATTAAAAAAATAGAAAATTAATTTATGATTTAAACCTAAAGTTACTTTTTTACTAACTATATAAAGTGGTTTAGAGACTTACAATAAATTGGTTTAATTTTTTTCTCAAAAAGAACAAAGATTGAAAAAGATATCAAGAAGTAAAAAGTTGTATTTTTGATTGCATAATCTAAAAAAATTACAAAAAAGTCAATGGCGTACCTATTGTTCACTATTATTTTTGATATGGTGTCTCCTGAGGTGCCACTGGGCTTAATAATTTTAATTTAATTAGGCCTAAATTAGGCCTTTATTACTAGAAACAACACAGACAAATTTAAAAAAATCGGCTATATGGTATTTAGGATAATTACAAAAAACCTAGCTTTATAAAAAACAAAGTTAAAGAAGGGACCATTCATTTTCGGACCCATATTTATAGATTTTTTTTTTAATATTTTGTAGTTAGTTTTAAGTTATTTAATATTCTTAAAATAATTAAATAAATTTTTTACATATAAGTCAAATTTTACTACGTTAGTAAACTTTATTGGTAAAACAATTAAAAATTAAAACTGTAATAATTAAACAAGAAAGTCAATAATTATTTTATTTTATTTTATAATTGGCCAATTTATAATCTTCTTCGTATTTTCTTTGTTATTGATTATATTTAAACACCGTGCACGACAAGAATTGTTAGTTAAAATATTGGAAAAAATGCAGCTTTAAGATACATCAGTCAAATGTCAATTTAATAATATGCAACATAATAAATGAAAAGAGCAATTACACCATTAATATCCATATCAGTTAACAGAAAAACAAAGTCTCATAAAAAGCTTGAAGCACTAATATTTAATAACAAATGGAAATGACAGGTACTAGCAAATACGACGTTCCAAAGTATTTTAATATTTCGGAGTAGCTTCGCTCGTTCCGCTCTGCTATCAAGATGTAATATTGAAACTTGGTCTATAGGCATTTAAACCGATTTTGACAACTACGAATCAAAGGGGGTGTGTCCCCCGTTTTGCAACTGCAGATTTAAATCCGTGTTCTTTGTTCAATTAACATTAAAGACTCCATGCCCTTAAGAAATATTTACTATAATGAGCTAATTGGGTTCTAAACATATGACAACATAACCATATTTCTTTTTAGGCGCTATATTTGAACAAGGCACTGACGATGTTCAAACTGCATTCAAATTTGCCATTGCCAATCATAATCAAAATGACTCAGGACGACGTTTCGAACTTCAAGCATATGTGGACGTCATTAATACTGCAGACGCATTTAAGTTATCACGATTAAGTAAGTAGAACTTATTTTTTTTAGCCAGCAAAAGCTTGTATGAAGTCTAAGTTAGTGGGTGCCAGATTTTAAGACGTTTAAACAAATTTAATCCCCCATATTCGTCAACGTCGTCCAAGTACCGTAACCTGCAGATATTGCATTTTACGGCACTTTTTAATGAGTGCGAATTGTATTTATTTTTAAAAATGCCTGATTTCGTTAAAAATCCAGTAATATCCATTAAAATGTTTGTAATTTTGCGTGTTTCTAATAACACACCTTTACATTTAATTTAATTGCTGCTTTTTCGCCGTTTTTAGCCCTACCCTTAAGGGTTAATAAACCCACTTTTATTAACCTTGCTTTTATTCATTATTTATTTATTATGAAAACACATGGATTACCTTTCAAGATATTTCAATTACAGATGTTGTATTTGTGGTTTGTCCAGTAAATATCTGATTTTATTCTAAACAAAACGACTTTGATCTCAGGGTTTTGTAAAATATAGTACAAATTACAGCTCTTAAATGCAAAAGTGCGTTCATATTTGGGCCGCAGTTTCTTTGACCATGCTAAAGCTGGCATGGATTGACGGCACTAATACAACAATACGATTTACATTAATTTTTTATATGAGTATTGCGAAATAGCGGGTATTTAAAAAAAAAAGAATACAATATAATATATAAAAAGTGACAAGAAAAGGTAAATACCTACTATTGATAATCTTATGTCAATAAAATTTTGCAAATCTATGTATTTTGTATCTTGTCGCTTTTTGGACCTGTCTAATTAAAATTTTACGAATATTTGCTTAAAGTAATGGTTTAACATTTACAGAGTTTATTTTAAAGTGCTTTACTTTTTAACAAATTAAGAAAATACTCAGGGGAAATAATGAGCAGGCCGTGCCGGTCGCAGGAAATAAGATGGCGTCAAGATTGCCGTTTACGATTCTTGACTTTTAGAGACCGCTTTTAGTTCAATTCGAAAGCTTGTGGATCAGTGGTTTCAAGAACACTAAAGTGTTCTCGGAATGCGTACTGTGTATCGCCTAATAAGAAGGTCTGGGTTTTTTCTAACTGTTTCCATTGGATGTTGTTATTACCTATTGTAATTGTGCAGAGAGAGACTTCTATGGAATCGGTCATGGAACCAGGTGATTTTTAGTAACAAATCTCGCTTTTGTTTGAGTATGCATAATGGTCAAGAAAGTGACGCGACCTGATGAAAGACGTAATTGACACTTTGATATGAAAAGACCATGGTCCCCAAGATGCCTGATCTCTTTCTGAACGAATATACGTGGAATATCTTAGGGAGCAGATTGTTGAACTTACAGCACTCCCCTCAGAGTCTGACCAGCACTTAGACATAATTTAGAGGTAGGATAAAATAAGATACCCAAAAGCATATAGTCCACCCCATCAAGAAATACCCAGACGTGTCAATAAGTGTGTAAAATATCAAGGGCATGCAACACATTATTTAACTTTATTCTGTTATGGATCATCCGATTTGGGTAAACACCCAATCGTTTATAAGCTACTTTCTGCTATACATGTGAGAATAAAATTAATTAAATAGGTTGTGTATAAAAAGGTGTTTACATTTCTTTGTCGCTTGGCATAACATCCTCACCACAACTAACCACAACTAACGACAAGATTTAAATTAAATTTTTTAATCCTTTTTTTTAGTTTGTAATCAATTTTCAAGAGGTGTGTACTCCATGCTTGGTGCAGTATCCCCAGATTCATTTGATACTTTGCATTCTTACAGCAATACCTTTCAGATGCCTTTTGTAACACCGTGGTTTCCAGAAAAGGTAAAAATATATAAAAAATTGTTTAAGTAAGTATTAGGTTACTCAAAAGAACTTTTCCGATAATTAGTTGTGCATGTCAGATAACCACACGTGACTATTGATGGGGGCCACTTTAAAAATCGTAACACGATGTGGTAAAAAATAAGGCAAGGAATAAAAATATACAAAAAAGTCATAATATAAAACTGCTGAAAATACAATTTTAGACTTGTTTCCTTAATTTTCTAGAAAATTGTAATATTTGTGACATCACCTAAAAGGTTACGTTTTTTTCGTCACTACAAATCATTTTATTAGCATGTATTATGTACACACACACACACACACACACACAAACAACATAAAATATATATATATATATATATATATGTATATATATATATATATATATATATATATATATATATATATATATATATATATATATATATATATATATATATTATATATAGAGGGGATTCATGAGAAATGTCAATACTTCAGGTACGTAGTCAGGGTCCAAAAATAAACATAAAAGTCTATACAAATATGGGTCCGCAAAACCTTCGTTTCCGAAATACGGGATGTTAAAGTTTTTAGTTAATTTGTCTATTTTCTTAATAAAATCTGTGATAATATAAATATTAGAGTAAAAATTGGTATCGAAGGGTTTTTTGATATGACGGATTCGAATCTAATCTTATTACGGCTCTTACTTGTAGGGGAAGCCACATACACGTCTTTTAAGTAATTTGGACAATCACAACTTTTTGGTACGGCCCAGTATTACATTTTTAAGTAAATTAAATAATTTTTTTGTCATTTTTACGTCAAAAAGGTATACCTGTTAAAAGTTGATATGAGCAACCGTTTTCAAGATATTTCGATTTAAAAAAAACACAACACACACACATATATATATATATATATATATATATATATATATATATATATATATATATATATATATATATATATATATATATATATATATATATATATATATATATATATATATAGGTGTGTCATCTAACAGTGGCCAATACTAACTTTCTTAATTTAAATGCGTATATTATTAAATTTTGGATTCTTCAGAACATTCCAGACATATTTCATGTACAATGTTGTATTTGCACGATACCTACTTACTTAAGGGTTACTCTGTGGGAATATACCTACTAGCGAACAAGCATGCGAGAGAGAAAGAAGAATAGAGCGGAGAGGTATAACCTTTCTTTCTCTTGATTTGTCAGCGGTGTATATACCCTCTCGCCAATCAATCAGAACGCGGTGCGAGAGAAAAATATTATTAATTTATTCTTGTTTCTCCTCGCACGCTCGTTAGCACATCCGAGCAGCAAGGCCGCCTCTAGTAGTGGCTCAAGAAAGTGGCAAGCATACAAAGGCAATAAATGCAATAAATCTGAAAATGCTTAATATTTCCGAAACTGTTGAAGATAGGTATAGGGCATTGTACATGGAATATGTCCAGAATGTTTTAAATAAACCAAAAATTATATAATATACAGGGTGATGCATTTAAATTAAGAAAGTTATTAGCCACCGTTACATGTCACACCCTGTATAATTAGTTTAAGCTGACAAAAATGCGCAATTAAAAATACCAATCCACATGTTCGAGGATTTTTTGGAATACACCCCTATTCATTATTATTGAATTTATTCCATTTGGCTGATACACACTGTATATTTATATTTATAAATAATTCTTTGATTATCATTTTTAGGTACTGGCACCTTCTTCGGGATTCCTGGATTATGCAATATCTATGAGACCAGAATACCATCAAGCAATTATAGATACAGTTAAATATTACGGTTGGAGAAGAATTATATACCTTTATGACTCAAATGACGGTAAACATTACAATAATTAGCTTCATTTCGTTAAAAGATTTCAAAAAAACTACCCTGGCATCATTTCAATTAAATTAAGCAGACATTAATGACTTGATAAAAAAATATTCACTGTCACTAAAACATAATATTAAATTAAGTGTGTATCTTAACAAGAAAAAATTAAGCATGAAAACGTTTGAACCAAAAATTCTTGTTTAGTTACTCATAAGCCCCTTCACCATTTTTATACCAGTAAAGATGGTTGTTTCGACCTTTCACAGATGCGATGTTACCAAATATTTATATAAGGCTTACATTGTCTTAATGTATATATCAGTATCATTATATTAACTTTTAAATCTAATGCCATAACTAGCAGAATAAGTTCTACACTGTTAATAAGTAAAATAAGTAATTGTTTTAAGGTCTGCTAAGACTTCAACAGATCTATCAAGCTCTTACCCCAGGAAATGAGTATTTTCAAGTAAAAACAGTAAGAAGAATAGGCAATGTGACCGAGGCACTGCAATTTCTTCGCGGATTAGAAGAGCAATCCCGATGGGAAAATAAATATGTCGTTTTGGATTGTTCTGCGGATATGGCTAAGGAAATTGTTGTAGGTCATGTGAGAGATATTGCCCTTGGAAGACGGACCTATCATTATCTTTTATCTGGATTAGTAAGTACTAGTTTGAGTTAATTTTTTAACGTATATAATGTGTCTGGTGCATTTATATTAAAAAAAAGATGCGTCTTCAATAATTGTTCTGCATGAAAATCCTTGGTTCCAAACTAATCTGATATTTTGATAGTCCTACCTACCGATACCCTAATTCTGATAGGCTGTAGCTTACACAAATAACTAAAATGCGCAATGATTAATAAACGTGAACGCGATTTGTTACAAATCACCAAAATGAAGGTTCTGATACTTGCCATGCAAAAATATAAATTATTTTTGTGAGTTACGTTACACCTTACACTAACCGTTTGATTGTTGCATCACGTACAAAATCTGGAGAATATTAACAACACCTACCGAGTGGCGACTATTTATTGACTCTTCGAAAATAAGACAGTTTAATGAAAACCGCCAGGAATATTAATGTACAAGAAACGTACGGGCACATGCGTATATGATTTCAAAGCATAAAATACAAATATCATAAATAAAATATCTGTGCCAATCTAGAAGTTGTTGCACTACATACAAGGTTACAAAGTGGCTACACAAAATATTGTTGTTTTAACATATTTTAAAATGCAAAGAACCAGTATAATTTGTAATTTGGCCTGTTTATTTGTTGTCTTTGTAGCTAGCAGCTGCGTGCCGTTCATGAAAACAAGGGAGTAATTTTTTCCTTTGCAAAATAGTTATATTCATAGATGTATAAGCCAAGGGAGATATAACCGTTCATTCATAAATTGGCTTTTGTTGTGTATCAAACATTCATAATGTGTAAGAAAAGGACTTTCGATAAAAAAGTCCCTGCAGGCAACGTCCACTAGAAAATTACTAAATATATATTTTTTTAGTATATTATCTAAAAACAGCTATTTTATGAGACTCAGTCCAAATAAAGTGCCATGACAACTTTTTTGGGCTCTTTCAAGGAACTTGCAAGTAAATAAAACCTATTGGTTCAATACAATAATTAAACTTTATTTATCATATAAAGCGACACTTTTGAAAACTGGCGTTGTTAACATTGTTAAATTGTTTTTATCTTCATCGCTATCCACCGATTTTAATAGATTTACTTTTATGTCATAAAAAGGAATAACAGATCATCTGGCAACCACCCTTAAAGTCCACTAATGAAATGTTTAGTTCAGTACGAATATCAAAATATAATTGGGAGTTTTTAGGAAAATTAAAATTTGGGATTTGGATTTAAATAAACAATCTATTTTTGGGACCCTTTCTTGTAAATAAATTTTATTTTTCTAAATTAAATAGATATTTTTAACTTCTATGCTTTTAATGTTTTTTGATTACGAGAAAAGGAAAAAGGTAAGAAAAATTTTCACTGTTTTTTGCATATAATTTATTGTATTCAGTAACAATATTTAAGCATTCTTAACTAATCCAAGAATATTTAACTAACTATTTATTTCTATTTGTGATAATATAACAAGGATGAAAATAATCTGAAAGATTTTGGCAATTTGTGGTAACTGCATATTCTTTTCAAATCCAAGTAGGGAAAACCATAATTTTTTTCTCTCCGGGTCAATTGGAAACCTTAAAACAAATTTTATAATTAAAATCGTTCATATGCTATATTAATCTAATAAAAAAGTTTATAACAAAAACTATACCTTGATGGTTACTTTCAATCGGTTATAAAATAATTAAACAATTTTTTCCTTAGTTATATAATCAAAGTTTATGCTAAAATAAGTAAACAATCGTTGTTAATCTGTACAAAAATATAACATAAAAGGTATTAACAACAAAATGTTATTTGTTCGCCATGGTATTGCACGTCAATGAAGTGAAGTTTTATAAAAGAAGTGTTTAAACTTACCTGTGAAACGAAAGATTTTTGTTACGAGAATCCAGTTTTTCACAAATCTGGCACTTCACAACCATTTTCTAGTCTGTTTATTAAAAATAATACATAAAATATTAAGAAAATCCTCTTATAACCGCACTTTAAAAACACAAATCTCTCTCTGAGCTATTTTAAACGGAATGCAACACCGCCTCACAACACAAATAAAAAATTTACCACTAGCTGACCGACGACCTTCGTGACCGTTGCGTACGAAAATTATGAATAAACTACAAAAAGCAATGTTGCCCATCTTGACCGTTAATATTCCGTTATGATTATTTTTGAGAATAATATTAATAAAGCAAAAAAATCAACTAAAAAACATATTTCTGTTGCTGCTACTAAGTTATTGCATAACGACATGTTATGATCTATGATCTCTTTAAGAATTTAAAAAGGAAATATTAATAAAGCAATATCCTAAAAATTCGCCAATAAAGGACAATTGGCAAGAATGCATGTGTATCAAGCACGTTTGACCATCAAGTGGTCTAGAGAGGTAGACACTATTTCAATGTTTGATAGCTTTAATTCTAAACAGTTTTATATCCCTTTGCTTATATATCTATGATTATATTATTTTATTTATTCCTAAATGAACTACGACATCCTAAATATAAAGGACAAGCCTTCCCAAATTATGGTCCTTAGTAATAACGCCCCAATCTTTACGCGTAACACATTACGCTATCTTTGTCACAGCCATCGCGGTCCAGCCACTCCGAGCTTCAGAAAAGCAAAATATCCAATTGCTTCTCGGTTTTTGTACAAAAATTTCGGGGTCAAATGTTAAAATAGGGAAGTTAAGTTCAGAGCGCTTTACCGCCAAATAAGCAACTGAATATATTAAATTTATACGCGTTTACTTAAAATTCGCGCTAGTAGTTTAGTTTGATCGAAACCGTAGATTTATTTCTTGATATGAATAAAGTTAGAAATATGACTGATTTTTCAAAAAGTGATGTATTAAAGATTAATAGTACATAGTTGTGTAATTGTGTACTGTGATTCTTGTTGGACAAATGGTTCAGTCCTCAAAGTTTTGTTGAAAAATCGAACATAATACATAAAGGTATGCCTAAAGTTAAAATAAAAAACTTCACTCCCAAAAAAAGAAAAAAGAATTGCATGCGACATTTCAAACCAGAAAAATATTATTATCACTGTAAGTGGCCAATAAGTTGTTAAATCAGGAATAAACTGTTTTTTCTAATTTTGACATTTTTTAAAACTCATTGACGTGGTCAAATATCTTAGTTTTTGTAACCAGTTACGAAAAGTAAAATTTTTCGCAAAAGTAAGATATTTGACAACGTCAATGGTAATGCTCACTTGCAACAAGTTTGCGAAAAATGACAGAGGAATTGAATTACATTATAAATAGGTCGGTTTTTATAAATTGCTTCGCTTCTTCAAATTTTACGGCATGCAATTGCTAGCTAGGTTCTTTCCCTAGAGACATTAACTAAATTTCCTTATTATCTATCTGAAATAAGACTAATTTTTTCCAAGTAAACTAATATTTTAGGCTTTTAAGAACTTCTTAATTTATTCTATTTGGACAGTTTTATTAAACCCTTTTAGTTTATTAACTTTTAAAGTTTGTAAAATAAAAACTCACATATTACTAATATATGCACGATAAAAAAGAAATATGTGCATAAAGTTGCTCTATTATGAGCAATTTTTAGACGTTATATTTCTTTTTTGCGTGTTTTAGCAAAACGTAATTTATTTCTTATTGTGATGTAAAAATTAGATTAAAAATCACCATGTTAAATATAATGAATATTCAAAAGCAAAACATTATTATTTTTGTGTCTGCAATAAATTAGTATTACTTATAGATATATTTTTAGCGACATTCAAAACTTAGGAGATTGTGGATTTTATGTAAACGTATTACAATTTAATATAAGTCACGAAGACCTCAAATTTCCATTTACAACTTTAAAAAGAGAACTAGCATAAAGTGGGCATGCTACTTTAATTATTCACGTGGGTTTAACAATACCTATAAAACCCTTTCTACCCCGTGTCATTTCTGACTCCAGAATTTTTAGGGTATAACGTGGAAACATATATATAATTCATACTATGATAAAACTATTATATATAGCGATTTAAGATTCTCCAAGAAATATATTTGTTTTAAATGTAAATACATTTTATATTTAATTTTGATTTGATTTTTTTACTTATTTGTAATTTAAAGTGGTAAGGAACACCAACTGTAAAAATAAAACAGGTTTTTACTAAGAGTACACTTTTATTAAACTAAACCATTAGATGTGTTGTAAAAAAATAAATAATTTTTTTTTGACATTCTAAAATTTAATTTTAATGACAAAAATAATTTATTAAAAATTAGGGTTTACTAGGTAGCTACATACCTGTGAAATACTAATTTAGGCCTTGTTTTCTTGATGAGCATTTTATAGTTAACATGACTTAATTATATAAAAATCTTAGAGTTTTCAATAGAAAAATAGGTAATTTTTTACTTACCGGGCCCACGGCCGATTTTATTGAAATTTTGTATACAGAGGTTTTTTGGGGCGCTGATCACGAATCTGAAGTCAAATTTTGTCGGACTCTGCTGGTTTTTGAGTTATAACGCCCCACTCGAACCTAACCTGCAGAAATTTCCTAAAATTCCTCCTTCTTAAAACTGATTACACCCAAAATGGAAGATTTTATGGAAATACACTCATTATTCTATAAGATAAATTTAATTTTACCTTCATTTAACAAATATTTTTAATAAAAAAAGCACAACAAGCACTTCTTAAAAATATTATTTTTACTTTTAAAGATGTCAAGAAAATTGTCTAGAGATTTTAGACTGTTTTATGTTGGTACGCCATGGACCCACGAAACAATTGAATGGCCTACTTTATAAATTTGAATTATTTTTATTTTTTGCGATTTAAATTTAAAAAGTAAGCGCATTTAATTGTTTCGCGGGTCCCTGGTGTACCAACATAAAGTTGTCTAAAATACCTAGATAATTTCGTTGACATTTATTAAAGAAACATATTATTTTTTGGAAAGCGCTTGTTGTGCTTTTTTTATTAAAAATAATTGTTAAATAAAAGTAAAATTAAATTTATCGTATAAAATAATAAGTGTATTACCATAAAATCTACCATTTTGGGTGTAATCAGTTTTAAAAAGGAGGAATTTTAGTTTGTGCAAATTTGAGGTTAGGTTCAAGTAGGGCGTTATAACTCATAAACCAGCAGAGTCCGACAAAATATAACTTCAGATTCGTGATCACCTCCCCAAAAAACCCCTGTATACAAAATTTTAATAAAATCAGCGGCGGGCCCGGTAAGTAAAAAATTACCGAAAAGAAAGCACAACACTTAAAAAAGTAATAAATGTATAAAGGGAGCTAGGTATAACGTTCACGCACCTTCAAACAAAGACGTTTATAAACGTTAATAATCAAAAAACGAAAAACTACCTTTGGCAAAGTAGGGTTATATATGTTTTGCCCGTCAGCTGCCGAGCTTCTTGGCCAGTCCATAACTTTTAAAATGTTAATGGGCTTTATTTGGTCTTAAGTAGCCAACCAGAGAGCTTATTTAACGTTAAAGACAAATTTCAGGATCAAAATCAAATTGGATGATAAATCCCTGAAACTAACAAAAATTCAACTGGGTATTAGGACCTATTGAGATACCAAAATAACCCGAAATCTTCAAATTATAAACCGAGATTTTTTAAATCCTACGCACAAAAAAAATCTGCAAAATCTCAGTAATAGTCCTAATAATGAATAAGCCAGCATCAAAGCCAAAAACCAATACAAACGAACTTTTTCAGAGGAAAAATATTTCTATAAAAATACAGTCCCTTTTTACCTAAAATAAAAATAAACACGTAAAAAATTACCTTTTTATTATTGTTGCTTAGTTCGAACCAAGTAAGTTAAAAATTATAGAAAATTATAGAAAAGCTCACCTTATAAGTTGTACTGCTTACTTTGCCATCATAACTTGTGATACCTGAAACAATCATAAAGATACGTTAAGACAAATTAATTTGCGTACTTAAAAATGTCAATAAAAGAAAACGCTTAAAAGTTAACTTACAGTAGTAGATACTGTAAGTTAAGCATTATTAACATGCGCTAGTGAAAGCTGCTTCGCACTTGTTGTGTAATGGTTTAATATAGTATTCAGTTAATATTAGTGATGTTATTTAACACATCTTTTTCAATTATATTTTTTAAACATTTTATCATAAGCGATTTGCAAAGTATTCCTTTTGATATAAAATTTGAGAGCCAATTCTGAATTTGTGGGTAGAACGTGCCTTAACATCCAATGGTCACTTGAAATAAAACGTTATACGATACACGGCTGTGAAATGTCATTAAAGTACTCGTCTAGAAATTCCGGACTCGGCTTCTCCGTCGCCTTGTCCGTAAACTTCTAGACTTGTACTTTAATAGACCATTTCCCGGCCGTGTAACGTAAATTAGTATTATTTTACATTGTCTAGTAGATATTCGATTACATTATCAATTTAAGTCCGGTTGGTTAGTCATTACAGTATCAGAGCCAGTAAGTGTTGCTAAGCGACACTTACCGGACTGTTTCATTTTTATAAATCAAATAAGATATTAAAAAATATGTCAACATGACATTTTTCAATTGTTAACTATTGCCACAGGAAAAAATGGAATGCGATTTTCAGAATATAATGTGATTTTTTGGTTTTGAAATCAAATAATGATACAGAATGGATTTACAGTATGAAATAAAATACATTACGATAAACATCCGGTAGTAAGTACTTGTTACAGTTACTCTTTTAGACATTCTCCTAGCGTCCATAATGTGTAACTTGTACTGTAACAAGTAACCTACCGGACTTGTAACGTAAATTTCTATAACAATCATATACCTAATGACGGCTGTTATTTACGTGGATGAAATTTATGTCCCGAGCCGTGGGCAAGTGTCTTAAATTATTCGAGTGAATATCAGCTATTATATCTAGGTAATATATTACTTTTAATTTTACACAAAGTTAGTAGAGATCATTATTGTTAAATAAGTTATACTAAATTACTCTTAAATAAGTAAAATAACTTTTTAAAGTTTTAAATTAAAATTACTCGAGACAGCGTTTTGACGATTGTTTTATAGCCAGCTGTGTTTTTTATCTAGTAAATATTAAATAGTATTGCAAGTCTGAGGTGTTCAACTTTTTGGTAAATTTAAAAAAGTATTTACAGCCAATGAATAATAAAATCATTATTAACTAGTAAATAATTTATTTTTTATTTTAGTGTTGGTTGTTAAATATGATTTTTTATAGGTGATGGACGACAGATGGGAAGCGGAAGTAGTAGAATATGGCGCCATAAATATCACGGGATTTAGAATTGTAGATGCTACCAGAAAACATGTTCGTGAATTTTTGGAGGGGTGAGTTCAGGTTGCGATAATTTATATAATTTAAGAGTATTTTATATATTATTTAGTGTATAGTGTTGCCCAAATTGGTAATATAAGAACCGGGAACACTAAAACTATTAAAGATAAAAAAAGGTAAATGGAAGAAATTTAAGAAAAGTTTATTGGTAAAAATACGTTCAGAGATTAGTTACAAAAAAACTTTTTTCTTTTGTTAAACCATTATTATCTTTTCTTGTAAGTTTTTAATAAACGTAAAAAATTTTAAATACGTTTAAAAAGCCCAAAGAGAAACAATTGAAAAGTAATACAGTCTTGTACTGTTGCAAGACTCAATTTTGTTGGATTGGATTGGTTGGCCAGTATAATTCCTCCTCTGGCAGCTCCCAACAGAGCAACACGTAGTGCAACTTTTACAGTTCAATTAGAGAGGCCCCGAACTTCCCGCTTTCTTTGTTGCCTAGAGTGACCAGACTATGGAACCTGCTACCCGTAGAAGTTTTTCCTTCTTCTCCCAGTCTCCAAATATTTAAGTCCCGTGTGAACAAACTCCCTCTCACCACACTTAAGACACCCACGGTACGTTAGTACTTAGGCATCAGCCTTCGTAGATTCTCCCAAGCTAAAAAAAGATTTATCTTTGATAGTGTCCGAGATCACAATAAATGCATTAAGGATTTAGGACACAGTCTATACAAGATATAACCTGTGATATAACCTTAATCTTTTTTCTTCGTTAAAGATTTTTTAATTATATTCAAGGACTTTATTTCAAATGGGTTGCACACTATCTTTTTACTACAACTGCATAGAAAATTAGTATACAATTATTCCGTAACTTTTAAAACAGCACTTAAAAAAGGTATCAAATTGCTCTAATCAGTGCCGCATTTTCAGAGGTTATTTTAATGTTTTTCTTTTCACTTTAAGCAATAAACTTTTCATGTTACTCCGTACTCTTCTTGAGATGTTGAGTAAAAATATAGTCCAGAACCACCTTGATTTTTTACTCTACATATTTTATTGTTATAATAAGCATTTTTGGTTTCTTATATAGGTATATCTTTAATTTTAAACTGTATACCTTTTAAAAGAATAATAAAACACACCTCTTTATAAACCTAAGAAGAAAATATAAAATTAGATGGCATGGCAAAAATATAGTCCACAACCATCATGTTTTTTTCACTCTATATTTTGGCGTTATCAAATTTTGCACTGTATATTATGGTTATATATTTGCTATGGATCTGCACATTAAAATGCCAAACAATTAATAAAATTTAACTGTTTGAACTTCGGTTATGCTCAAAAAACAAATTTGAGTTTGGACATTTTAAGCTATCTAATATTAATTTTATATGTTCCGATGCTATTGCATTAAAAATATTTTATATATTTTTTCCCTTTATATAATAACCTAAAGGTTATAAGATAAGTCAAAATATGGTCTGTAAAAGCTTTAGAAAGATAGAAAATAAATAAAAATCATAGACGGCATTCGCAATTTTAACTTAAGAAACATCCAACTTTGAGGCTCTATAACTCTGAAACCTGAAGCCATTAGGATATTTTTAAGAAGTTCTTGGTTTTTTCAAAAGGTCGACAGTAGATCCAATATTGTACTTCATTACTTTAAAATATCACTAAAATTCAGATATAAAGCTGACGTTAGACAAATTAGATGTTAAACAATATGAAATAAATAAACATGTTTCAAGGCAACCGAAGGTAAAAAGTCAAAAAGTGATATCACCTGGCAATACATAATTTGATTGTGAATTCATCATAATTTTAGTGTTTTAGTATTCAAAACGTAACTTTCAAATTGACTTTAGCCTGCGCCTTTAGACACTTTCCATAACAGTTGAAGAAAAAAAGTATAAATTATAAATAGCAAGGATCCACAATTAGAACCTTGGAGGAAACTTTTTTTATTATAATTAGAATTAGGAATCTTCTAGGTTTTCTTACTATGCATGCCTGCAAATTGCAGTCTGCTAATAAATATATCGAAAACCACTTTCTGCATTTATATCACGACCACTTATGATTTTATTTTTTTATGATTTTAAAGATGGAAACGATTAGATCCGATTCAAAAACCTGGTGCTGGTAGAGAAACGATATCAGCTCAAGCAGCTCTAATGTATGACGCTGTGTTCGTATTAGTCGAAGCGTTTAATAAAATTTTGAGAAAGAAACCAGATAATTTTAAAAATTTTAATAGTAGACCTGGAAGAGGACAATTCTATAACAATGGTAGCAAAATTTTGGATTGTAATGCGTCTGGTGGATGGGTGACGCCTTGGGAACATGGAGATAAGATTTCAAGATATTTGAGAAAGGTTGGTATCAAAATGAGTAAAAATGTTTTACAGTTTAATAAAGTTTTTATAAGCGTTGGTAAACTTAAAAAAATATTCATAAAAATCTTTGCAGAACTCTTCTTAAGTAACATGTAGTGAAAGTTTTTGGTAAATTTGAAACAATGTAATCCATTGAACTATACTGAAGTATTTAGGGTCACCATTTTGTTAAGGAGATTATCTTATAAAAGTTTGCACATAACAGTGTTGTCGATGTAATGAATAATTATTACTTCTTCGTATAATTACTACTTTGGTTGTGAATGGTTTGTTCTTGCTTAGAATCCTTGATTTAAGCCTGTGTTTTGACGATACTCCAAAAGACTGAAATTGCGGTGTTTCATAATGCAGTATAGACTTTATCAAACTTAACGGACCTACTAAAAGTACAAAGCAACTTACTAAACCTACCTCTTTTTATATCGGGTGTCAATGAATCTATTGGACAAGTCATAGCTCTACAGTATTAGGTGTATCAAAATGAGATTTGGTATGGGTAAATGGTATGGCAAGAGGAAACTTTTTGCGTATTTATTACTTTTTATTTACTTCTGGTTTTACCGAAAACGGCTCCGGTTTTAAATTTTTAAATAAAACATCCTCTATTTTTTAACATTTTTGAATTTCTGGGACAATCCTGGTGATGTGCAATTGTTTTTATTAAGTCTTTTTGAAAAAAATACTTACTTAGGTAATAACAGCAAAATGTCATGCTTCATGGCTACCCATAGCACATTTGACAAAAGTAAATAAATAATTATTCAGTATTTTGCTTAGTAATATTTAATTTATGTTCTTATTTTTAATCCAATCGCAAATAAATTAGTATCATTGGATTTGTCAAAAAATATTTTTTTTAGGAAAGTGCTTGTACAAAAAGGGTTGCCACTTAAAAAATATTAGCTAAAACTTTGCGACTGTAATTTTCTGACGTCACCTGAGGTTCTTAGATTAATTTGCGTCGAATCATGACCACCTAGATGCAATATTAAAAGTTGCTCTAAAAAATAAAGTAGGCATAATAACTTTTAAACATATCACATTCTGATCAAGAATTGTCTCAAAAATCCAAAAGTCGTAAAATATACAGGGTGTTCCATTTAAAATTTTAAAACCGGAGTTATTTCCGGCAAAACCGAAAGTAAAAAATATGCAAAAACTATAATTTTTTCATACCATTTAGTGATAACAAATCTTATTTTGATACACCTAATACTCTAAGGCCTGGTGCTTTCATTAACGGATAACTGTATTGTCCGGATAATTTCCATGATTACAATTATTGTCACAACAATTGGTATTATGGAAATCAACCGGAAAATAATTTTATCCGTTAATAAAAGTACCAGGCATAAAAGTTATGACTTGTCTGATAGATTCGTTGACATCCGCTATATATCGGGTGACCCACCAGACATTTAACAACTAATAACTTTTTTATTTACAACTATATTATTTTTTAAGTTCTAAAGAAGTTGTTGTTTTCCTTTGGGACTTAATAATTAATGTTTGCCCTTACATGATTAACAGATATTTACAAAAAACTGGCCAAGTTTGCTTTAAAATTCTCTTTTCAACCAGGATTCACATCAATATGACATTTGCTTTTAAAATGGCGTTAAAAAGCATTTACTGAAAAGGGCTTTAGAAAACCATTATATAGAGCTTGGACTACATAAAAAAAAGATATTTTATGGTAATGTTAAAAAAAATCGGTAGTAGTAGTAGGGGTGAGCCAAGGAAGTTTAAAGGTGTATGGAAGCCCAATAGTGTAGAACAAAATTGTCCAGGCGTGCAGGGCAGAGGGAATAGGGAGGTTGGCCCCGCGGAGTTTGCGCAATGAATAGTAGGTTAGAGCCGGACTTCCATAATTCTTTGTTACTATCTATAAAGTTGACATCATCAAATGTCAAATTCAAGCATTCATTGTTTTTTTTTTATTTTTTGCACAAAATTGTTGGTTATTAAACGATACCACCATAGAATATTTAAAATTATTGTGTAATATTGGATTTTATATCATCTGATATGATATGGAAAGAAGGCTTCTATTTAAATGGTCGATATTTTCGTGAGTTTTGTATTTTTACCCAAAATCTTTGTAAATAAATAAAAACAAGATTTTTTAAAATTAATTTTAAACATTGTATGATAGTTTCATGTACTTATCACCAATTTTGTGATGAAGAAGGGCAAGATAGTGTAAATGAGTTTAATCTAATCCTAAGATTTAGGTTGTACATTAAAAAGTGAACATTTTTATAACTGCTTTTTAGGCATATACTTTTCACTAATAACAAACATTTATGAGACAGAATAACAGTGGTTAAAAATGTTTAGTAACCTTTGGTACCTAGGTATCCATTGTAACAGTATCCGTTAAATATTATGTGTCTACAGTATGTCGAGCTTAAAAAGTTGAGAATGTAAGTTTAAGAAACCAAAAATCTAATTTCTTTTTAAACAAATACAGAAAAAGCAAAAAGGAACTTTAGCATAAAATTGTACTTTCTTTCATTCAATTAGAGGGACCTGTATATATTAAAATTTGCCTGATCTGCCCAGTAATTAATAATTTTGATCCTGGTACTAAATTATTAAATGAAATAAAGTACCTAAATGTAAACCTTATTTCTTTTTAATAATCCAAAGAAATACACAAACATTGTGGAAATCATCTAAAAGATAGTTAAGATTGCCTTAATTTTCTCACTGCTATTTCCTATGAAATTTTCATTATTTTATTATTCATAATTGATATATTATTATTTTTTCGGTTACCTAACGTTACGTTTCATAAGAAGCACCTAATTTAAATATAAGAAATACTTACCTAAAGTAAACAAGGCCGGGTATGTTACTTTTGGATTTGCAAGAAAAAACCATACACCTCTAGTCATTTTGCTATGATATTATAAGTAACAAACAATAAATACAAAATTATAGTCACAATTTAATAAACACTAATCACTAAAATAAGAAGGTTTTTATCAATCAAAAAACTTCTGCAACCACAAAATATAGGTACTCACACAAAGCAAAACAATCGGCGCAAAGGCACAAACCACAACGAAAATGACGAATGATGAGACGACGACGGTTGACGATACAGCGCGGATATAGTTTCATACGCGCCCTTGCGCCAAAAACCTTAGACAACCTAAGACCATTACGGCTCTCATAAAGTATAATGTGTTGCCTAACTACACACTGATTTATTAGTGTGTAAGTAGGGAACACATGAAATTATTTCGTGGAATTTTGTTATTGCGCAGAATCGGCGGGGCCAACTCTGACAGTTATTTTCATATTGGGCTGGACATTTTTTGATCGAATGGGCCATAGCATTGGGCTTCCATACACCTTTAAACTTCCTTGGGGTGAGCGCACTCGATGTAGATGTGAATGTGATAGTCCCTTAGACTCGTGCCTCAGTTTAAGCCTACTAAATTACCTCACTTTAAGCATATGCATCAAAAAGGACTTTACCAAACTTAGATTTTCTTTCCTCGAAACAATTCCGACCGGTAGTATTTGAGAAATCCCAAAAATAAAATTGTCAAAAGTACTATTTTTTTTAATAACATTTAAATGGCTGTACCGACTGATTCCAAAAACTAATCAGTTCTTTACTTTCAAAAAAATCGGAGATGGCCCCTAAACATGTCAAAATTGGCTGATTTGTTTGAGAGATATCGTTGTAAAAAATTTTAAAAAGTTTTTTTTATATTTGAACCCCTTCACATCTTTCTGGGCAAATTCAGTGGTCTTTCTCGCACATCCAGGAAATTTCTCGTGAAAATTAAAAACATCGGACGCTTCCCTTTCACAAGACTCAGACCGGATCATTATATCGACATTTTTTTTATACATTTGGACACCTTTCAAAAATACTGCACGAAATTCAGGAGGCTCTTTGTATCATAAAAATTCCCGGGCAAATTAAAAGCATTGGACGCTCTTTCAAAACTGACCAAAATTATTATACTGATATTTTTGGACTCGCGTTTAGAAATACCCCGGATATTTTGGCTCACAAGCTTCTTGACAGTGTTGACGCATGTCTAATAATCTAACGATTTTGTTATAACGTAAAAAATTAAATTTTAATGTGTAAAGTAATGATTTGGGGTATTTTCTCATACGACCCCGCATTTTCACATCTGAAATTTAATTGGGTAAAATAAAAAGTCGCTTTAACTAACCAGAACTAACCATGACCTACTAGAACTTAGGGCTTTTGAATTTGTCTTTTATTTGTAGAAGTTATAAACAACATTTTAACAACGTATTAAAAAAACCCGGGGAATATATAATTACACTTTAAAAAAAATTATAACTTCTACTATATCAAAAATTATAAAAATTTTGTTAATAACTTCTATGTAGGGATAATTTAGACAAATTCAAAAGCCCTAAGTTCTAGTATGTCATGGTTAGTTCTGGTTAGCAAAGCGGCTTTTTATTTTCCCCAATTATATTTCAGACGTAAAAATGCGGGGACGTATTAGAAAAGACCCATGATTTGCCATTTTTACGTTAAATGCATTATTTAGAAAAAGCCTACTTGAGTCCCTGCATAATAAAGCATGTTTCATGTGTCCACACTGTCAAGAAGCTCGTAAGCCAAAATATCCGTTATGTCTCTAGACGCGAGTTATTTTTGAGGTTTTTCTTATACATGGACCACTTCATATCTTTCAAAAATTCTGAGCAAAATTCAGGAGACATTTTCATGTCACTAAAAAAATCTCCGTGAAATATATTTGTAAATTTGAAATTAGCGGGAAGTTGTAGGGATGATATATTTAACATTATATTTTTTTTTGTTTAAATTGTACCGGTTTATGTTGAATATAAAGTTAATAAAATTTTAGCTGTCTTACTTTGAATCACAGTATGTGCATAATTTTTAACTTGATTTTTTCAGTATTATTACTATTCATATTACTTTTTAAACTAACTCTACTGACTAAAAAGTTATTTTATTTATCATAATATGAAGATGATTTTAACACAGATGCCCTTTTTTAAGCAACTTTGCCACCCCAGAAAATTTGCCGCCCTGGGCATTAGCCCCGCGTGCCCCTGGCTGTGATTTAGAAAGAACAAATAATAAATTTTACTTACTTGCGATTAAATCGAAAGTCGAAAAAATAAATAAAGCCTCCAATTTTAAAGCAATACATTTGTAAATTAGAAAGTAATTGGCTGTTACATGTCTGCTAGGTCACTCGTATAGATAAAAGTGTGTCCATTAAAATGTATACCAATTTAGCAACAAAAAATAAACATAACTCACCCGATATAAATGCCTCTTAGTTCGTATTTTTTTATTAATGAAAATGTTCATTATCATGAACCTAAGTATAGGCGTTTTAAATGACCACATTACTCTTCTGTCCAGCGATAAATCGCGACTTTTTGCCGCAAAAATGGCAATCAACATAACAGAAGAACTACTGATTTCGGGAAAAGATATAATTTAAAGAATTAACACTTTTCGTGTTTAATAGCGATTATATAGCACGCGACTTACTTTATAACCAAAACAAAAAATTTACAGAAAATAAGCGGTACATAGACGGGGTCATCCAACGAGGATTAAACAGGATCATATTTGTGTATAAAAAAAATGTACTAGCCATATTTTCTATTTTTTTCGTAATAACATTTTCTTCAATAAAAATAAATCGCTTTTAAATTTTAGAATGATACATTGTATCATCAGCTGCCGATATTAAATATATTGACATCTGACTATCGCTTTCAGTTTAAACGAAAGTAGTGTCAATTTTAATATTTTAAATGGAACATCCTGTGTGTTTTTCAAGACTCGAATTCTAAAAGCCATTTCTGATACAAAACTTTTATTATATAGTATACCTTTCTTGGTTTCGAGAAATTGACGATTAAACATGTCCAGACGACAACATATTATGCAGTTATATGGGGGCACAAAAAGGTTAATATGTAAAAAAAATATAAGGTTTAGATAAAAAATTTTATTTAACAAAAATGTTTAGAAAGAAACATTATTAGGAAAGTAAATGTTCGCAGCATTTCTGGTAAAGCCGGAAGTAGTATTATTGTGATCTTAGTAGACAGAGTCTCCACAAAGAGTTAAATTTTACATATTAAATTTTTTGATAATTATTTGTTTCCCCAAATAACTGCATAATTTACGAAAGCTTAGATATTTTCATTTGCCATTTTCTCAAAAGCCAATCAAAATATAGGATATACACAAGTTTTGGGTCAGAAATATCTTGTAGAATTTAGATTTAAAAAATATATTTAAAATATCAAAATTTACGCATTTCCGGTTAAACCGGAAGTAATGGACAAATGTTATCATATTCAAAATTGGCCCTCTGATGACACAATATATCAATTTAAAATTAAAAAGTTACGTGCGTATATTGAAAAAAACAAAATAATTTCATTGTCACCCGGTATATTTGTGTTAAAATAAAATTACCATTTTCTTAATTGAATACTTTATTCATTGGTTCATTTTTAATGCGCCTATTTTTTTTTTTTAAATTTTAATGGGTGTCAGTATAAAGAATTTAATATTTATTTATTTATTTTTTTATGAGAAAGAAATAAAATTTAGTAAATTATATGTTTCACTTATATTAATGTTCATGAAAAGTAGTAATAAACGCTAGATTTTGACAGAATATTATTTTTTTTTGTATTTTGGCATTTTAGGTATTTATTGTTAGCTTTTTTTATTTTCTTATTTAAATTGCAATTTTTCTTTTATAAATTTAATAATTATAATATTATTTATTATAAATACGAAATTATTTATATTAAAATTTAACAAAATAAGTGTTCTTCAGGATTCAACCAGAAATATGGATACCATATCTCTGGATTCAACCTAAAAAACACAAGATGGATTTTGGCACATGTTAGGCCTTTTAAAGAAAAAAAAATATTGATCTGACATGAGTACTTTATAACATCCAATAAAATATTACTATAACAAATGTTTTAAAAGCTTTAAAAATAAAGCGTAAAATATTCGTGGATAACTAGTTTTTAAAATACTTGCTCTATTTCGAAAACTTCGGCTACGCCGTAGTGCTCGAAAAATGGCGCATGTTTTAAAGACCTTAATATTCACTTATACTTTAATATACTATTTTCTTTAAAATGCCTGACATTTGCCAAAATTTGAGGTCAAAGGTTGGCAATGTCATCTTAGACTTCACATATTTCTCGTGTGTTGAATGATGTACCATGATAACCTTTAAAACACGCGCGTGTTTAAATGTGGGATTTAAATACGCTCAGGCGTACTTTAATTAAGCAAAATAGGGTACCAATAAAAAAATAATATTAAAAGTGGGCTTTTCAAAGGCAGTTGTGTGTTGTCGATGCCAGGAATGCAATTTAATGACAAGTTCTTAAAACTCCACACTTTTATTAACAGTTAAAAAAAATACTTTTAATACTGATGTTGTGTTCGCGAATAACTCCAATGCTTAGCAAGTTATGGTTTGGTTTGCGCATGACGTCACCGAGAGAGTTGTCTTTATAAAATTTAAATGCGGTTTGCATGTCAGCTAAATCAGTTTGTTACGAAAATACTTGTAAGTCAGCAAAAAAAAATTAACCTTAAAAGAGATATTAATAAAAAAAACATTTATTTTAAATTTATAGTCACACACAAAATTAAGCCATAAATAAAAACTTGCCATTTACTGCAATGATTGAAGGTTATTATCATTTAGAAAGAAAATTTAAAAACAATTATGTTAGGAAATGTTAAAGTTGCATTTTAGTTAGTCAAAGCATGCTATTCTATTTTTTTAAATCTACAGGGCGTTATGCATATTTAGTCAAGAATAAGTTTCATTCTCCTGAATTCTTAATATACGCCTGATAGGCATTTTTTACTCTAAAAATTAAAAAAACAGCTCAACGGGTATTAGGACTTCCTCATGTGACACAATTTATCAAAGTGATTTACCTATGTGTGTTAGGTTTCATCGTAGTCACTTTTCCTAATAAAATGTGATTCTGATTCACATATACTAAATAAGAGTAACTATATTCATGTTAAACACTATAACTTTCAGAAAAACAAAATTTAACTGGGACTAGAAAAAGTTGTAATGCCAAACAAAAATAATTTTCAGGTTGAAATAGAAGGCCTAACAGGTGAAGTACGATTTAGCGAGGAAGGCAGGCGTCAAAATTATACTTTACATGTGGTCGAAATGACAGTCAATAGTGCCATGGTAAAGGTAGCTGAATGGAGCGATGAGACTGGTTTTAATCCAGTAGCGGCGAAATATATTCGACTAAAACCAGCAGCTCATATCGAAAGGAACAAAACTTGGATTGTTACCACGATTGTGGTAAGTACAATATGTCCGTCAAAAATATTAAGAATGATTGATTATTAATGCAAGATTATTGATCGACAAATTTGAAACGGGTTTGGTATATCACATAAGTGTTACTGGCGATTTATAAACTTTGCGTTTCATTACCCTTACTGTTACCATGCTATTAGCGGTGCTCTGGTCGCTGCTGTTCGTAAATTGCTCAATTTATAAACTTATAGCAAAAACCATTGGGAACCAAGTTCCGCACTGGTGTGAAACTAGGGCAAATTTTAAAAACCATTGGCAAATATAGGGCAGTTTTTTGTAATCCATCAGGAGTCGAACTGAGTGCAGTTAGTACCGCACAAGGAACAGGAGGTCGTGCGGTACGAGTTTTTGGAAAGATGAGAATGGCCAAGCGCAAAATTTGACCTCCTGTGTATATTTAAAAGAGGCCATTTTAAATTTTAACACTTTGCATTGGTATTTTTCACTATGGGAGATAAAAGTAAATTTTTGCAAAACCTCAAGGCCATCTAAAAACCATTGACAACTGCAGCACTGAGGTTATTTAACCAAACTGGTGCAGCTCCATTATAACCCCAGTGCCAAACTTTATTCCAATGGTTTTCGCTATTACTGTTGGCGTTTCTTAATTACAATTTGGTGTTTGACTTTCACTGCCAATACTATTACTTGTCACTGAGCCGTTTTCACTTTTGATGCTTAAGTGCTTTTAAATTTATGTTTATTGAAAATTATTTAAAGAGAAAAAAATAAAGCCTCAAAATAAAAAATATTACATCGAATCGACAACGCATTACCATGACCATTGATTCAAAGAAACAATACTATTGGTCGATCACGAACGTCAGTGTACGACCAGCTCCAAAAGATCACATTGTCCAAACGAAATGGAACGTCAGCAGAACTGCACTGGCTTCGTCATTTATAACATTAAACCCCCAAAAAGTTAACTTGCCAACGAAAAAATTAACAGCAGCGGGAACAGAAATGTCAAGTTTATAAATTCCTCTAACCATTTTTTTTATACAGGGTGTTCAAAAAATGGACGGAGATATTGTAATGGGCGATTTCTTGTTTAAAATTATGAAAAAAAGTTTCTATAAACATGGGTCCGGAAATGCACAGTTTTCAAGATACAGGGTGATAACTTTTTAAAAAAATATTTATTTTTTATAAATATTTTTAAAAATATTTACTCGGTTCTTTTGAAATTTGGCAATATTATTTGTTGTATTAAGATGCTAATTAAGCCCTAAATATATTAAAATTATAAGGTCCAGTGGCGTCCCGGGGGCATGTTGGCGAATAAAATTGGAAAAAAATGTACGCCACTGCCTTTTTTGCAACTTTAATATTTTTTGCTTGATTAAGCGTCTAAAAATACAACTTCTTTACCTCTTGTATTTTTTTCGTATCTCACTTCGTTTTAGAGAAAAAAAATAAAAACGGTTCTATTGCATGCCACTGAACAAAATTGGTTTATTAATTTTTGATAAAAAAATCACAGGTACAGCTGGAAGAAGTTTCTCTAAATGTACGTAATCAAATAACTTTTATGCACGATGGAGCTCCTCCTCATCTTAGTATAGCTGTTAGAACTCATCTAAATAACACCTGGGGAAAATTGGGTTGGAAGAGGTGGACTAATTCAATGGCCACCTCGTTCCCCTGACTTAAATCCAATAGATTTTTATTTATAAGAGTTAAGAAATAAAATTTTAAATGTTTGCGAAGAAGTGAGAAATAGACCTCGAATTTTAGCTCGAGTTCGTCGTTCAATAATTCGTCGAGTGAGAAGGTGTACAGAAATGGATGGTGGACATTTCCAACTTTTATGTAGCTGTTGTTGCACTAAAACTCTTTCCTAGAAATTTTTTTGTTTTTTTGTTTTCCAGGGCACCTGTAATTTTTTTAGCAAAAATTAATAAACCAATTTTGTCCAGTGGCATGCAATAAAACCGTTTTTATTTTTTTTTCTCGAAAACGAAGTAAGATACGAAAAAATTACGAGAGGTAAAGAAGTTGTATTTTTAGACGCTTAATCAAGCAACAAATATTAAAGTTGCAAAAAAGGCAGTGGCGTACATTTTTTTGCCAATTTTATTCGCTAAGATGCCCCCGAGACGCCACTGGACCTTATAATTTTAATCTATTTAGGGCTAAATTAGCCTCTTAATACAACAATAATATCACCAAATTTCAAAAGAATCGAGTAAATATTTTTTAAAATACTAATAAAAAATTAAAATTTTTTAAAAAAGTTATCACCTTGTATCTTGAAAACTGTGCATTTCCGGACCCATGTTTATAAATCTTGTTCTCATATTTTTAAACAAGGAATCGCGCGTTACAATATCTCCGTCTATTTTTCGAACGCCCTGTATATCTTCTTTTCCAGCAATATTACCTGCTTTAAGCAAAATAACCAGTGGCACAGTTAAGAAAGATTTTTATTTTTTAATTTTTTAGGAAGAACCATACATAATGGTTAGAAAAGAAGAACCGGGTGAATTACTTATGGGTAACGAACGATTTGAAGGTTACTGCAAGGATTTAGCAGACCTTATTGCGAAGAAGCTAAATATTTATTGTAAGGAGTACTACAATTCTAAGAATTTACTACTAGCGCTACGTCACTAAAATTCCAACAAAAAATATGACATAGTTAACCAACTTACTTGAGCGAGTTTTTAGGCGAAGAGTGTATCTTAATAAGGGAATAATCGATATTATACCTACGGATTTAAATAAATAGAATACTAGAAAAGCAAAAGAAAAAAAAAGACATTCTAAGAAATCAGACTAAGATAAGCAGTTATTGTGGATTTTTTCGCGTGCATATTGTATATGTTTTTAATTTTAATATAAGTTGCAAAATTAGTGTTTTAGGCTGTTGACGTGATGTCAAACGTACCCTGAGTTACCCCTTTTGTTTTCGTCAGTCACAAAGTATTCTTTACTCCTATATCGCCCACTAACACAAAAGTAGTTCTTTTAAATTTGTGTTATTTATTCAGCCACCAAATTATTTAGTTTTTAGTTATTATTGGTAAGTTCTTAAAATGATAGATCCGCCAGCAACTTGTTAAAGCCAAACTCTTTAAAAACAATTATCTGTAAACGTATGTTCAGTCACCCACAAATGTAATTAACGACCAAATAATAAAATTACATTACCAGAGCAAACCTGAATCAGAACCAATCAGAACTAACCAGTTCTAACCGAATTAAGTGATGCTATTATTTTGGTAAAAGTATTATAACTTATCTGGTGACAAATATACTATTTTGGGAACACAGTAATTATTTCGAGCATAAAAGCAATTTCTTGGGCATACTTTATAGTGACTATGTATTTATTTAAAAAGCAAACCGGCATAAATGTGCAAACAAATAATTTAATTTGGCATAAAAAATAAATTTTGGGATTTGATGTTATAATAAGAGAATTTCTCATGGGGACAAAAATTCATTATGGTGATTAAAAAAATATTTCCTATAAATAATTTCTTTAAAAAAGCATTATTTTTAGAAGGCAATACTAGCTATTTACATTATATTTAGGGTTTTTGTAATAAATTAAGTAAATATGACATACTAACGACCTTATACCAAATTACCTTTTTATTGTACCATTTTTTTAAAGACAAAATCAATTTATTGTTTTAAATCACGCTAAATTCTAATTCTTATGTCGGGTCTAGATTGCTGAGTCAATGTCGTGGCATCGGATACTATATTGTTAAATTTATATAATTTACAGAAAATTTTCGTAGCATTGCTTTTTGTCATTAATAAATATACTATACTTTTATTACCAGGTTGTTAAATAAATTCTGTCTTTCGATATGTAAGACATCATTTAATGGTTTGAAATATATTTTATTATTTAATATAATTTCCTTAACATCAATACATTTATTCTAGTGATCTATTATTTTATGGTCTTTATCCCTGAAGTAAGAATCCGGAAGTCTGTCGAAATACGCTTCCACGGATGCTACTGCCTCTTAGTTTAATAAAAATCGTTCTCCCATATATTTTTTTTAAACGTGAAAACAGCCCAAAGTCGAAGGATAGTTAACTCTAGTTAATAAGAAAATCTTTTTCTTTTGTAAACCAGATTTTTTCTAAGGAATTTTTACAGACAGCTGGTCCAAAAGATTTCAATAATAATCTAAGATTATTGTTTTACCAGTTTGGAGGTAATCAGCTAAAAAAACCGGTTGCATTCCAATAAACTGATACTAACAACCTTTTGTCCTATTTCTGGACCCTAACTTACTTTTGAGCCGATGAACTGAGGGATCATGGTGGTAGACCCAAGTCTCATCCATATAAATGAAACAAAGCACAAAATCCTTTTATCTTTTTTAAAACGCTCCCATGTCGCTGAGAAAGTTGCACTTAAGAGTGTTTCCATTTCTTTGTTAAAATATGCGGCAATCATTGTGCACGCAGCTTTCTAATACTTAAAACTTTAGCCAAAATATTGCTCCCTCAGTTAATCAATAATCTACCAAAACCATATTTGGTATTTTTGCTACGATTTTTGGTGCTTGGTACTTTTAAGACGTCCTTTATGTGGATCGTTATCAAGACCTGTACGACTACTTTTTAATTTAATAACCATATTTTTGCCGTTCCAACTAAAGATAAAAACTTTTAACAGTCGTCCATGAATTTGTTTGATGTTACATCTTTCAAAAGTAAAAAAGTTTATTATTACAAGATATTTAAATTTTCCATTGTAAGAGATACTGTGACACGTCAAGTTCAAACCAGATGTAAATATACTAATGTATGTTTTATTTCCCAAATAAAAACGACTGGATTATAAAAAATAAATTAAATGAATATGGATTTACTTGTTCTTCTCCAATGCTACATCGTTAGATTATTTGCTGTTTCTTTGTACTCTCTTAAACTATTTTACCTAGGTTAATTTCTTAAATTAGACTTTAAGTTCCTTTATGTAATCTGCATAATCAGGTAAAATTGACATCAATTTGTTCAAATGTTTCAAGATTCCAGGATATATAACTACTACTGACCCGTTATGTTGTGTGTTGAATTAAAACTTTAATACACATCATAGGTAGGTACTCAGTTATGTATACTAGAGATAAGAAGGGTGTATTTTTTGGGTACGGTATTTATTTAGAATAAAATTGTGGACAGAGCTGGTCTAATTTTAGATCCCAGTACATTAAGAGGCCGAGTTTTTGGATAAAAACTTGGCCCTTATTTTACATAAGTGTTTTTGGTGAGATAGGCAACTACATATATTTGTACATAAAATATTGTTTTGGCTGAGACTCTGTACCTAATGCAACCTTTTGATTTAAATATCAACAATGCTATTTGTCAGGTTGGATACCTAAAACCGATCATCGAAAAAATATTGTAACCGACTCTAATTTTATCTCAATCCTTAAATTCCCTCGATAATTTATTGCCCTTATTAATAACGTTGTTTATTATATAGCTCCAAATTGCAGTTATTTACCCTAACACAAAAGTACAAAATACCTTGTTTGCTTCGGTTTTGTTTAATAAATAATATAATAATTTAAAATATCCATAAAATTTCATAAGTAACAACCTGCATAATCTAAATAGGTGCATTATTTTAACTTCCTGTTATCGGAAAGAACTGCACCTTCTTTAAACAAAACTAAAACAGCATGCTTAAAAATTAACTACCTCGAATGAAAAATCAATTCAGTATCATGCATTTACACTTTGTGCACGCTACACAACCGGTGCAAGGGCTCCGGCAAGCCTTGACACACTTAAATGCTATTAAGGTTATGAATAGAGGAAAAAGGTATATAATAAAGTTAGATTATAGTCGAGGAAGTAGGTATATTAACTTAAAACAAAAATATCAGTATTTTTCAAATAAACTGAAGTAGTAGATTGTTAAGAATATAAATTAGTTAAATTACCCAAATTGCCTTATAATCTAATAAAAAAATTAAAGATATCGCTTTTCACCATTAAATTTTAGGTTAAAGAAAACTAAAACATCATATGTTCATAAGTTAATAACTATTAATAAACGTTCACCAATGATACAACTTTTCTGTTAGGTGCTAATTTTTAATTTATATTCTTGGCACCATAATATTTGTAATTTAGAGCTGTGGATCTTTGTGGATCTTAAAAAATGTCTATATACAATTCAAATAAAATGATTTAATTTAGCGTTCGTAATTAAATAACCAGGGTTTACCAACTCTATTAACGGTAAGTCAAGTTTAAGGGGAATAAACCAAGGGAGGTATAATGCGTTAGTTTATCATCTTTTATTAACCAATAAAATATCTTCATGCTAACTATTTATTAATTAACTTAAATTTAATTATATTAGTTGAAGTTTACAGCCATTTTTATGATAGCTTTAAAAAATAAACATAAGAGCACTTAAGTTTTTTTTATTAAACTGCTTTTAAGGATAAATTACTAAATACATAAACTAATTTAAAAGTACCTATTTAAATCTGCTTAGGTTTTCGTCTATTTTAAGTCCTTATTTAAACTGTTTTCACTATCAAACCTTGCTTACTACTTTTACATTTTCCTATTTATACCGTACCATTCTACACCTTATTTGTATACGTTTATTTACGATTGTGAGGGTTATTTAAAATTGCATTTGCAAAACCAAAATTTTAAGGATTTTTTTCACTATGAAACCTGCTATTTACTTTCCTAACATCTTTTTTTATTTACGCTTTACCATTCTGTGCCATATTAGTGTATGCCTAAACATAATTGTGAGGGTTATTTGACATTAATTGTTTTTGCACAACCAAAATTTTAAGAATAATTTTATTCGTCAAATTTAAACAAACATATTATAGAAGATAATAACAGTGACTGTCGCCATGTGACATTAGGAGAGGTAGGAATTTTAAATGTTATTTTTTTTAACTAAGGGATTTCAAATTATACTTTTACAGTGTGTCTTCTACTTCTTCTTCCCTGGGAGCCGTCTTGATTCACTACCGGAGGCAGAGCAGCCTCTTGGGCTTTTTGTGCCTAATCTCCCATTATCATTTATACCAATCCTCCCATTAGTCTCGTTCATTCCACAAGTCTGTATAACCCCGAGACTGGTTGGTTGATATATTCCTGTGGGCTCATTTTCGATTGCCCAAATAATGCCTGTCTTTTGTGATTCAATGCTTCACATTCGCACAGGATATTCTCTGCTGTTTCTTCCCCCTCGTCGCGCATTTTGCAACTTAGGTCCCCAATGTATGAGCCTATCTTGTGTAGGTGTTCTCTTAGGCTATCGTGCCCTGTTAGCAACCCTACCGTTATGCGAAATATTTTCCTACTTTGTCTGAGTAGTTCTTCCTTCGTTTTTTTGGATGGGCCCCTTATGAAGCATTTTCGATGTCTAATTCTACTGAGGTTTCCTCAGTATTTCTCGTGTTTGTTTCGGATCCATTCCCTGGTTTGCCCTCGTGTTGTGGTTTTGGTCACTCCAAGGGCAGGTTCTGGTCCAAAGTATGGTGTGGATGATCTCTGTCTCGCTAGCTCATCCGCTTTTTTGTTGCCTTCTATTCCCGAATGTCCTGGTACCCACAATAGAGTTACTCTGTTGCGTTCTCCCAAGGCTTCCAGTTTTTTTTTGGCATTCCCATGTCAGCTTGGACGTTACCTTGGGGTTTACTAGTACCCCCAGTGACGCTTGGCTGTCTGTTATTATGCAGATCTGCTTATTTTTATAAGCCCTCCTGTTATTTTCTTTTGCACAGTGCAGTAAAGCATATATTTCCGTTTGAAATACAGAACTGTGTGTTCCTAGTGGAATGGAGAATTGTGAATTCCTCATTTCACTGTACCCGCCCGCTCCAGTTCTCTGCTCGGTTTTGGAACCATCTGTATACCAGATGATGTCTCCATCCGTGCCGGGAAGATCGGGTTGCTGCCACTCACTTCGATCTGGAATTTTTACCTCGAAGTTTTTGTTAAATGAGTATTGGGGAATCATCTGGTCTGTTCTCTCGTCCAGGATGTTGCCTTAGTGGGGGTGCAGATGGCACCATTTTGGGGGTTTTTCCTAACTAGAAAGGTACGACACGTTATTATTAACGCTAGTTGTTGTGAGAGTTATTGCAATATAATTCTTATTCTTATTTTATGCAAAAAATATTAAAATTTACACCAAAGGAAAATACATTTTTTCTCACTTATTAAGCGCAATTAATTATAAAAATAGATCATTTAAAATATGTAAAAAATGCTTAAAAAAAAAAATAATTTTTAAAAAAAGAATAAAAATAACATTTTTCTTTTCATTTTCCTAACTTTATCAAATAGATTAAAAAATAAATTAAACATTAGGCATCATTATTTAAATAGGGCTTTTAAAATTAAAGATATTCTAAGACATTTTAGTTCATAGTGGTTCCATCTCGCAAGAAATCAAGTTTTTTTAAATTAATGAATTCGTCACAACCCTATAGACCATGCTCTAATCCTCTCAATAATTAAACCTATTGATTTGAGAAAGAAAGTATTGAAAAACAGTTATCGACATGAATGTTTTTTGGACGCTATGTTTAAAATAGGTTCAAATTAGCGGCACATCACTGGTTCGCAAATATAGTATGTTACCAAGATTCTTAGCATATATAAAACTGTCAATTTTAAAAACTTTTGATTTTCTGGTAAAATTTATTTTATAACCTGACCTATTAACATACTTACTACTATTGACTCTATGAATATGGGGAAAAAAGGGAACATTAGGCACGCTTTTAATGGGGTTAGTTCTTATGTTAATTTATTATAGAGTTTAAGTTGGTTTTCAAGGGTAGGGAAACCATTATCATTAAAAACGAAACTAAAATTTATTTTATATTATAGCAATAAACAAAGTAATGAGCTTAGTCACTTCTGGTCAATAATACGTTTATATTCTTAGAGTACAAGTCAATTTTCCTTATAGGTTATTAAATTAAATATTTTCCAGTGTGTCCCATTCTAACAAGGAGTCTTGTGAATTACAAACAAATGGTGTGGACTAAATGGTAGTAATGTAGTTATATCATCTTAATTTATTTTTTTATTGTTTTGGTTTTAGAAAATATAAAAAAATATTTAAAACCTTTTTTAATCTTGCCTGACCTTATTTTAAAAGTAAATAAAATTGTATATTATTAAACAAGTACCTAAAAATAAATGATACTTAAACAAAATTAATATTTTGGTTTAAAAAGCAAAACTTTTGTACTTTTGACCAGCAAAGTATATTCTTTAGTCCATCCAAACAGGGTCTAACCAGGTTAAGTTGACCTCAAAAATTAAAATTGCTTATCAAGTGTTTTTAACTCTAGAACTACAAACCGGGGTAGATATCTACCTTAGGTAAATTTTGTTTAGTAAATAATAATAAATAAAATCGTAACTCTACTTTTCATTATTTTTTATATCTGTGAAATTTCTCTTTTCTTTTCATATTTTCCATGAGAGAAACAGAAATAGATTCTTGAAAACCAATATTTTATGGATATTTATTTGATTTTTTCATTGGAAATCGAATTGCTTAAAAATTCTGTTTTTGAAATTTTTGTTTGTTAAATGACAGTTTGACTGTTTTTTAGTACTTGCTATTTAAATCAATTTTTAACCAAGTAAACCTTGATAAAATTAAATTTGCTCGTCACCATTCTCTTGGGCAAAAAACGGAAAAAATTCAAGTACTTATTATATATACTCCTTTCAAAAGGATTTTAAGAGCAAAAATTCCGTGGGGTAAATATTTACCTGGGTTTGTAGTTTACAAGTAAAAAATGGGTTTGTGGTTCTAGGGTTAAGTTTGTATTTGCTGCATATTGCCTAATTTTACTTTTATTGCTTCCGAGAATGCAAAACTAACATACATACCATAAGACCAAAGTGTCTTATTCCCTTAAATAGTTGTTGGTCTTGGAAAGAGCCCTCAAGTAACAAACTATATCGAAAGATTACATAGGTCTTTTTAGTTCCTAGGTTATAATATTATTTAGTGTAAAACATCTTGATTGGCAAAAAAACTGACAATAACAATGGTTAATCTATTTATTATATTTTAGTATCAAATAAAACTACTTTCCAAAACTCCTCAAACTATATGGATATTTAAATATTTTTAATTTAGAAAATCCTTGTATAGCACACACTTTTAATGTCAGCCGTAATATAAACATATTTTGCAATAAAAAAAGATATATTTGTTAAAAGTGTTTTGAATCCAAAAAAATTGCATTTTTAAACAAAGTTATCTTTACGTGAATCGTCTTCCAGACTGGTACGAACACGTTTTACCTAGGTTATTAGACTTATATGGTAACATTTAGCATGTGGCAGAGAAGCTTTTTCTCGCCTCAGTCGGTACTATCCTCTTGTCCTTTTGTGAAGCCTTATCAGGCGTTATAAAGCTCCGAAACATCTACCAAACACATCCCGTTTCCAGGTTACTAACTAATTTTATCTTTTCGTCTCCATGGGTGTATGTTTGCAACGATCTGGTTTGTACTAGAGTTCCTAACCTTGAATCAGATAGGCTTGATATTTCTTGGCTTAAACATATCTTTAGATCTTCTATTAAATTTATCTGCTGTATATACCGGACCCCATCTGACAATTTCCACACTAAGTTTTTGATTTCCTGCCAGTTCTACCCTTAATTCTCCCGTAACTCTTGCTCTACCAACAGTTGTCCCTACTCCTAGTAAAAATTCCATTATCATTTTTAAAGTCAAGCAGATCAAGCATATCCTGTCTTCTCTCAATACCAAAAAAATCGTCTGGGCTGAAAGGCATACCATCAATCGTCTTAAAACAATGTGCTTCCGAGCTAGTACCCATCTTAACTCGCCCCTTTTGAATCTCCTATGACACAGGTATTTTTCTGGAGAGCTGGAAAGCTGCACGTGTACAATCTATATCCAAAAAGCATCCTAAACTCTCCCATACAACTATAGACCTATATCTCTTCTTTCAGTTGTTTGTAAAGTAATGGAAAATCTTACTGATACTCAATCTTATTGATGCTCAAATCTTAAAGTATTTAGAAAAACATAATATTTTACATGATAGACAGTACAGATTTCGATACAAAAAATCTACATCAGATCTTATTTTCTATATCTCACACCACTGGAACAAGTACCCAGAGTTTCTGGGTGAATCCAATTCAATATCTTAAGCCAGTCTCTAAGCCTGACTTAGAAGACAAGCGCAGTGTTATGCAGAGATCTCTTTCACATGACGTTAAACTAATATGGCTGTTGGGTGTTCTATTGTTTCATTTTACAATTTTATGTTTTAATGACAATTTCAATTTAAAAAGATATTCGACCCAAAGACTTGTCATACTTTATCTCCAAGTTCCAATTTTATTTTTAGACGAGTTAAGAATAGTCAAGGATGGAAAATATGGAGCGGAAAATAACGAAATCAAAGGTGGTTGGGACGGTATGGTGGGCGAACTCGTCAGAAATGTAAGACATTAATTTATTTTAAAAATTGTTTACTCGTTTGACTAAAATAATAAGTCGATTAAAGTAAAAAAAGATAAGGTCTGCTACTTATAAAATACGAAGAAAATATTAATTAAATATTAAAAGTTATAAATTAAATATATTTACAAAATACATCTTAGTCAAAAATTATTGAGCCTGAAAATTCCATTCATTGCACCTGTTAAGATTTTTAATATTAGCCTTTTAGTCTCCTTTGCTGATGCCTTTTTTTTGTTTCTTTTAGGAAGCCGATATGGCAATAGCTCCAATCACAATCACTTCAGAGAGAGAAAGAGTTATTGATTTTAGTAAACCATTCATGTCTTTAGGTATATCAATCATGATTAAGAAACCAATGAAACAAAAACCTGGGGTATTTAGCTTTTTAAATCCTTTGTCACAAGAGATTTGGGTAAGAAAAATATGATATAGTAAAAAATTAGGGTTTATTGTTTAAATTATTTTAGATAAGTGTAATTTTCGCCTTTGTGGGAGTTAGTATAGTATTATTTGTGGTATCCAGATTTTCTCCATACGAATGGCGAATACTACATCATTCAGATGAACCTATCAGACATCCACCCCATCTGCATACGAATAGTGGGGGAACAATGGCTAACGATTTTAGTCTTTTAAATTCGCTTTGGTTCTCCTTGGCAGCTTTTATGCAACAAGGTAAAAATTATAGGTTTATTATTTAAAAAAATATATCTTATTTAGGATTACCATATAAACAGTTGTTTATTATACAGTTTAGTGGCCGTAAAGTGACCCTTTATGTGTCAGTATTATGTATCAGTATAAGTCTTTATTTTACACACTTTATTTTATCACACTTATTTCACACTTTTTTATGATATCCTAAACTACGTTGAAAATATTTTTTTAACTTTATTATTTCATACATACATCATTACACTAAAATTGTTATATCTAGATATTATTTTAAATAGAAGATATGGATAATTATAACGCAAATAGAGTTTGTTGATATCATGATGGGTATTAGCCACATTTTTTTATATTTTTTTATTGCAGTATTATTGATTTCATATGATACAAAAGACACTGAGTCTTCGCTCAAAATTTTTGTTGGCTACGGCAATCTTGGTCAGCTCTTTATTTTCAATATACCCTTTTGCTACCGTATAGGACCGCCATCCTCCGTTTTTTTAATCGCCTCCATATTTGATCTCGTGTTAGCCAGCACAATAGCAATTGAATGCCTGTATATCAAGAGGGGTTTGCTAGGTTTAGATACTCGGAGACAACAGCTGGCACATTGCCGATTTTGTGTATTTCTATGGGTTGCTTAGTATATTTTTCTTTAGTATGGTTGTTAAAAAACACTATTATTTGTTACCACAGATAGTCTCAATGCAATATGATTTCTTACTTTATCAAGTAAATTAAAATTTTCAATGCTTTCTTTTTTTCTGTTGATATCTTTTAGTTTAATTAAAATATATATTAAAGAACATAAGTTGTTGACAACTTTAACAACTCCTGTCATCTAAATTTCCCAGCTAGACCAAATATGAGAACAACCTAAAAACCAAATTAAAGCGTTTTAACGCAAATTTTCGAAAAAATGTATTTTTGTCTAAAAATTCTTTATTGAATAGATGTTTCGTATAATCAGCTTTTGCTAAAAACCCATCTGTTTTTTTTTTTTAACAGGATTATGTACTTCTTTGGGCGATATATTTTTAATTTTCTTTTAAGGAAAGGAATGACACTAGAAAATTTACTTATATCGATTCCTTCTCGAAGACTTATCGTTGTCTTTAGCATGGAGAATTGCTTCGCATTGACTAACATTTGTACTCAGAAAGCTCATTGTCGAAATAGGAAAAACTCGTGTCTTCTCTGATCTTGATTTTCTTTCGCTCACACCATTTTTGGTACAAATAGTATGTTTCTTTATTTAGATGCTCCAATTCCGTAGATAATAAGGCCTCTTTCGCAGTCGAGGCGATATTTGTTATTTCCTCAATTTTTACTATTTATACATGATTTCGACAAATTCATTTCGAATAACGTAAAACATCTATTAGATTAGTTAGCAACCAGTCGTAATCACACATAAAATCTTTTATGTTATACGTACCGGGTATTCACGCCGGCTCTATCTCCCGAAAGTAATTATGGCACAGCGTTGGGGAAAAATAGTTTTAGTTAAAGTGGTCAAGAAAAATAGTTGGAAATTATTTTTATGTTTTCAAAACTACCGCGAGATGGCGCAACCGCAACGGTAATTAAAAAACCTGTGTTTCCTTTAAAGTTAGCTTGTATTAGGTACAATTTTAATAACATCAGCAAAAACTCTAACCAATAGGCTATTTGCCACCATTAAAAATAGGCTTTAAATTGTTGTTATCCTATCAGCAAATAGTATAAAAAAGCATATTTCTCTATAATATAAAGTAAAATATGCATATAGAACGTTTCACGAGGGTTTGTACTTACGTCATCAATGACGTCATGACTTGAAAAAAAGGGTTGTCGTAGCTAATTTATATAAATTCAATGCTGTTTACATTTTTAATTAAAGTTAGGAAATATTGATGCAAGTACGTTTCAAAGCGCTCTTTAGAGCACGTTCAGAATTGTTTTCTAATAAAATTTTTAATTCATCATGATCCGATTGCACCAATAAAATTTCTAATTTTCTTAAGGTAAAGCTAAGCTTAAATCAAAAATTTGATTGGACCTGCGTTATCGGCGGATTCAAGATTCGCTTTATCTCAGCCTAAAAATATCTAGACTTAACGAAATTCTTGTCTCAATTTTGTTTTTTTTTTGTGTTTCTCATGATGAAAGACCATCGAAATCCCCGATTGGTGTTTTAGTCGGCATAATGGAACAAGTAATTATCAGAATACAACATTTTTAGAAAGATTTAATTTTTTAAAGCCAACAGTGTTAAGCCTTATAAAAACCAGAAAGAAATACCTGGAATATAATACATATATAACAATTTGCAGTTAATACCTGGAATATAGCACGTATATAACGATTTGCAGTTATTTTAAACTCTTTCCAATTTTCGGGATAAAAAAAGACGGCCTATAAATTGGTTTATTTTTTATAATATTTTGTACCGTGCTATCTTATACCTTGCTAGCAACAAACGTTTTCTTTTCGCATGTTCTCTTTTTTTGGTAATTTTATTTGTTAGTTTAGTTTTCTTTTTTTAAATTTCTTTAATCAAATTATTTATATGGATGTTTTACAAGGTTTAAATGGATTTTTGAACATAAAGGCAGAAAATACCATAGCCCAACTTATAATATGCGGTGGTGCCAGATTCCTTACTAAGTTTAACTAATTGCAACCCGAACAAAAGTCAACTTGGCTTTACTTTTAAGTCACTTAACAAGTCAAGTTTATTTATAAATGGTAATTTGAATAAGTTCATTTAGGAGAGACCAAAAAAAATTAAACGCGTACAAAGTTTTTATACACTGTTTATACAAAAAGTATTCCCTTTTCTAATTTTTTGTTATTCCATGAAATATCGTATAATAATTTAATAGTGTTTGGGTTTTTCATAAATACAGTAAACACTGCAAAAATACGGGGGTTTTTTAAAGAAAATTATATACCATTTTAGCAATAAATTAGAAATTATTAACAAAATTCACTGTTAGTTGCCCCCTCGTTGGGTTAAACTTGTTTACCCTTGCATATTTTTGTCACGGGGAAAACCTTGTCGAGCCAAAAATTAAAGACAAAACGTTTTTAGCGCAAATTTTATAATTTAAACTTTAACTTTGAGTTTTATTGAAAACACAGCAGATTTCCCAGTAATAAAAAATGTATTGTGTTTGTTAGGTACCAAAAAATAATTTAAAACAATGGGGAAAGGAAATAAATAATGGTACTTTCAAATAGCTTTAACTGCCACAACTTTTATTAAAAGTAGTTTAAGAGGATACTCTTCTAAAAGAAAATTTTAAGCTCTTCTAAATATCGTCCTTTTTGTTGTTACCTAGTTTGTAGTTTACCCACTAGAGGGCGTTGTTTAAGGAAAACTCGGTGTTTTGAGATTTTGTCGAGAAAGTTAAACACAACAATATGATTTTTTAGTTATATTTTATTTATATTAAAAGAGGAAAAAAAATAACTACGCTCCGATGAAAACCGCATTTTGATATCTGCATTCGTTATCGAGTTATTTCCAAGTAACCTGCTTTAAAGATAAATAATATTAACAATTAATCAAAACAGTCTTTGCGTAAAAGAAAAAAAAAACTAGAAACTATTTTAAAGTTTGTATTGTATTTACTAAAGAACAAAATGAACAATCGAAAACATGAAAATGTGTGATTGGGGCATTTAATAACTCCAATTTAACTAATAGTCAAGTAGGCTTGGAACTAAAAACCAGAACAAAAGATTAAAAAACGACATGACTTACTTAAGTTGACGGTTGTGTGTTCGATTTAATATTCATTTGGAATTCTCATTTTTTTATACAGATTAGATTCTAATAAGGCAACACCTATTTAAAAATTTGTTTGTAACTGACAATTGTCAACTTAAATAAGTCATGTCGTTTTCCAATCTTTTGTTCTTGTTTTTATTTCTAAGCCTACTTGACTAATATTTAAATTAGAGTTAATAAATCGCCCAATCACTGTATTTTCATGTTTTCGATTGTTCATTCTGTTCTCTAGTGGATACCATACAAACTGTAAAAGAGATTCCAGTGTTTTTTTTTTACTTTAGAGTAATTATTTTTTTACTCTGTCACAAAGATTGTTTGGATTAATTGTTAATATAATTTATCATTTAAAACAGGTTAATTTGAAATAACTCATAAACGAATGCAATAATCAAAACGCGGTTTTTGCCAGAGTGTAGGTATTTTTTTCTCTTCTAAACCTACATTAAAAAATATTTTCGTTAAAGAACGCTTTCTAGTTGATGAACCACAACCTAACCGACACCAAAAAGAACAACATTTAAAAGAGCTTTTAAGTTTCTTTTAAACAAGTGCCTACTTGAGCGAGTAAAAGATTTGAGAGAAAGAGCCTCACCCTTATTATTGGAAATACGACAAAATGTCCTGAAACAACCTGATGCAGAATTGGTTAGAGTTTTTCCTTATGTCATTACTTTACCGTTGCGGTTGCGACATCTCGCGGTAGTTTAAAAAACTTAAAAATAATTTGCAGCTATTTCTCTTGACCACTTTTACCAAAAACATTTTTCCCCAACGCCGGCGCCGGCGTCCTTTCTTATTTGGACACCCGGTACATAAACATGGCTTTATTGGTCCGTAAGTTTAACTTACGAGACCAATAAAGTCATGTTTATGTACGTATAACATACAAAATTTTAAGTGCGGGAAAAGAACTTGTCCAATAAAGCCATGCTTTAAGTACTTATAATAACATAAATATATATTATTTGTTAATTACATTTAAAATAAAACCTAACCTAGAGTATGATTTTTCCTTAATTAGTAAAGTAAATAACTGATATAGTTTTAATTTTATTATACTTAGAGGTAATCATTCAACTCACGTCTAGACGTACCCCGGATATTTTGGCTCACGAGCTTCCCGACAGTGTTGACACATGAAACATGCTTTATTATGCAGGGACTCGGCGCGTAATTTGAAAAGTAGGCTTTTTCTAAATAATGCATTTAATGTAAAAAAGGCAAATCATGGGCCTTTTCTAATACGTCTCCGCATTTTTACGTCTAAAATAAAAAAAAAAACTGGTTACCGACTTCCTAACAGGACATGGCCCTTGGAGGTATCACCTCAAAAAAATGGGAAAGACTGAGGATGAACAATGTCGGTTTTGTCATGAGGCAAACGAAACTGCGGAACACATTCTCTGTGAATGCAGACAACTGACCCGACAACGGCTTAAATACCTCGAAGGGGTATATCCTACTCCTAGAGATATTATTCAGCTTGCACCGCGTAGTATCCTGAACTTTGCTAAAGGTATAGGAATTACCGGGCACTAAACAACGAAGGGTATTCACAAAAGATCTCTTTAGGTCGAAGTGAAGGAGGGCTACACTAGAGCCGAGCGACCCCGTTTATTACAATACAATACAATACGTCTAAAATATTATTGGGGAACCAGAACTAACCAAGACCGACTAGAACTTAGGGCTTTTGAATTTGTCTAAATTATCCCTACATAGAACTTATTAACAATTTTTTTATAATTTTTGATATGCTAGAAGTTATAATTTTTTTTAAAAGTGTAATTATATATTCCCGGGATTTTTTCTAATACGTTATTAAAATTTTGTTTATAACTTCTATAAATAATTTAGACAAATTTAAAAGCCCTAAGTTCCAGTCCAACGGTCGGAAACAGGCGGACCGCGACATGTCAAACCTTGGACCGCCAAATATTGTGATGTATTGTACACTATACCTTTATTAATTGAAGTAATATTTGAAATTATTATCAGTTGTTTTTTCTGGGCCTCTTTAAAATTTTCCCACAGTATCCGGACTCACCTAAAACTACTTGCCGACCCCTGTTCTAGTCGGTCATGGTTAGTTCTGGTGAGTTAAAGCGGTTTTTTATTTTCCTCAATTATATCTCAGATGTAAAAATGCGGGGATGTATTAAAAAAGACCCCAATTCATTACTTTACACATTAAAATTTTATTTTTTTGGGTTATAACAAAATCGTTACTTAGTTAACTATTAGACATGCTTCAACACTGTCAAGAAGCTCGTGAGCCAAAATATCCGGGGTATCTGTAGACGTGAGTAATCATTCATTGCTGTTTTTCAGGGGGAGATATATCACCCAGATCGATCTCAGGAAGAATAGTAGGAGCTTGTTGGTGGTTTTTTACTCTTATAATAATATCAAGCTATACTGCCAATTTGGCAGCCTTTTTGACAGTCGAGAGAATGGTAGCACCAATAAATTCACCAGAGGATTTAGCTTCGCAAACTGAAGTTGAATATGGTACTTTGTACCATGGTGCTACATGGGACTTCTTCAGGGTAAATATCACAAAATTCATTCTAGATATATTATAGTTTTAGGTCTTAAAAATTATTAAAAAAAACGCTAAGAACTACGCATAATATTTTTGCTACGAGAAGACTACAAAATGTCAAACTTAAATATTCATTTCTTTTTTAGCGATCGCAAATAACTCTTTATTCAAGAATGTGGGAATTTATGAACTCAAGAAAACATGTTTTTGTTAAAACTTATGATGAAGGAATTAGACGAGTAAGACAGTCTAAAGGTAAAAAATGTTTTAAATCAACAGACATTAGGAACCTTAAACAAGTGTTAATTAATGCAGAGTTTTTATTTATTTTTAGGAAAATATGCTTTACTAATAGAATCTCCGAAAAACGACTATATTAATGAAAGAGAGCCATGTGATACCATGAAAGTTGGACGAAATTTTGATGCCAAAGGATTTGGAGTAGCAACACCATTGGGGTCACCCCTTAGGTAAGGACGTAATATTATACCACTATTACAATTATAAAAAAAACAAAATGGCGTAAGAGGATCGTATTGTACATTTTTAACCTATTAACACACACTATGGGATTGAAATTAGGAAAATTTATATTGCCGCAAATATACTGACTGATAAAATGTGACTAAGAATAAATAAACAGTCGCTACTCAGTGCCGGCGGTTACCAGAGTTATTGCAAAAATCAACATTAAAAAATTTGATTACAGAAATTCGCTATAACACATTTTTTTCTTACTTTCTCATTATTAAAGACCTACATAGGAAATGAGTATTTCTGTAATCAAATAATTTTCTTTTTTTAACGTAAATTTTTCCTGATAATCGGAAAACAAAACAGTTGAGATAGATAAAGGACATTAAACATCAAATATGTCTAGAATGTTTTAAAATATGCAATAATGCTTATAAACTAAGGTACATAATACACCCTGCATAAAAAGATTTTATTGAAATTAATGCGCAACTAAAAATACCAATAGATTTTTCCGAGCGTTTTTTCGAAGACGCTTCCGTTTGTTTACTTTCGAATTTATTCCATTTGGCTGATATAGACTGTACTTGTATATTACATAGCATCCCACAAGATAGCTGTGTACTGTCGAGTCCAGTTTTTTGTGGTTGACTTGGTTTTAGGCAATTTAAATTATATTTTACATAGACGCTAAAGACAATGTGCAAATTTCAAATACTTTAACATTTTTTATAAATTTAATTTGAAAAAGCAGGTTCTTAAAATATTTTTTACCCCACGCTATATTTTATTATTTTTACTGTTTTCAATTTATAAAACTACTACGAGTGGGCGATAGGATAATTAAAAATGGGAATAAAATCAGTGACATTTTAAATGAATCTCAGTTTAAAAAAACGTTTGATTTTAATTAAAATGTCAATTTCGACGTAGATATAAAATAACTAGTGGCTGTTAATTATTTGGTAACAAAATGCTAAAGGAAAATAAAAAGAATGTTTAGCTAAAAATTCTTTTGACGAAAAAAAAGTGGAAAAAGTTTACAAGATTTAAAGATTGTACAATCAGTTTTATTTTCATTGTAAATGCATGTAGTTACTGCCGTTCTAGCGTTTGTTCAGTGAATCACAGGATTAAGGATAGTTCATTAGTTCATATACTTACGAAATGCAATTTGTGAATTGCGAAACTTGTTCTAATTGGTCGACTTCAAATGTGTCGATTGTAAAAGGGCTTAAGTTTATGGTTTTTGCGATTTGCAATATTTAAAATCTAGGGGCGGGAAAATTATTGGATTCTAATTGGTTGACTAAGAATATGTTAATTGTACAAGAGGTTAATTTTCTTATTTTTGCGATTTCCAATCTTTATAATCCAGGGGGCGGGAAAATTATTGGATTCGAATTGGTCGACTTAGAATATGTCAATTGTACAAGAGGTTAGTTTTTACGATTCGTAATATTTAAAATGTTGGGACTGGGAAAATTGACCTTGTTTTAGAATTTTGCAAATCTCGCAAAATTTAAAGACCACGAGCATGCGTATTGATCTATAGATATTTGTTTATTTTCGCGCTTGTATAGGTAGATATCTATATTACTCCTCTATCACAGTGGCATAGTCGTGAGTGACCCTAATATATATATATATATATATATATATATATATATATATATATATATATATATATATATATATATATATATATATATATATATATTTTTATTTTTTATAAATTAAATTTTTTTAGTTTTTTTTTGGCGGAAGTTTTTGATTAAATTTTTTTTTTTTCGAAATCTTTTTAAAAAAAACGTTTCAGAAACAAAGTTAGGAAAACTAGTGTCATCTAAATAAAAAAACACAAAAAAACTTACCATAGAGCGTTAAAATAACAGGGCACATTAATCAACAAACATGTGTATACGAGTATTAACATTTTAACAATACAAACACAAAGAACGGACTACTTATATTAGTAATAAAACGTGAACTGATTATTAGAGAAGAGAGATGTATATTTTATTAAGATTGTTTTATTGATTTATTTTATTTGTGTTATTTGTTTAAATAAATCTACCTTATAAGATAAAACAGCCTTCTCCTAAGCCAGTAAAAATAATCAACCTAATTCTTATTAACCATTAATTACAAAGGCCCACAAAAAAGTGGTGTGTGCTGGGTGTCGGACTAGGATTTTCTGGAATATTTTTTTTTTTCTGAACACGAATCTAAAGTCAAAATTGGGGGTCAAACAGCAAATAATCGTGAAAAGGCGTAATTTCAGAGGTTAATTTTTTTTTTTAATTTAAAACGTCAATATCTTAAAAACTATAAAAGACACATAAAACTTTATATGACATAAACTATGTATTTTTACAAAAACTTTAATTTAAGTTATGTAACCTTTTCGTCTAAATGCAATATTTTTCGAATTATAATTAAAAAACGGAATTTTCAGGATTTTTAAAGGAAAAATTTTTTTTTTTATTTTTGGATTTTTTCTGCAAATCATGGGTAATTTGGGATTTAAATAAATAAAATAAATGGTTTGTCATTAAAAAAAAAAAAAAAAAACAAAAATCACATTTATAAAAAAATCCTGTTTTGGACTGAATTTTTTTGTAAAAATTACATTTAATTTTTTTTATATCTCTTTTATTATTTATTCTTTCAAAAATGTTTATATTACTTTTTTATAGACAATTTAAAAAGCTCCCTTTTTTGTTTAATAACATTTTTTGTATCTCTTATATTTATATAGTATATAGTATTTTGGGGTTTCCTCGATTTTTTGCTGTTTGACCCACAATTTTGACTTTAGATTAGAGTTCAGCGGAAAAAAATACGCCAGAAAATCTTAGTCCGACACCCAGCACACACCACTTTTTTTGTGGACCTGTGTTACCTAAGTATTATAAATGTTTGTTTAAACAATACACAATATTGTTAAAAAAATAAATATAAATAACACAAAAAATTTTTAAGAAGATAAATAAATTAAAACTACTACATTAGTTTGGCAAGAAGAATTTTCATTCAGAAAATTTTATAAATCATTTTGTGTTTGTGTCATCGTAACCAACTTATTTAATAAACTTATATATTTTTTATTGCAGCTTCGAAATCCCAAAATCAGTCATGTAATACCTGTAATTAAATTGATTAAAATCGCTTTTTCAATTGCCTTTTATTTGTACCACGGGTTTATGTAGGAAAACTGTGTTTTAATTAAGTAATTAACAACTGCGGTTCAATACTGGTTTCAAGAGACGTAAAATGTAATAAAACCAGCAGTTAAAATCCGGGATTTATTTTATTTTTGTGACATTATTTAAAATGACAAAAGAAACAATAAAAATTAAAATCTATAACGTGGTTTTATGATTACTGTTCTATTAAAAATTATATAGCTTACAAAAATAACCCTGTGTGATAAACGTCAATTAACTGATGCAAAAGTTTTTATCTTTTGTAAAGTTTTAGTGCTAACATCAAGCTTTGCTTGCATATAATATATTTGGTTAGACATTTTATTTTTTATTTACAGGGATGCGGTTAATTTAGCTGTGTTAAGTTTAAAAGAAGATGGAGAACTAACTAAGCTGAAAAACAAATGGTGGTACGATAGAACCGAGTGTCTTAAAGATAAACAGGTGAGTAATTGTTTATTATTATTGTTTTAATGATAAAAACAGGTACAGACTTATTTAACGAGGAGTGTAAGAGTTTCTTTATATTATGAAAAATTAAAAAATCCCTTGATTTGCTTTTTTACGAAACAGATACCACAAAGTTATCATTTTTCTAGCGGTGCGTTTTTAAAATAAAATCGTCTTTTTTTCATCATGTAAGCATTTCGTATAAATTTTTGGTAACCTCAGAATAAATTTAATATACAGGGTGGTTCACGAGGAAATGTCAATACGTAGTCGGGGTCCAAAAATAAACATAAAAGTTTATACAAATATGGGTCCGCAAGGCCTTCCTTTTCGAGATATAGGGTATTTACCAGAGAGATGTGCTTAGAAGTAAATGGTGGAATTTTAAAAAATTATAAAACATAGCTTATGTTTTGCCGAACATAATTAAAAAAATAATTTTATTGAAAATTAAAATACATATTGTTTAATTATACATTTTGTTTTATTTTATTTATTTTGCAATAATAAATTCAGATGCGTCGTAATTTTTTTAAATCCAAATATCTCGAAAACGGTTGCTTATATCAACTTATAACAGGTATACCTTTTTAACGTAAAAATGACAAAACAATTATTTAATTTACTTAAAAATGTAATACAGGGCCGTACCAAATAGTTGTGATTGTTCAAAATAGTAAAAAGACGTGCAGGTGGCTCCTCCTACAAGTAAGAGCCGTAATAAGATTAGATTCGAATCCGACGTACCAAAAAAACTCCCGGATACCAATTTTTACTCAAATATTTACATTATCATGAATTTTATTTAAAAAATAGAAAAATTAAATAAAAATTTTAACACCCCATATTTCGAAAACGAAGGCCTTGCGGACCCATATTTGTAAAGGCTTTTATGTTTATTTTTGAACCCAGACTACGTACCTGAAGTATTGACATTTCCTCATGAGTCCCCTTTGTATATATATATATATATATATATATATATATATATATATATATATATATATATATATATATATATATATATATATATATATATATATATATATATATATATATATCTTTATTTTGGTTAATTTTCTTGGGAATAGGTTCTAACATAAAAATTAAATTTAAATTTTGATTTTAAATTTTTTTTTGACGTTTCGCCTTATTTTTGGAGGAAATCAAAAAAAATTTTTCTTGTTCTTTCTAAAAACAAAAAAGAAAAAAATAAATTCAATAATACAATCAAATATGGTCCCAAAAGATAAATCCCGTTAAAAACTTAATATTAAAAATAGCCCTTTTAAATTTAAAAAAATACTTTCCTTGAGAAACGTCTACATTTTTTATCTTTTAAAACAGACTGACTTCATCTGTATACATTGTGTTTTGGAATGTATTAAGTTAAATTGCATAAAAACTGTTAGATTTTTTATTATATTTTTAAATGTGTGACTCTTAAGGCAGGAGGTAACTTAATATATTAAGGTTGGACTATAAGTTTTAGTTAATAATGTTGTTATAAATTTGGCCTAATTTATTTACATCGGTTTTGTCATTAATCGAATTTTTGTCACGTTTTATTTCAATTATTTCTTTTATTATTAGCTTTTGAAGGTTTCTATCTTTATTTAGTATTTTGGTGTCATTGTAACAAAATGTGTGTGAAGTATCTCGCTCATGTTTGTGTAATGCTGTTGAAGCACCAGATTGGTACTTATGACCATTTATTATGTTTTTTAGCAATTGTGTAGTCATTTCTATGTACGTTTTTGAGCAACTACAAGGTATGGAATAAACAACATTGGACTGTTTAAAGGTGGGTGTTTTACTTTTTAATGGTGTTAACAAAGAGTATAATTTATTATAAGATTTGTGACAAGTTCGTACACCATGTTTGCCTAGAATAGTGTATGGTAATGCCACGTATTTATCTTTTGTTTCTGCTTGTTTTTTTTTTGTTTAGTTTGTAATTTGTTATACATTTTAAACGTTCTTTGTTTCAAGATATTTTTTATAAGCGTATCTCTAACTTTATTTAGACTTTGTGGTCGTAATACTGGCGACGTGAGATGTATTGCACGGTCCACTAATCCTATGATTACACTTATTTTAGTTTAGATATCGACCTGACCACGTAGGTTTGGTGTACCATTGTGTTAAAAAAATTTTTGTTTTATAGTTGCGTGTCAGAGTCATATCCAAAAAGTTGATTTTGTCATTAGTTTTAATTTCGATTGTGAACTGTAATTGTTTATGAAAACTATTAAAACTATTGGGGATATTATCAGTTTTATTTTCTGGTACCGCCATTAAACAGTCATCGACATATTTCTTGAAAAACAAAATGTCTAGGTTTGATTTCTCTATCACGTTCTCCTCTAAGTATTCCATAACTAGTTGTGCTATGGTTGATGATATGGGTGAGCCCATAGCACAGCCATTAATTTGTTGATAAAATGAAGATTCGTATTGGAAATAATTATTAGATAAGGTGAGTGAAACACCTTCCATAAAATTTGTTTTTGACATGGTTGTGTGTTCTTTGATTAAATCCCATTTCTCAGATAGAATTTTGTGGATTAGTGCGTTAGGTATGTTTGTATATAGCGATACGACGTCTAAGGAAAGCAATTTATAGTTATCAGGAATGACTACCGTGTCTATAAAGTTCTTAAAAGAAAAAGAGTCTTTTATATAGTATTCATTCTAGCGAGTAATGTTTGAAAGACAGTTTGACAAATGCCTAGATAGGTTGTAAAATGGTGATTGTATACAGGATACGATAGGTCTTAGAGGTATACCATTTTTATGAATTTTAGGGAGTCCGTATATTTTAGGAGATGTAGAGTTGTGGATAGTCAATTTTTTAGCATCAATGGTATTAATTTCCTTGTTATTCAACAATTTTTTAACAAAAGTATTATTTTTCTTTTCGAATATATTAGTAGGATCGCTTTTCAGTTTTTTATATGTATTCGTGTCATTGAGTAGATTTTCAATTTTATTATTATAGTCAGTTTTATTCATAACTACTGTCTTATTACTTTTATCAGGTTTTAAGACTATAATTTGAGGATTATCCTTGATAAATTTTTTTGCACTGGCAAGCTTTGTTTTCAATTTTTTTTGAAAATTATTAGTTTTAATGTTTTTGTGTTTGATTTTGGTTTTATGATCAGTAATTACGTTTGTAATTTCTGATCTGATTTTGTTTTTTTGATCATCTGATTTATTGTTAATTACCGTTTCGATAGAGGAAATATACTCAATGACAGGTAGATCATTTTCGTTAGTTATCTCTAAAGAAAAATTGGGACCGTAGGATAGAACTTCGGCCACCTGAGTAGGTATTATGGTATCAGAAATATTTTCAATCCAATTTAAATTGAGTTTATGATTGTTGTTAGTTTTTTTGTTCTTAGTGATTAGTATTGTTAACTTATTTATATGTTTCAGTTTAATTTTCTTATAAAGTTTTTCGTATTTTTGGTTTTCAAGAGATTTGTCGATGACTGTTTAATGGCGGTATCAGAAAATAAAACTGATAATATCCTCAATAGTTTTAATAGTTTTCATAAACAATTACAGTTCACAATCGAAATTGAAACTAATGACAAAATCAACTTTTTAGATATGACTCTGACACGCAACTGTAAAACAAAAAATTTTTAACACCAAACCTACGTGGTCAGGTCGATATCTAAACTACATGTAATGTCACCCTAAAAATTATAAAATAAGTGTAATCATAGGATTAGTGGACCGTGCAATACATCTCACGTCGCCAGTATCACGACCGCAAAGTCTAAATAAAGTTAGATATACGCTTATAAAAAATAACTTTAAAATTGAGGATGTAACCAGAATTATCAAACAAAGAACGTTTAAAATGTATAACAAATTACAAACTAAACAAAAAAACCAAGCAGAAACAAAAGATAAATACGTGGCATTACCATACACTATTCTAGGCAAACATGGTGTACGAACTTGTCACAAATCTCATAATAAATTATACTCTTTGTTTACACCATTAAAAAGTAAAACACCCACCTTTAAACAGTCCAATGTTGTTTATTCCATACCTTGTAGTTGCTCAAAAACGTACATCGGAATGACTACACAATTGCTAAAAAACAGAATAAATGGTCATAAGTACCAATCTGGTGCTTCAACAGCATTACACAAACCAGAGCGAGATACTTCACACAAATTTTGTTACAATGACACCAAAATACTAAATAAAGATAGAAACCTTCAAAAGCTTACAATAAAAGAAATAATTGAAATAAAACGTGACAAAAATTCGATTAATGACAAAACCGATGTAAATAAATTAGGCCAAATTTATAACAACATTATTAAATAAAACTTATAGTCCACCTTAATATATTAAGTTACCTCCTGCCTTAAGAGTCATACATTTAAAAATATAATAAAAAATCTAACAGTTTTTATGCAATTTAACTTAGTACATTCCAAAACAAAATGTATACAGATGAATTCAGTCTGTTTAAAAGATCAAATGTAGACGTTTCTCAAGGTACGTATTTTGTCGAAGCATGTGAGTGGCTATTTTTAATATTAAGTTTTCTAACTGTATATGTATCGTTTGTACCATAATTGTATTGTATTATTGTATTATTTATTTTTTTCTTTTTTGTTTTTAGAATAGAACAAGATAAAATTTTTTGATAATGCCTCGCAAAATGAAGGCGAAACGTCAAAACAAATAAAATCAAAATTTAATATTGTAATTTTATGTTAGAACCCATTCCCAAGAAAATTAACCAAAATAAAGAAATATAAAATGGTTCAAGAAAATAATACCAAATAATTTATTTATATATATATATATAATATATATATATATATATATATATATATATATATATATATATATAATATATAATTTATTTTTAAATATATATATATATAATATATATATAATATATATAAATATAATATATATATATATATATATATATATATTATATATATATATATATATATATATATATTATTATATACTTAGGTATGAGGTTTTCAGATAATTAAACAACAATATTTCTTTACTTTCGCACCTACATGGAGGGCTTTTCAAAGATTTTTTATTGTATTTTCATGATTTTAAAAATATCATCTACAAAAAAAATATATCATCAGGCATACAACTTAAAATAATAATGATGATATATTTTTTTTTGTAGATGATATTTTTAAAATCATGAAAATACAATAAAAAAATCTTTTGAAAAAGCCCTCCATGTAGGTGCGAAACGTAAAGAAATATTGTTGTTTGAATTATACAGAAAACCTCATACCCAAGAAACAATCAAGCTTAATTAGAATAAATGGTTGGTATCTCTTAGCTGGCGGACTGAGAAGAGCTGAAATTTGTACACTGGGTACAACTTTTCGTGCTCTTTAAAAATCCTAATAATATTTTCTTCTAAAATAATTAGGGGAGCCAATATTGGACCACTTCAAAATTTACATGGGATTCCCTATGTCCCGCTCGACGGAGCAACAAAACTAATTTTAAGTAAAAAATTGAGTATAAGATTTTTCTGATAACCCAATATTTTCTAACTTATTTGCGATTAAAAATGTCGAAAATATCCATGCATATTTTTAACTGTTTTTGTAAAATTCCTTTAAAGCCTTGCGTTTTAGTGATGCGTTTTATTCTTATCTAAAATAAAGCCTATCAAAAGACAAATAAATTTGTTTTCTTATTTATTGTTGTAGACGTAATACAAAGCAAGTTAGTTCTTTGAAGGCGGTTTTTTGTGTTTGTCGAAAATTTATTTAAAGGTTCTAACGTTAAATAAATAAAAAAATAAGAATTTTTTTCGAAAAAAATACAAAAATTTTTTTAAACCACTCAAAACCTGCTTTAAAAGAAGTATTGGTTAGAATTATTAGGACCAAAATTAAGTGAGTTGTTAATGTAGATCGCTGGAAATTTTTAAAGAAAAATTGAGTAATAAAATTTCCGCCAATACCAGTAGTAATAAAATTTATCGTACCCCATCAACAATTTACTTTATTTGTGCCTTACTAATATGTTCTAAAACTTTATTGGTTTGGAAAGCATAGCATTTGTAAAAACGCAATTTAAATTGCCTTATATTAAACATCAAAATTATTAGATTTGTTTTATTATAAGTGTTAATATTAATTATATTTTACTTTTTATATACTGGTATATGTATTAAAAGTGGCGATAAACGCCAGACTTTGATAGAAAATTAAGGTTTTGTGTTTTGGCATTTCAGATATTTATCATTACCTTTTTCCGTGCTCTAATTTAGGTTGCAATTTTTTTTATAAAATAAGTTAATTTTGTTGTTACTTAAAATGAATAGAAATCTTTTTTATTGAAATGGGTCGCAAAAATGAGGCGCTTTTAAAAATGAACAAATAAAAAAAGGGGTTCCATTCCAAATATTAATTTATTGTATTTTTGTAATTCTACGGAAAAATTATACAAAGTTCTCCTTGGATAACCCTGTTTATGTTACAGTAAAAATATTTACACAGCAAATTTGCTTTCTTAACATACTACACAACAAACTGCGAATGCTTATAAAAATGTCAATCTTTTGATATAGGTAAACAACCCTTATCTAAAAAGGAATAAATTCAAAATACATCTACGATTTATAAACATCAAACTACATTCATAGAACCTCGTTTATAGTTCCCAAAACGTATTACTACCAAGAACTTTTCTAGTTAGTTTTCCCCGTATCTATGCTATAAAATACGAAGTCATATTTAAGATTTACACAGACTACACTATCTGTAACATCCATAACCGTGATTCTGTGCGACGATAAATTGTTAGTTGCAAGCGTAAAATGGTATAAAATAACGAAATCCCCTGCCAAGTGCACTACACTTTGGCGTTTTTGGCACAAATTCAGAAATAGATAAGGAACAATGTAACTCTGTGAAATAGAGTATGTAAACTATATTATTTGTTGTTTTTGTGTTAATTTTACCCTAAGTGATTAACTGCGTGCAGCAATAAAAATCTTAATAAAAACATATTAAATTTAAAAGCTATATTTTGAAAGTAAAAAAGTAATCCACAAGAATTAAAAAAAAAACAGAAAGATTTTGACTTTTTGAATTGCCAAGCTCGTTACATATATATTACAAACATATGCCAGACAAGTGAAGATAAGGTACCTCTACTTGCTCTTTAAGCGCCTGAAAATAATGCTTGGATAAACGCAATTCCATCTTCGTCCTTCAGAAATTTTTTAGATAACAAAAAATTCCATATTTCCATCGCTCTCAGAGTTGATCTGCCTGTGTGTGGACAGCACACCTACGTTTTTGGCAAAAATGCTGATATTTATTGCCTACATGGGTAAGCTGCATAAAAAGTGCAAGGCGTTCTTCTAGACACAGTCAGATAAATGACATTATCAAGAAAGCTCCGATTTTAGCTGAAAATCCTTCTGTGTTAGAGCCTCTTGGTGTTTGCAGAAGCTAGGGAAAACGTGTTGTAGATGGAATGACCTAGATTCCCTGGAAATATGGAAAACAATTACTTTGGGACGCTACTTGCAGCCATACACTTGGAAAATTCTATCTGGATAAAACTTCTAATTTAGTAGGTGCGGCTGCTCGTCTTGCTGAGAATACAAAACACTTTAAATATAAAGAGCTTGAAGACAGCTTTATCTTCGTTTCTTTGCTGTAAAATCTTTTGGTCCTTTGGGTAATGAGGCTAAGGAATTTATAAATGAAATTTGCGCAAAAAAAATTCATGCAAAATGAATTTATTATTTAAAAAATTGGTTTAGCTGTTCAACGGGGTAACGCAACAACAGTACTATAGGTACAATCCACGAAGTTCTAGGACTTGATAAAGTTTTTAATTATTAAATATAGGTTTTGTTATTTAGTTAATTTTAGTATATTGTAATTTGGTATTTATAACATTATATATTTTAATACTTTTGCGTAATAGTCTAGGGGCCAGGGCTGTTTCGTAGCCGATCAAAGTCCACGGAGTTACATAGTGCATTCTTATGTATTTTGACCCGCTAAATATAGATTTCGACCTTTCTCATGCGTCAGAAGTAATAAAAATTTATAATAAATAATTTATAAAGGGTATTAATGTTTAACAATCCATTGTTAAACTCATTAGAAACAATCCAGTTCAAGGTTTATTAAAAAGCAGTAATTTAAACTGGAAGAAATTGCAAAAGCATTGCGAAATTACAGTATTTCGGTAATTTTTCACTTATAACTTAGCTTCATTTAAGATAAAGTAAGTCCATATTATCTTAAATTAAAGGAAATATTGCCACCTTTTAAACCTCAAACTTTAACCGTAATCGAAATATTATTTATAACGAAGTAATAACAATTTAAACATACTTGTAATACACCAATTGTTTGTATTGAAATGTACAATAAGAATATGTAACTTGCTTTGTTACATATAAAGATTAAGCGCCGCTACACACTTGCGGCTATTTACCGTCCGGCTCCGCTGCGGCGCCGCGAATTTGCCTGCACACATACTTGCGGTTTTGCTGCGGTTCCATGGAAAACAACGGTTTGAAACAACCACGACGGGACCGCACGGCGCCTCTACGGGACCGGACACAAGTGTGCATCACTTCATATACCTGTTAGTACTTTAGCCCCGCTGCACACTTGCGGTTTTTTACCGTCCGGCTCCGCCGCGGCGCCGAAATTAAGACCTAAAGTACTAACAGGTAGATCAAGTGATGACTTGTGTCCGGTCCCGTTGCGCCGTCGTGCGGGCCCGTCGCGGTTTTTTCGAACCGTCATTTCCCATGAAACCGCAGCAAAAACGCAAGTATGTGTGCAGGCAAATTCGCGGCGGCGGACGGTAAAAAGCCGCAAGTGCGCAGCGGCGCTAAGTAGCTTAAAAAGCTTAGTAAAAAAAACAATTTTTTATTGTTAAAGCTTTGTTATAAATTATATTTTGATTACAGGTATGGTTTTGTTTTAAAGCTAGTGATTTTCCGTTACATTTAAGATATTAAAGTTATATTTGAAACGAAGCCAAGTTATAAGTGAAAAATCACCGAGATACTGTAATCTTGCATTGTTTTTGCACTAATTTTGCAATATCTCCAGATTAAATTACTTCTTTTTAATAAACCTTAAACTGGATTGTTTTTAATGAGTTCAATAATCGATTGATGGTTGGTAAACATTGATACCTTATATGAATTGTGTTTTATGACGTTTTAAACAATTACATTGTTTATAACAAATTTCCGTCACTTTTGATGCACGAGTATAGGCCGAGGACACAGAACTAGTGGTACCGGACGTTGTAGGAGAACAACAAAGCGTCAGCATCAATGACTAAGACATTGGGTTTTTTAAGATCGCTTTAGTTCGACATCGGCATTTGTAAATCAGTGTCTTAAAGAACACGGCATAATAGTTGGGATGCGTATAGTTTAGAGTCGAAAAAGAGGTTTTTCTTACCATTGCCATGGTTGTTGCCACCGACTCTTGACCATTAACGCAACCGTCTACAATGGTGCAAAGACAGTCTTCTGTGGGATCAGAATGGTCGTGAGTAATCTTTGGTGACAAATCTCGCTTCTGTTTGGGCAATTTTATTTAAATCGGTAAGATGCAGAGTCAGTTATAACGAAATTTAAAAAAAATGCCACCAACGAAGTACCTCTAGTTTGGAAGTAACAGCAAAATAATATTAGGACACATTGTTTACAATTAAAATTTAAGTCATAATCTAAAGTTATTACTTGATCATTTAACGTGTGTAAAAAATATCTTACTGTATTACTTTCTTCCAAGAAAGGGGAGATGCGGCGGTTATGTAGTGTTCTTCGTTTTACTCTTTTTGGTTAAAAATTTACTCGGAAATCGTTATGAAAACCGAGTAACTAATAATAAAAATATTAATTTGTATTCGTTGATTATTTAATAAAAAATATTTTATTACAATATCCATTATTCTTTTGTCAACATTTTTAAGTTTAATATTCCTTGAAAGAAAATGACAAGCCCATATTTTTATAAATGCAAGAACCTAGTAACAGGATATATTTTTTTAAATACCATAGTCCAAATTATCATTAATTTCAAATCAAGGCATGACTTTTATTTCTAAAGAATAAATATCATAGTGTTACGGACTTTCAAAATATTTGTTTAGTTAATAGAATTGTAGAAGGTTAGAATTATTTTATTTAGGTTAATAATTTATTTGAAATAAATTACCTTAGTTTTTTCCTTTTTGGCTGCCATTGCGGATTATCCTGAGGGCGCTGGAGACATTCATTTTACACTTTTCTTACATCCTGTAGTAAAATAATTCTTTCAGCTAATTCTGGAGTTTTCCAGACTTTTCCATAATTTTTTACATTACTATAAAAAGCGCGAAGGAAGTCCGCAAGGGCCAGTTTATTTTTAACTCTTGAAGAGAACAGAAGTTGACAGATAGTTAAACAGTTGTCATAATTACGTTACGTTGAATTTTTGTTACCATAAAAACATTTGTGAACCTGATTTGCAATTAAAAGGAGTAAAACCAGGATCCGTGTTTTTATACGGGATGTTACGGAACAATAGGCAAAAGTAATCTTTATTTCAAAATTTAAAGCAGGGACCGATACCTATCAATGACATTCTGCTCCTTCCAAATTAAAGGTACTTTATGGTGATTTTTTTCAATTTAGTATATACCGATTTGAGTAAAATTTGGTGGATATTTGTTTCAGACCATGAACACCATAAACCCACAATTTTGTTTTTAAATTTCAAAAGTTTTAATCTATTTGTCCTATTTAGCCATCTATTCTGGGACACGCTGTATTGTATATGTAAGCGTTTAATTACTAAAATATATTGTATATAAATGTTGTATATCTTTTTTTGTCACTAAGTTTATAAATTAATGTCCAAGTATTTTGGAAAACCACTAAACGCCCTGACTATTTTTGGCAAGTATTCAGACCGAGATAAAACAACTTCACAATATATTTTAAAGCAATCCCGGTCCAATTTTCCGCTTTAAGTAGAACGTTTTTCTTTTCTTTGCCAAAAATTCCAAATTTATTGGTAAATTTAAGGTGCTCGGTTTTATTCCCAAAATAGCAGTTTAGTGTGTTATTTTGTTTGTTTTAAAGAATAAAGATCTAGATGTTGCAAGTTTCAATTTATTTTTGTTTTTTTTACCGAAGCTTACTTTTGGTTGCTTGGTTTAGGTGGTTTTAGTACATTCACGTTCACTGCAGTTTGTTGTTTTATCGTACTTTCTTTTTCATGTTAAAAAGCCCCCAGCAAGTCTAATAGCCTCTTGTGAAGATATTCACAAGGGAGAGGCTGTCCGCTCTGTATGCAGTAAAAACCATTTTTTCGGCGTGAAAATAATTTTAAAATATTTTGACCATTATAAATATTTGTATTTTTGCACGGAATTAAAAATGTCTTTCACAAAATGTTCTAAAACTGCTCTGCAGAAGTGAAGCACAGAAGACTATTTTAAAATTTACTTCTAAAATTCTGTTGCGTATCAAAGTGTAAAGATATTTATATTTTACTTGCTACGAGAAAAGTTTTAGGATCCATAGATTACGAAAAACATTTTTTAGTCCCCATTTCCGTCCGTTTGTCGGTCTGTCTACCGGTCTGTTCATTAGTACTATAACTCTCGAATGGAAGATATTATTATAAATTTAATACATGTGTAACATAAGAAAAGAAAGCAAACTTCTAGATATCTTCTATATAATTGTGGGTGTAACATTTTTTAATTGTTATAAATTAAAAAGTTTTTAGGAGTATTCAGATTTTTGTTGTAAAAATTATAATTATTTTAATTTTCATACAATAATACCTATATAATTATTCATTTATTAAAATTTTTGATTTTATTTTATAAGCTAAAAACGGTGACCGTATTCTTACCTAAGCGCTAGTATATTATTCTTTATTTTTAAAAAGTTGTATAGGCTTTTTTAAATAATTTGCATGTATGGTACATTCCACAATAATTCGTTGATTTCTCGACCACAATAAAAATTAAATGACAACCCTCAGTGGAAAACCCAACCATAAATAAGTTGCTTGACAAATATCTATTGTGTAGGCACCGCACCTTTTAAAAGGATACATGTCCTGATTACCTACTAATATTAATAGTTTAGGTTGGCTATTTTGGATGCTCAATAACACACACGAATAAACCTTGACAAACTCCAAATGACTGATGAACTAGGACAAAAAGACTCTGCTTTATATTCAACACCTGCAATTTGCCTTTAACCTACATAGTATACCGAAAAGTAGGTACAATAATAAATAAAGGAAATTTTAAGTTTGGACCTACATGCGGGTACCCAAAGTATATTGAGTTTTACGACTAACAGTAGGAGGTAAAACAAGAAATCAACGAATTATTGTGAAACGTACCATACCATACATTAGAATTCATTGATTCTGTGCACTCTAAAACTGCATATATCTATGAACCAAAGCGACTTATTGTTTTTAAGTAATACTACTACAAGGACAGGGGTTAATGGGGTGAACGTCGATAGTTAAAAGGATATTTTAATAATTATTTTTTACTTTAAATAATAAAAAGATACAGGAGTTGTAAAAAGGGGGTTAAGAAGAAAAATGCAAATATGTTGGTTTGTATCTTACTTTAAGGGTTTTGAAGGGAAATAAATTTAAAAACCATATTATTCTTTAAATATATTTGTTTTTATTACAAATGAAACGAGGATTCGAAATCTTTTATGCGTATTTTTATTATTTGAATGAAAACTAAACTTTACCGTATTTGACATTTTTATTTAACAAATAAAAAATAAGGTATAAAAAGAGACAAGTAAGTCCAATTATTGAGGCGCGCTCTAAAAAGTTTAACTCAAAAAATTATTCCCACTTCACGGTGAAAAAACATATCGCTCCTCTCTTCAAAAGTTACACAAATCAAAAAATGTAATTTTACTGTAGGGCTAAAGGAAAATAACCTTGGAGTTTACCACTTTTACTTGACAAATTTAAAATTAAGCTTTTGTCTGCATGTAATTAAAGTAATTTTATTTGGTTTTAATTTAATTTAAAGAAAAACAGATTTTTTTTTAAATATAGTTCGTAGCAGTTTCTTAGGATGTATTTCTCTACTTTTTCCGTGTTTGTGTTTCAAATAGAAACGTGTTTAATTGCGATCGGTAAAACTATACAATGGCTAACCCATATATTGCTTACAAAATAGCTACATGCTGGATTTTAGTGTTTAAGCCACTAATTTCAATAAATTTGTAATTTGTACCCCCCGAAAATTACCCTCTTAAATGAAGTAATTAACAGAGCGGTTACCAAACGACCGTTAAATAGTAAATTAGTGGAGCCGTGTGTGAAAATTGGGTGCATGTGGAATAAATTAATGGTAAAAATGATAGATCACGGGAAAGCTGGCAGAAGGTGTAAGCGATGGCAGGGTTCAGAGCGATACGTTCAGAATATTAAGTGAGTTTATTTTACCGAAGACATTGGCGGGTGCAATTTTTTAAATTCTTATTATATTTTAAAGATAGCAGTAGCCTGTAATCACTTATTTAAATCCTACTTGCACTCACTTTTAATAAATACATATAAAAAATAAAAGTTTAAGACGGCGTACAGTCGTTTCCTATTAACTAAGTGATTAATAAACCTAAATATAAGCTTTCACAATTAAGAATTGTTGTGATAATATAAGCCAATCCACGAAAAGATACTTAGGTATTAAGAAAATTGCAGGGAATGTAGTTAGGTTACTTTGTACCAAAAATTTTGAAGTATTTATGACGGAGTAGGTTAAATCCATTATACCATTAATGGGCAATAAATTATGGGAATCAAAGATATATTTGTTCTTGAAAAAAGCCTGGTAAATTTTGTTTTTTATTCCGCGTTTTTTTACTAAAAGTAATACATGAGGAAAATACAAAACAGTATAAATAGATAGTTATGTCATGCTAAGATCAAGTGGGCATCCCGCTTCATATAGCGTGATGTAATTATGTTATAAAAACATGTATTCTTTAAGGGTTAAGTGTATATACTCCTCGTACCAAATAAAATCGTTTCCTATTTTATCATTATGTGTCTTTGTGTGTTGCTATCTTACCCTATCTGCGCTTATTACCCTAGGTAGCGTATAGATCCCAATACACGCTGTCACACTATTCAAAAATAATAGATTTTGGTTTACCAGGAAATATAAAATCATTGATCATTTTTGGTAAAACTGGAATTTGCGACTTTTGGGTAGGGTAGAAAAAATAAAAATAGAGACCATTTTAATGTCCCAGCCTTACAAACTCTACAAGTGTTCACAGATTTTATCTCGAAATGAAACTGACCTAACATTTTGGGCAGAGTTTGGAAATGCAATAAAAAGTTAAGGAATTTTTTTAAAAAGGATCGTCCTATTTGCCTTATAACTATCCCTATATAATATGTAACTATTGTTTTAAATTTAGTCTTCAGTGAATTTATTTGAAAACTTTGAGATATACCCGAAAACTGAATGAAATAATATAAAAAGATAAAACAAAAACTACGAATTTAAGCTAAACAAACAAAAAAGATCGACGGAGATGATTATAAAAAGAGCACAGTTAAAAGCATCTAAAGCAGCCAAGATGTAATGTTTTAAAGAAGTTAACAAAAAAATAAACCTCTTAATCTAAAGATATAACATATAACAGAGCAAGGAAAGCATGAAATGGCAGAAGAAGAAGATCTTCATATTATAGCGAAAAATGGAAAAATTAAGATCTACAGCGTCCAAATGAAACGGATATGAGAAATGATGATCCGAAGATTAATAGAGTTGAATGAACGAAATTAAAACTAAAGAGAAGTTGAAATGATCAAGAACTAAAAGTCTATCTGATCAAAAATTTCCCGATAGAATGACTATTATTAAAAGAAATATATAATTTTAAAATTATTAAAAAATGTAATGAAGAGTTAACAAAAAAAAACCTCTTAATCTAAAGATATAACATATAACAGAGCAGAAAGCATGAAATGGCAGAAAAATCTATATTATAGCGAAATGGAAATTAAGATCTACAGAGTTTTCCATAGAATTGAAAACTGGTATACATGAGAAAAACGAGATCAATTTAATTAGAGTTAAGTGAACGTAAATTTTCAAAACTCTAAAGAAGAGAAGAGCTAATGAAAAGTTGGGATTCAATAAGAATCCTAATAGGTCTATCTGGATCAAAAAATGTCCAGATAGAAGTTATATCATACTTGACTGATAAATTCTCATAAAAAACATTATTAATTTATCAGTAATCTCTTTAGATGGTCTTTTCTTTCCACTTTTTTGATCAGAATTTCATGGAAAACTATACAGAAAACATACATTTATTTTTTTTTCGTCAATTTGTAAGTATTCGGAATAAATGTTTTAAAACCACAAGAGTTTATCATTACCTCCAATCAAACATCGTATTTTATTTGGATCTATCAGGCTTATTTCACAGGGATGGCTTATTATACCAATCCTTATCTATCTTTAATATGACAATTTTATGTGTACAGGAAAAAACGACATAAGGTCCAATGTAAAAAACTTTTTGCTAAAGCAAACCCCAATTGGAATAATAATTTATCAAAAAAATGGTACAAAAATGTTTTTGCCTATAGTAATACCATGTCTTTGTGGACTTAAAAAGCAGCAAAAAATGCTGGCACAAATACAAAAGAAAAAAATTTCAACCATTCCTTGCAAAACTCCGCGGTGTCAGTAATAGCAAAAGTAAAGTGGACGAGGAACAACTGATCAGTTTAATTTATCCCGCTTGATAAGTATCACCACAAAAAAATTGCAGGAAAAAAAAGATATAAAGCCACTGGAAAACAACCATCAATTTACTCAAAAAATGGTTTTTAAATTAAGGAATTCAACTATAATCTTCAAAAACAAATATAATAACTACGTTTTTTTCTGTAATACTTTGTATTATTTAAAATGAAATGAGTGTTTGTTTGTAATATTCTATTGGGAAAATTGTTTGGTTCGAATAGTTATCATATATAATAGGTAGGCAGTTAAGTGCGGGAAGGATACTTTCCGCAAGATTTAGGATCAAAATTTTTTCTACAAGCATTAAACCTTTTTTTAGTTGTATTTTTAACCTAATGTAGCTTTTAAAATACAGCATTTATGCATTTTTATTTTTATTTGTCCTAGAAAGCACCCTTACCCTATGGGTCAAGCTCTTTTTGTCAAATAACAATACAAATGGATTAAAACTGTTTTTCACAATATACTAGCAGGCATGATTTTTACCTGTTTCACCGGCATTTAATATATTACTATCGACTTCGTGTAGTATAACTGAATATGACAAGATTTTTTATACAAAAATAATCAAAAGATAACAGGACAAAATATTAAAATAAAAACAAAATAATTTTTGAGCATACAGATATCCACCGAAACATTGAAATAGTACTTCCATTAATTACCTTGAATTTAAGAGTAAACAGTCATTTTAGTGTAACATATCTCATTTAGGTAATTTAATTTCTCTTTTATGTTCCCATACATATATTAACGAATTACCCGTTTGTTTACTTCCTACATTTCCCCTTATTGGCCTCATTTTGCAATACAAATCACGCCACTGAATTGGCGCTTAAAGGTATCGATTACTTATTTTAAACTAAAACTTAGAAAGACTTTGCAAAGTCATGTTTTACATGAGAATCACCGTGGTTTTCGGGCTAAGTGGAATTTAAAGTTACCCTCTTCCTCCTCACGAAAGACCAGCCAAGTACTAGAGCTTAAAAGTTCGAAGTAAAGTTTCTGGTAAAAAGATGTTGTATAAGTTTAAAAGGTAAAAAAATGTACAGAAACTTTTAAAGTGTCTTAGTGTCAGTACTTATTTATTTAGAAAGCTCAAAAAGTGTAACAGCAGTTAAAGTTAACAAAAATTTGTGCCACTGGATTAGAGTTAAGCGACCATAATGGCAATTAGCTCTAAGTAGGACAGGGACTGCATATTTGCCATGAAGAGAAAATCAAAGTATTCCACAAACCTAATGTAATAAAGAACATAGCCCCTTTGTGAAAGTTTTGAAATATCCAAAACTGGACAGACTCAGAATCCGAAAGATGGCGGATAGAAATAGCAGAAAGTTGGCAGGCTAAACATGCATTTAGCTAAAATTTTCCACACACACTCACACTGCAGACTAGATAAGCACAGCAGGCCTTGTAGAAGAAATAGGTTTTGTCAAAAGAAGAGGAAAGAAGCCAAAATCGACTTAGAATCAAATTTAAAAAAAAAACAGGCTTTGACATGGCACTCCATGGAGCACCACCTTGTTCAAATAATCTAATTGGATCCAAACTATGAGTCATTTTTAAGATTCAATGCAAATTGGGAATTGATCCCCTGTTAAATTTAGTTAAATATTTTATTAAGGTTTTTTATAAACACCAAAAATTGTGACCGTAAAGATAAACTAAGCCCTTTACTGAGTAATTAGAATGTTTAAACGAAATTTTGGTTTCTGTCCTACTTTCGGCTGAAACTAAAATCAAAATCATGTTATTTTCATGGTAATTTTGGCAAGATGCAAATAAATAATTTATCCGTCATTCACCATCAAAAAATTACCAAACAAAACAAATATGCTATAAGGCCCTTACGCACTGTATATAAGGACGCTTAATAAAAAGGGACGCGATATTTTTCTATCTACCTTTAATTTTCTATTAGCTGGCTGACTTTGCAAAAACTAGATTTTAGACTTTTTAAACTTTCATTAAAAACTTCTAAAACTGCGCGCCTTAACTTTAAAAATAAATATCGACTGTTCTACCAGTCAAGTTAAATATCATTATAGCATGTTTTAGGCCTATAAATCAGAAAAAGAAAGATAAATTTCTAGCAGTAAGATACTTTGACTCAAAATAGAATTTAAACAAATTCCCAAAGACCTATTACATTGCGAAATTGTTACTTTTTACTAAAAAAAAAAAGAATTATGATATATTTTAATTTAATAAAGAAAAGTATACTTCACTTACTGTATTATTATTTATTACCTGTAATCGTTGATAGCACCTTTTTCGGCCTAAAACTAAAGCAACTAAAATATTTTATAGTTTAAACTAACTTTTCAAGCAAGACAAAAAGATTAAAAAGCAGGTTTTAAAACTTATCAAAGTGCTGCTATGATAAATTACCAAATTTTATAAAATCTGAATAACTATAGTAATAATTCAAATATTACGAAAAGTCATATTTTAATAAACTTTTATAACAACCCTTATTTAAGTATCCCTAACAGTCCAACGGAGAAGTCAAGAACTTTCCACTTTATTTTTTTCCTTCGTCCCTAGAGTGCCACACTGTGGAACCTACTGCCCGCAGAACATTTTCCTTTTTCTCCAAATCTCCAAATATTTAAATCCCCTGGTAATAAACCACCTCTTACCACACTTATGACACCCACGTTAATACTTAGGCCTTCAGCCTTCGTGGACTGTCCCAAAATAAAAAAAAATACCTTATTAAAACCTGTTTCAAGAATGACATTCTTAGGGAATGTCAAATCAGAATACGCCCATATCCTAAGCATCCGATGGCAAGTATATAACCTCACCAATTGACAACCTTTCTATCCCAGATGCCATATTATTTACTTTTGGAGAAATACTATACACACGGAAAAAACAATACATCTCAAAAATTAAAAATAGATACCATCAGCCTTACTTACACTAAACGTTAATTATTAATATTTTTAAATCTCACAATAAATAAAGAAACAACAAAAAAATGCTCTTTAAAAGACAAAACCAAATACATCCCAAGAACCAGTGATAAAAAAATTAGTGTCCGCTAAAATATATGTATGTACCTCGAATCCACAGATAATGTGAAATGTTTTAACTTTAAAAAATTTTGAGATTTTATTAACAGTACATCAAGTTAAAGAAATGTACTTAATATAGCCAAAAATGGCACTAACGAAATTAGCGAATTAAAAAAACATTTTAGTCAAATCATATTAATTTATAGGAAAAGCTGCTTGAAACTACAAATTAAAATAAACAACATAAACATTTAAAATCTGATCATCAGATAACTAAAGTGACTTATCTGGAGTAACACAATAACTTTTAAATCAGTACTTTACTGTAATAATGATGAATACATTCTCAACAAATAATATTCCAAATAACTATATGGGACTTACACATATATTGTAATGCATGCAATTGTAATATTTTTGTAAAATAGTAATGTGGACCATTTGATTTGTTCCAGGATTCTCCACGAAATGAACTATCTCTGAGTAATGTTGCTGGCGTTTTCTATATACTGATTGGAGGACTTTTCTTAGCAATGGGAGTAGCAGCTTTAGAATTTTGTTACAAGTCTCACCTTGAAGCCAAAAGAGCTAAGATTCCAATTAGCGACGCTATTAAAAATAAAGCTAGGCTAACTCTGGGAGTTGGAAGGGATTTTGACAACGGAAGGGTAAGTCTTTTACTCCATTTTTTAAATTATTGCTAACCTATTCTTAATCGGCGTTCTAAAGTAATTTTGTCGTTTTGTATAAAATCAGCATAGAAAAATATGCGAATAATAAAACTTATATGTCTCAGAAACATGACTGCAGTAAGTTTTACCTGTAAAGATGTAAAAGAAGAAATGGGTTTATTTGTTTTAGCAACACAAACTAACAAAATCTCATTCTCAGCAACACATAAACAACTTACACCAACCATCTCAACCAAATAACAGTCAATCAAACACGCTAAATCGTTGTCCACGTCACGTGACTGGTCAAGCGACTCCTCACAGCAATCTGGTATCGCCACGGGCAAACCAACACACTCATCAACACTTGCATCACACACCGCATCAACATCAATACACGCCACATCATCAACAACAATCGATGCCTTATGTTGGTCTTGCTACAACTTAATCGACAGTGAAATAAGTAATAAAATCCCTTGCACTGTAGAATTAAAGCGACACCTTTTTTAAAGTACCAAAAAATCACTTCCTTATTTACTACTACAATTAATAATTCCAAACTGCACTCATAAAGAGTTCACTAGCAACCAAAAAGGCAACACCTTATAATGTTAGACGTGCACAAAGACGTTCCAAATATCAAAAATATGTATTCCAAATATTTTATTTTAGTATTTACGAAATACAAATTGACATAAAGTTTACCCTTACAGAACGTTTCATATTTTAAAAATATATGATATACCTCTTCACTGTATTTTCTTCGGTAGTCTTGCTATTTATTTTTATATACTTTTTTAAATTATAAAATAGTAAGCTTGTTATTTTTATAAATTATTAAACTTATAATTGGATCTTTAAATTAAATTAAAGAAATACCAGGTTATTCTTTTAAATAACATTTATTTTACTGTTTTCTTAACGTGTGCAGCTTCCAACTTATTCAATTTGTTTTGGTGTAATATTATAATTTAAAATAAAAAAATTAAAACTTGGTATAAAAAATTCTTCAAGATCATTCTTGAATTTTTATTTTTAAATAAACATTTAGATAAAAATTGTACATACTAATAAATATGTTTATTTTAATTGAGAAGACGAGATAGATTGAAATCAGTTTGTAAATGAGCTAAGCAAGTAAAAAATGACAATGGCAATTTAAAACTATTTGATATTGTGGACCAAAAAAATTAAAATTTACCGAGACAAGATTATAGGAATAAAAAGGGTATTGCAAACACTCCAATTTAAAATTTTAATTGTTAATTTCCAACAAAAACTTTACTGCATGTATTGATTAATATTTTTTTTTTTATTTAGAAATCATCCTAAAAAACAAATATTAACTAATAGGTATCGGTTCTGACTTTAAATTTTAAAACAAAAAATACTCCTCTGAAACTTTGTCAGTGGATGCATTTTGGCGGTTGGGGTGTTTTTGATGTGGCATGTATTAAACATGTCAATTTAAGATGAATAGAAAATTTAGAAATAACCCGTTCTTTTATACTTTAATTATAAGATTTTAAAATGCAACCATATATAGGGTAGTATACCCTACAAAAATATTTGGGCATTTAGTGACACCTACACCCTAAACATGTTCAATTCATGATGTTGGGCAATTTCTAATTAACCAGCTGTTTTGCACATTCACTAGATAAATAATAATAAAATGTTATGGTTATATTGGCCTACAAAATCAAGGATCTTTTGCCCGGTCCTATGCCCTAAACATGTCAATTAGACGGAGTATTATTTATTTAAAAATCCGTGTAGGTCATAAAAACCACATGACTAATAAGATATTTATCGATTAATTAATGTATACCAGTATACAAAAGTTTTGGGACATAAAGCGTGACCTACAAAAAAAAAAGAAAATAAGCATTTACTATATTGAAATTAATATTACTATTAATTGCTTTTTAACAGCTTTTCTACGATTTTTTTACAACATTTAAAAATAGGTAAACAACACATTAAAAAAATACATACAATAGACTGAATACGAGAAAACGGCTAATGTTTTCATCACTCCCCGTAAATGTCTCCTCCTCTCCCAGACTAACCTTTCTTGGAGATTTTCTATCGATGTAGGGCACATTTTTGTGTTAGGGCATAGGATCCTAAAAAGTTTCAAATTTTTAGACTCAAGTATAATTTTTAACTTGTATACCGTTTTTTTGACGTATTACAAAAAAACACAAGCTTAAAATTAATTTTCATAGTTTTTTTTTAACAAGCCCTGTCGATTTAATTAGTTTGTAGAAATCCTAATATCGCCACAGCCTTCTACTGAAATTAGAATATGTGTTTGTAGCTTATTTGGTAGAAAGGCTTTCAAAAGGCAATTAAGTGATTTAATAATAAACTATGAAAAGTTTTAATGATTTTTTTTATAAACAAGGCGAAAATTCTCAATTAAATTTGACACTTGTAATTTTAAATTTAAAAAATTATATCTCCGAATATATTTACTCTAACAACTTAAATATTTACCACGATATAGTACAAATACTAGGCATTAGTCTAGGATTGAAATATATGGCTATATCTTCTTGATTGCAGTAGGTGAAATTAGAATTATTTTGGTATATTTTTTTTATTTTTTTTATATACAATATATCCACGGAAAAGGTGTTGAATAGGAAAAACTTTTTTATTTTTGATTTTATCAAAAAAAGGTACTCTTGATAAAAAATTTTGCTACTTCTTGAAGTAAGATTGGGATAGAAACATTTAACATATTTTATACGCGGTGTTTAGAAAATTAAAAAAACTTAAAATGGTACAAGAGTAAAGTGCATTTATTTGAGAAGATATAAAAATAAGTTACTAGGAAAAGTTCCTCAAAATTAAGAGATAGTCTCTGATACCAATTTTCGAAAAAATCGGCCTACTTTTATTTATTTGTGATTGCATTTATTTTAATATCAATTTTTATTTTTAATATCAATTTTATTAAATTTTTTGCTGCAAAGTAAGCATTTTAAGCTAACGATACTACGGCTAATGAATTATTATAAAAGAGAAGTGTCAATAAAGCTTGTCACTATCAACGCCTATAGTACAAAAATAAATTGTTTATTTGGAATTAGTTATATGATATTAAAATAATTTTCATCACAAATGAATAAAAGTAGGCCGATTTTTTCAAAAATTGGTATTAGGAACTACCTTTTACTTCTAAACAACTTTCTCTAGTAACTTACTTCCATATCTTCTCAAATAAATGCACTTTACTCTTGAACCATTTAAAGTTTTTTCAATTTTCTGAACACCGCGTATAAAATTTGTTAAATGTTTTTGTCCCAATCCTACTCTAAGAATAAGAAATTTTTTTCAAGAGTAGCTTTTTTTGATAAAATTAAAAATAAAAAAGTTTTTCCTATTCAACACCTTTTCCGTGGACATACTGTATATGACCAGATAACCTAGTAGGTCACATGTTTTAATATATTCTATATTTTATTTCAAATAAAAAAAGGAAAAAAAATGGTTATTTTTAAATAAACAGTTACCCGTGGAATTGACAAGTTTAGGTCGTAGGTCAGGGCAAAAGCCTTTTGATTTTTGTAGGCCAGTATAACCATAACATTAACTATTATATTCGGCTGGTTATTTGTAAATAACCTCACATCCTGAATTTGACAGGTTAAGGGTGAAACTCATGCTACATGCCTTAATATCTTTGTAGGTCAATATTTTTTCCGATGTTTGCATTTTATACATTAAGTAAAAAAGAAGAGGTTATTTGTAAATTTCCTATACATCGTTAAATTAGCATGTTTGATGCATGCCACACCAAAGGCGCCCCAATCCTCAGAATTTTCGAAAATTAGGTTGTAAGTTACGCCAAAATAAATTTACTTACGTAGTTTTAGAGAAGCATCTTTTATTTTAAAATTTCAAGCTGGGACCGATACCTACTACAACACACCACATTTAGGTACATTTATACTCTTGCTACAGGACAGTATGTTTTATATAGTGTAACAGTCACTTGTCTGTTTTATCATAATAACTATCAATTTTTAATTAAATAATTTAAAATAATAGTCTCAAAGCCCGTGACCGCCAAACTTACGTCATAGTATAAAAGCTAAAAGTTTTTCTACCCAATGTTCTCAACAGCGATAGCGATAGGCTATTAAGAAGTTCGGATCATTGTGGCTTTGGCAAGTAACAGGTAGCAAAGCTGTATAAAAGATTATCACAGTCGTCAGAACATAAGCTTTTTTTATATTTTCTTTGAAATAGTACTAAAAATCACGTCATTGATTACCAGATACTAAGTATCGTGGCAACGACCCTCCGGACACCCTTAAACGAAAAACCATTTTTTAAGTACGAAAAACTTGCGGACCCATGTTTATATAAACTTTTCATCTTAAAATCCCTTAAAGTATCGTCTGTTAAATTTATGGTACATGCCTAATTAACACCTCATATATAACTTGATATGCCCTTTAAAAATATTCTTAAAAAACTTAGGTTCCGAATTAAAAAAATCATTGATAACGTCATATCTTAAATTCGGGATAACAAATACCTTGTTTTTAATTTATTAAATTTACAAACTAGACCTGTAAAACTACAATTTATTTAAGTTTAACGGTATTCGGAGGGGAGTTGCCACAATAATAAGGTCTGGCGGTCTGGCGATATCGTAATTTCCAAAGAAATTAGGAAAAAAATTGGGCTTTATACTTGGAGGATTTTGGGTAGCAATTTTATACACCTTTGCTACCTGTTACCTGGCAAAACCACGATGATACGAACTTCTTAGTAGCCAATTGTTTCTACCCTTGTTGGGTACACTGCGTAGAAAAAATATTAGCGTTTATGCTATGACTTAGCTCTGGCGTTCATGGGCTATTGCTCTATATGTTTCGAAACGATTTTAAGTTACCAAAATTCTTACAATACATTTTTTAAACTATTGCTTAAGGCAAAATTAACTTACGACAAAGAGTTGTTAAAAAACATATTGGAAGCGATAATTACCCGAATATACATAAATTAATGCAATAACTCAGAAGTTTTAAAATGTAAAAGTAATAATTAAATGTTTCTTACATTAACCAATGGATGGCCGATGTGTGTGATCTACTATGTTGCAGAACTATAACATTAAGTAACGGAATTCGGCAAACTTTTGTATTTAATTCCCAGGTTGTTTTACTTAATCCCTACAAAAACTAAACAATACAGGCCTCGAACCGATGAATTAACATTAATCCTGTACGGGCTTTCAGGAACTAATTTGGGCAATTGTTGGGATATAAATTAGAACAGCGAATCCAGCAAAATGCCGCGGAATTGCAATGCCAAGTGATACCAAACAATAGCCGTGTTTCTATTATGCAAGCGTTCCGACGTATTGCTGCTCTACGTTTCTGACCAGATACTAATTTCGGACACTTAAGCACAGCTATAAAGTAGTTAATTTAACGTTTAAGTTCAGTTTAAATCTGGATTATTTAATAATACCTGTTCTTATATTAATTTTGCTCTTTTGATGGAAATTCAAATGATCTTAAGTTAAAATTTATATCATTTTTTTAAAGGCATTGTAGTAAATTAATAAAAAATATTTTAAAATGCAATTATGTTTTATAGGTGTTTCCATGTTTACAAGGACTGTGTAAGCAAATGATTAATAATTTAATTTATTCAGTAATAGATTACCTAGCTTGGCAAGTTTTTACCTTTATTAATTTTTTAATGAGCCTTAATGTGTTAGTTTTGGTTAACATGTTAATGCGATGTCGCATTGTTTTGATTGGGGGATCAATCTTCCTTTAAGGTACCAAAACTAACCACAACTAACCTCAGATTTAAAGGGAAGCCAGGGTTTAAAGAGGATTTTTCTACGTATAATATTCTATACATGTCCTGGGGATAAATCCCAAGATCTTCACTACGTATAGTTTGCCCATATTTCTCTGTCTATAAATGATCCAGCATTATCGTGGTGAAAAATTGGTCATACCGCATTTTAATTTTTAAATTGTAGTAATGGTTTTTGTTTTTACCACGCCGTTTTTTGACGCTGACCCCACCATCATTGTTCCATAAGCAGAATCAAAACTCGTTACTTAAGACTACTGAATTCGACTAGCGATCCCATAATAATCGGACCATTTATTTAAGCTCATTATGCTATTTGTCTGCTATTAAAAGTAATACCTAGTTTTCTTGGTACGAGAAAAGCCTAAAACTTTTAATTTGATGATGAAAAGTTACTGATCTCCTGTGATCTGTAAACCACTGATTTGTTATCAATCTGGTCGGAAGAAGTAATTTATTAAGGCAAATAATATGAAGCGACCTTTTTGAAATTTTATCGTTCTACGGATTTATTATTTTTTTTTGCACTAGCGTTTGATAAAAACATACCAGACAAAATTGGGCTTACAGATTTCAATTTCTGTATACTTGCCCAAAAAAATTTAAAGCTCCTGAAATTAAAATAAAAAATACTTCCCTAAAACTTAGTAAGTTTATCTTGTGGCAGTCCACGAAGGTCACTTAGGCCTAAGTACTAACGTACCGTGGGTGTCTGAGTGGTTTTATTTTGGCGAAACTTGGAACTTTTTTCAAAAATTCTAAAAATCGGGGCTAACAATTGTGCCAAAATCAGTGGGTTATATTTAAATAAGATAACATCATGAATTTGTCATGTTAAGGGTATGATCCCGCTACATGCTAAAATGATTATTCTCTAAAGTACCTATACATCTTTAAATTGACATGTTTAACGCATGCTACATTAAAAACGCCCCAACTCTCAGAATTTTTAAAGATTAAAAAGTTGTATATTACTTTAAATGGAATACACTGACCTAACTACCCTTTAACAAAATCTATTTGCATTATAGAAGTAAAGGTTTTTTTAATGCATTAGAAATCCTTTTACTAAAATAGACAATAATCGTATTATGGTAACAACATTTACTTCTATGTAACCTTTATATGAGAAGCTTAACAAGTTTATTATTTTGAGACCCTGAATATTTGACCTTTTGCCAAATTACTGTTGAAATGTCGTTCTTTGTTGAGCAGCGAACTACATCGATTCAGTATATATGCATGAGATTATTAGAATGTCGTACGAACATCCCTGACATTTAGCATTAATGATTCAAATCCTATTTACCACGAAGTTTATGCATGTGCAAATCTCTTACAAAACTTATTATAATTAATTAGAGTATGAGCCGCCGTATCTTCTTGGTATTCCTATATCAACTAAATAAATTAGAATCAGAAATAATTTGAACTCGCGACATTTAGTTATCCGGATGAATAATCTCCACGGCAAATTAACTTATATTATTTTTGCTTGTGCTTGTATACACTGCGTCCCAAATGGAAAACACATGTATTGGGATCTTGGAAATAGTTAGAGATTAGAGAAGAACGGTTGACTAAAAAAGTTTTGGATAATTTTGTTGTTAAATTAATAACGCCCTCGGCGTCCAAGTCTTTTTAGTCTTATAAAATAAAAAACTAAAACGTTGTATTTGTGAATATGCTGCAACTATCTTATTTTTCTAAATATTTTAAGCCCGTAAAATTTTTTAAATTTTTTGCGGATAATTTTAAGCTGTAGAGTAAGGTGGTAAAAATGGAGTTATAATATAGGTTAATCATTATAACCTTCTTTTTTCTTATGGTCACCATAGGGCGAAAAAAATAATATGAGTTTATTAATAAATTTGGATAGTACCTCACTTATTAACACTTTAAAGTAAAAAATAAAGGTTCTTTTTAGAAAGCTAACTAATATTCCGATGCTTAAAGGATATTTTTTTAATAATCTAGCAGCTGGTTTTTTCAATAGCTAGGAGTTAAGAAAAACAAAAAAAAAACGGTTTACTAATGAAATCGATAGAAGTTAGGCATATTTTAGAGCATACAATTTTTAATACTTTAAAATGGTTTTCCGATTTTAACCTTACTTTTTTATCAGGTTTAAAAATCGTCAAAAAAGTGTTATAAAGACTGATCGACATTTAAAACTTTTAAATATTGGTTTATAAACGAGATTTACATTCTAAACGTCTTTTAAATGGATTTTTAATATAACATTTCTTAAATGTGTTTTTTTTTTAACATCTACAAACATGAGTGGGACTTAATAAAAAAATAACATTCTTTAGATATATAGAATGTTTCTTTATTTTATTTAAATGTATATAGTATATATTATAGTGATTCACGTTTAGTGTCCTATTAAAAGTTCTGAGGAACCAAAAAAAAGAACTTTCTGAAATTTGGCCCACGGCCATATCAGGTAATAAGCTACATTTAAAAAATATTTTGGCAAGTGCAGCGCTGCCAGATCTAACCGAAACCAACGGCAACATTGTAATTTTAAATGGAACACCCTGTTTTTTATTGCATATTCGGATTCTACACAAAATTGTAAGTAAGTTTTATTAACATCTTCCTATACCTATATCTTACCGTTTTTAAGAAAATAAATTAATTACCATTTTTTAAGGAAAATCACCATGTTAAAAAATAGGAGACGCAGCGTGAATCACCCTGTATATATATATATATATATATATATATATATATATATATATATATATATATATATATAGTATATATATATATATATATATAATATATATATATATATATATATATATATATATATATATATATATATATATATATTATATATATATATATATATATATATATATATATATATATATATATATATATATATAATATATATATATATATATATATATATATATATATATATATATATATATATATAATATATATATATAATATATATATATATATTTATATTTTCATTTCATTTGCAATATTTTACCCTAAAAATGCATCCCTGAGCAAATAGAGTTACATAAAAGGACACTCTTAATAATATATTTTTTTTAAATGTTTTTATCTAATTATCACTAAAATAACCCAATATTTTTAAAATTGTTGATCTGCCACCACTAACTTTTTAATAAAAAACGTTAAAGGGTTTTCACTAATTAAAATCATTGTTGGTTTTGTATTAAATTATTTAAATTTGTCCTACTGTTCCAAATAGACAGCGGGCTTACAAGATTAAAGCCCTTGTTTATTATTGCTAAATCTTTATATTGATGTGAGCTTAACAGTTTTAGAAAAGGGAGAGGTTTGCATAAATCCTATTATCTCCAACATTAATTGATACTCTCTTTTAACTGTTCTTTTTTCCCGTGGGATTACACCTATTTCTTTCTGTATCAAACACCCACGTTTTATCGAAGCTAATCAACTGACGTCACACAAAACCTTTTTAACACCATCGAATCAAATTGGTTTTTATGTCGTAAAAAGTGACGGAGATATTGAGGTCGCCGGTTTTATTTCTTGTTTCCAGAGAAGGTCGACTGTAATCTACTTTTTTAAATTTGCGATGTTTTACTATTTTAAGCTTTTTTATTAGATATATTATTAAAAAAGTAAGAAGAATTTCCACCTTAGTACATATAGTAACGTTTTCGTGTTTGCGACGCAAGTATTTTATACCATAGTAATTATTTTTAATAAACTTAAAATAAAAATATTAAGGAATGCAATAAAATGTCAAAGATTGTATAGTATTGTTATATAATGGGTAGCTCAGCTAAAGAAAGCCCTACTTCACATCCAGACACATGGTAGGGCGCCAAACCTAGTTCCGGCCTACCTCACGAATTTGTGTATATTACACAAAATGTTTTAATCTATTTTTTCACCAGGCGTAACTTTACTCTTGTTTCACCTAAAGGTACAAAATTTAGAAATTAAACTCCCATAAGTAATCTAACTACCTGTGAAAAAATTAAGGAAGTAGTGTCATCTCTGAAATATTTAATTTTAAAAATCGCCGATTTTACTACTGACTGACTGACTGACTCACAGACAAATCAAGATTATGGGACACTTTACGGGGAAGTAAAAACTTGAAATTTTGTATGAAAGTAGGTTTAAGGACACAAGTAAGGAAAAAAATCTAAAAACTGCACATTTTTTACTTGCAAAGCCCTTTACAGAGCCGTAATATCGTATTTTCAGAGGGTATTTTAGAATTTTGCAATCTGATTGAGCCTGACTTTCTGAGGTCATAATTGTCTAAAAATTTAAAGTTCCGGCAGTATTTTATTTACTTTACAAAAAAAACTGCCACATTTACTTACTAGACTCCGATAGACTAGATACCAATAATTCATTTTGCAACATATTTTGTATTTTTTTATTATTTTTATTATTATGAGAAAATAAAGTTCTTGTTACGTGTGTTTTATTTTCGTTTATATTACATTATTATTAAAAGCATATTGTTTTTTATATCAAGACAAGAATACAATAATAATACATTATAATTAATTTCTTATATGTGTGCCTAAAATAAATCAAATATAAAGTTTCCACCTTTTAAAGGTTAAAAAAGTTGAGGTATCATATCCCCAATGGTTACGCAACTATCGCCACCCCAAAGCCTTGAAAATTATACACCACTGGAATTGTGTTTGACAGTTAACTGAAGGTGTATTATGGCTTTTGAAATTGTAAGGTTTTAACAGGCTATATAAATAAATAAAAAGCATATTTAACACAACAACCCAGGGTAAAATTTTTAAAAATATTTACCAAAGGATACCCTATTTACTCAAATAGATACAAAAATTGAAGATTTAAAGCTATAAATTCCATCTTTTTTAATATTATAATAGGGCTATTAATTATGTACTTTAAAAAGGAACCACAGCGTTAAAGGGGTTTTACTGTTTCATATAATCAATTGACCCGAAAATATAAGGGTGCATTTTTGGGATTGGAGTACATTTGTCTACTTTCAGTTTTTTAATTTTAAATCATATTCTATGCACTTTTTGTATACATACCTTAACAGAGAAGCTGTTCAAAATTAAATTTATTATCAAAATGTTACCTTCTAAAGCCCAAACAAATTTTTTTGATAAAAGTATATTCAAAAAACGAAGCAAAGACCAAAAAATGCAACTTTTTTTATTTTTAAAATTTTGCCCCATAACTTTTTTTTGTGCAAATTTAGGTGTTAATAATGCAACACAGAAAAAAAACTGGTGTTATGCTCTTTAAAAGAGTTTTTGGTATAAGTCTTTAGAATTTGTAGTAACCGAGATATTGTTTTTTAAAGTTGGCTTGCCTCATCGTTTTTTTTAATTTTAAATATTTGTTTTTTAAATTTTAACTTATAACCTTTTTTCCCTTAGGTTTTGGTAGGTATAACAACATAAATGTTTTATGAAATACCTACGCAGGATTGAAAAATATAAATTAAATTATATTCTCCTTCATAGAGAACCTCTTACTATTTTTTTTACATATTTATTGCAATTTTATTGGGAAAAAAGTTATCGGACAAAGTCTGAAGAAAAACATTAAACATTATTATAAAAAACCAATGATTAGAAAACTATATATAAAGCTTTTATTTTGCATTTTAATTACACAAATCTAAACTTTACTAAAACCAGTTTAAAGAACATAATAACAGCTTTATTTTTTGAAAAGCAATACCCATACTTAAATTCACGTGAAAAGGACTTATGGGGCAAAATTTCGAAAATAAAAAAGCATTATTTCTTTTTTTTGCTTAGTTTTTTGAATACGGTTTTATCCTTTTTTTAAGGTAATATTTCGATAAAAAGCTTAATTTTTAACAATTTTCCTAATAACATTAATCTACAAACAGTTCATAGAATTTGAGTTAAAATGAATAAAACTAAAAAATGCACAAATTCATCCCTATCTTAAAAATGCACGGTATCACTCCGCGGGTTTGTTTCATATTTTAGGGTTAATTGCACATATAAAACGACAAAACCTCTTTAAACTTGTAGTTCCTTTTACTCCTGTTTTTTTTTAACATAGTCAATAGCCTAGAATGCTATTATTATTTTTATGATCTTAGTACCAACCTGCATCATCTGGGTTTTGCAAATGTTTAAGTTGTTGGAATTATGAACTTAATTTTAAATGACTACAAAACACACCGGCTTTATTTATAAAAAAATCCTTGAATAAACATTACTTATCCCATATACTCGTACTGCAATTTTAATTACATTTATTTTAACTTTTGTCTCTCCACTATAAATTGATAAAACTGGGACATTATCCCTAACGGATATTATTTTTCTAGTACTTTCATTTTATCTTCGGAAAATAATAGGCTCTCTTCACCCTCTTGAAGAACTTCGAGATGAAAAAAGGGCCAAAGGCCGAGAAAAACATCTTGGCGCTCCTCTTTATGCTCTGAAATAAGGGCCGTTAAAAACGAGCGGTCCTTGACCGTATAATTAGAGCCATCACAAATCCACTCTACTTCTAATTTCAGATTGTTTTTTCGGGTCTTTTTCAGGCGGTTGACAATTATTATTAGGTAGATATTCAGTTTAAATAATGAGTGATATTAACGGCGTGGCTTTTTAAACTTTATTTCTCGACCTACATTTTTCTTTTACTATATCATACGTCAGGCTTTAATAACTGTTAAGGGTGAGTATAAAAGTTAGTTTTTGTCAAGAGGTATAATTCTTACCGTTATTTTCAATCCACTGTTAATATAGCCTGTGAATGGGAATTTACCGTGTAAAAATCTATAGCTTTGCAGTTAAAATAAAATATTTGCATACTTCACATTACAGAAGTCCTACAACATAAAGTAGCGAATATGCAGAATAGTGAATACATGTTGGCCTTTAAATTAGAAAAAAGTGAGAAGATAATGAAAAATATGGAATTTGTTACAATTTAAAATGCCGGGTTTCCTTAAAACCGATCATACGTATTAAACTTTTTTTTAAACTATGTATTGTTATTTTTGCATATAGACATAATTTTAAACTAATGTTACAAAAAAACAAGTAGCATTTCTCATATATTTCCAAAAACATTAGAATTTACCAAAAACAATTATAAATCGTAGTCCACCTTGTGCTCCTAGGTGGTGATCACCAATTGGCGTCTAAGTAATGAACTCTATGTAGGATTAAAATAATATAACAACCAGTTCTCAGCGAGTACCGATTAGAGTAAAAAACGTTTTTATCTTTACAACAGCCCATTAAAGCTGATATAAAGCCTAAGTACAAGGTACCGTAGGTTCCCGGTTTTAGATGTTTAACTCACCTTTTCCAGTCGGTCAACGTTGTCCAAGTACCAAAACATGCCGATATTGCATTTAACAGCACCTTTTAGGCGACGCGGAAGGACGTTTTACAAATATCTAGAATATTTCAATTAACTCCTAATTAATCTCATCCAGATGGAACCTACAGATTACCGGGGATTTCGAACCACACGCAACAACACATGATGTTCACTGGCGGTTACCCGTTAAATTATTAATTGTACCCAGTAACTGCATCAAACATTGTTTATCTTAACTGATTTGATAAAATCTGAGTGGGACTTACATGTATACACTTTTTGTATTTTCATAATATCCCTATTTATGAATTACATTTCATTTTTGTTATTGTAAGTCTCCAGATCCTTTTTAAAAATTATAAATATTATAAAGCTTAATTTGTTTGCCTAATAAAAATGCCTTTTACTCTAAAACGCATATTTTTATTGATACTGCCATTAAGTACAATATAAAGCAATTTGTTTTTGTCAGCAAATATTTGGAAAATTTAAACGTCACTAACATAACATGCGCCGGCCGAAAATAGCAAAAATTAATTTTGATTAAAAAGCGGTGGAAGATGGAGTAACTTAAAATGAAACTTTTTTAAATTAAATTTAAAAAACTTTTAAAAAATAGCACTCATAAACAATCAAGTTTAAACGTCTGAGATATAAGCTACCTCAAAATTGTTTCTCGGTATTTCAAGGAACAGCTCTAGCGGTTTATTTCTTATGGGACTTAAGCACCTAAGAGGCTAACAGACGCCATTTATTACTGAAAAACGTACTACCTTACGTTTAGTTTTTTTTATTCTATAATGTTAGTTAAAGAATTGAGCAAGACTGTTTATAAAATCCGTTAACTTTTTCATTGCATTTCATGCCTTGGGTTAATTTTTAATAAACTAAATTAGCTGATATAATTTATTGGTGTTGTAAAGCACCATTAAATAAATAGTTGGTTCCTAATGCAAAATTATTTTTTTAAGCTCTTGGAGTCCTAAATACAACAATGTGAGTATTTGACAAAAAAAACCAATCCCTACCTACTACATTTTCCCTAAGAAGCAATCCGGCATATCAATCTATCCAGAGCATTCAAAGACTTATAAGATAAAGAAAAAGGTTAGTTTAGAAATTAAAAGCTAACCATAAGAACAATTGGGCATGATTCACACTATGGTTCTGCCCTCGATAAGGTCTCGGTTCACTCTCGATCCCACATAAATATCCTTAAGTTTATATTACTATCCTGGTGTCATTTAATTTTTAATAGTAGAATTAGCTTTAAGCACAACTCTTTGGTACGAAGTTAAAATACAGCCCAAAGTAGAAAGAAAAATATGGGTGCGTTAAGGTTTTGCAAAGGGAAAAATGGCGCAGATTATATTTTACTTTTGCATGCCTTCAGTGGGTGGGATACAACATCAGCACTTTTTAATCAAGAAAAAATTAAATTTATTAATGTACTCCGAAAAAATCCAGATTTAAACAAAGTTATACAGGTATTCAAAAATCCAAATCCTGATCTAGGTCTTTAAACAACTATAAATATGCATGCTTTACAACATCAGTATATAAAAGTAATTTCGATATTGCATCGCTACCACCAACAGAAGCAACAGCACGACAACATTCATTTCAAACCTATCAACAAAATACAGAGCAAGGGGGAGAGAAAAGAAACAAGAACGGACTTATTCCTTTCACCACACTTGAGCCTCCAACTCGTAAAGCTTGCTAAAACTTATTTCTTGCAATTTTAAAAAAAGATGTCAGAAAACCTGTGGGTGCAAAAAGGCTGGGTTAAAGTGCTCTGTTATATGTACGAATTGTAGTGATCCCTTATAGCAAGTAAGAAAAAAAAACGGAGACTAAAGGTATGATGAAATCGAGAACAAAGGGGATTGCGAAGAAACCGATAATCCCATTGCATAATTTGAAAAAAAATTCGGTCTGTGACGTTTCGATTGGTACTAAAGAAAATGAACTTAAAAGACTTGGTTCATTAAGAACAACTATCCAAATAAAAATGCGCTAAATTTTAAAATTTCATTGCATCCGGATTAGGCCTACGATATAAAAAAACTCTACCTCAAGGTGGTGTGTAAAAGAGTTTTTTTGCCAAAACGCATATTGAAGTACATTGATTTTAAAAAAAAAAAGGTGATTACATGAATTGAATGAGATGTCCTTTAGTTTTATTTTGAATATAGATGTTTTTATCCTAAAATGAGTCCGAAAAGAGACATTGTCATTTTCAAAAATCTCGGCAAACTTTCCAAGTAAAACTACCGAATGACTGTACTATAAGATCTATTTTGTTGTTAACTACTTAAGGCCTAATTTAAATTTTATTGATTTGTTTTATGATATAATTTATATCCACACTTCTAAAAATGTTAAGTTTTTCTTAAATTAATAAAGTATTTTAATACGCATAAAAGGTGTGGTGATGGTCTTTAAAATACAATAATTTACATTGCTGCATGATGGTCGTTTTTAGTGCTATTACACTATATACATAAAAAATATTGTCTGCCGCATTGCTTTTCATTCCCCTAGTAACAAAATTAACGCATGGCCTCTTTGTGAGCATAGCAGGTGACAAAAAGGCAATATATTATTTCAAACGGCGGCATAGTTTAATCGATGGATATAAAAACTACGGATAATATTGGCGGATGCACAAATTAATACCTGCTAAATTATTTCTATTGATAGGAGGTTCAAGTTGAGTTGAAACGTAAATAAACCTATACAGCAATGACGCAAGCTTACTTGCCAACCTACGTTTTATTATACCGTATGTTACAACTTCGAACGAGACAATCTTACGCAATAAAGAAAGGTTTATTAAAGAACATCAAGAGGTATAACCTAAGAAAAAAAAATAGCAGATTTTTAAAAGGTAAATAAAAGTAATCTTTAATTATTCTTATATCATTTTGTATTAACTATTATTTATGTATTAATGAGCAACAATTAAAATACCTGAAAATCTGCAGTTTTCAGTGTTACTGTCAGATACGTGATTAACGGCCAAGTGATGATCGCGTTGTTAAATTTAGCAATAGACTTAGCAATTTTTAAAAGTTAACAACGGTTTAGAATGTTTAACAAAATGTCAGATTTTGACAGGTTGCCTTTTAAAATCATCGAATAACACTGACAATGACGTTTTGTTAACGTTCTAAACCGTTGTTAACTTTTAACAATTGCTAAGTCCATTGCTAAATTTAACAACGCGATCATCACTCGGCCGTTAGTATGATAAAATAAAATGGAGTTAATAATTATTTTAGTTGGGTCGTAAAGCTTTATTTTACCACAAATTTTACCAAGAAGTAAAAATTTCCAACCTTACTTTTTGAAAAATATTTATTAGAAAAATAATAACTAAATTAAAGTAAGCGTAATTTTTTTTATTAAGTGTTTAAAAAATTCTCTGCTCTCTAGAAAGTATCGTGAACGATCATAAAATGCTTTAGACAACTAATAAATTAATATTCTACTGCATTTAGCGGATATAGCAGTTCTTGGATCAGCTGTTATAGTCAATAGCCTAATTTCCTATGTTTTAACACCAAGTAAAAGATCTATTAAAAACAAAAATGAATAAATAAACATGACATAAAAGTAATTAAACTTTTTCGTCTTTACCATTCGAAAAAAAAAAAAAAGTACATATCAACAAATATTTTCGCTACACCTTTTTGATACTAATAAAGCAATAATAAAAACTGCCACAAACTTTCCTAAATTAATACTCTGTAAAAACGGATTTTCCAACTTGCTTTAACTTATGACAAGCAATTAAGTGTTACCGTGATATGCTATAAAGGTAATTGCGTTTCAAGTTGCGGTCTCTAAAAGTTTTATTGGTTTTTAACTTATTTGAGGTAAAAAGAAATTATCCAACTTTTTTTGTTGTAAGAAAAATCTATACTTCTAAAATAAAAACTGTCGTTTTGAAGTAAGATATATTAAAATATACGTATTAAAAAAATATATTATTATTAGATAAACCTAGCAATTATTATTATAAAAAATAATTTATTTTAAAGTTAATACTATTAAGCTTAACACCTAATTAAAAGTTTTAAGTTAATTTGTGCAGTAACTTTATTTCCATGTTTATAACATTTTTTAAATAAAAAATATTTTTTCCGTTATCCTTTTTTTTTAATAACAGATACACAATAGCCGTTTAGGCCTTATACTAAACATAAACTTGTCATTAAAATATTCACATTAAGGAATTAGTTAGGTTAGTTGCCTAAAACCGAAATACACCCCAAAAAAATTAAAACTTTTACCAAAACCATCACCAAAAAAATAATAATTGACTTAGACATTAACTGTAGTCTTGGATAGTTCGCGAACGAACTAGGTGAGAAGAGCATAGAACACTCTCTAATGCTTTGCATTATAAGTCGTGCATAAAAACTAGCGAACTAAAAGAATGAACTAGTTCGTAATAGGACTTTGAACTAGATTAAGCGTTCCTTACCCCAAACGATTAAGCCCAAGACTAACTAACTGACAATAAATAAACCCTTATTTACCCTATTTAATAAATAACTAAACTTATTATTTAAACTGCGTAAGGCTTTTGAGGCAATTGTTTACTTTTTTAAAGTTAAATTAACACACTCCCTTCCCCTCTTTTACGACTATTAAACTATTTACACTTTGTATATCTACAGATTTTCCTTAAGTTTCTCACCAAATTACCCTGGTCCCCGGATATAAACCTCTGCACGCACAAAATCGATTAATCCTTTCACACCTACAGATTAACCTCAAAAATAATTTTAAAAACTTACAAAAGATATTTTTTAAGTCGATTTGTAAGTTCCAAAGGAAATCCAGATATGCTTTCTTTCAGAAAGGTCCAAAACATTTACTAAATAGGCAAAATTAAAAAAATTGAAAAAGAAATGTATTTTTTACTTAAATCTCCCATATCTTTGTAATTTTTGGTCCTAGAAAAATTGTAGAAAAGGAAAAGTTTCGTAACTAAATTTCCTACAAAATAGGATTGCTTAGAAACCGTAAAATATATTCCTCTTTTGTAAAAATAGTAATAAACAAAAGAAAGGCAAAACATGTAGTTTTATGCATGGGTTTTTGGAACCCTTAGGTTTTTAACCTTAATATTCGACCAGATTAAACTTTATGTTATGGAGAAACTGCATGCAAAATTTCGTTAAAATCCGTTTAAAGGTTTTTGCACAATAATTTCATAATCCTATTTCGTTTAAAAAAATAATTAATTTTGCTAATTAGGTGGAGTCCAGAATATTGAACCCAGATATTTGTTTTTTTTTTAATATCACCAGATCATTTGGGAGCCCTCGGCAATTGTTTAAATTTATGAAGTCAATATCCATTTAAACAATTTTTGTTAAAACAAATGAAAAAGACATATTCTTTTCCTTTAAAATAATTCTTTAAGTAAAATATAAACAAATAAGTCAATAATTTCTGTTAAACTCTGTACAAGAAGTTGATATTTATTATTGTTCATAGATTCGCCGTAAAAACCGGTCAACTTTTGCAGCCTCTATCTTGGCAAAAATTGATCGATTGAAGATTTTGATATATTAAAAGAAGCATCTTTTATGAGGTCTTTTAAACCAAAATGTTTTTTCTTAACTTGAAACAATTCCTGGGGACGCCCAAATAATCCAAAAAAAAAAACATTTAAAAGATTGAGATCTCTAGTATATATGGAAAAATTTTTAAATGACTTAGTTTAATATACTGAACATTCCCCAATTTAAAAAATTGTTTTTTAACAAAATTGGATTGCTAAATTATTATACAAAAATTATCAAATCAAAGTTAACGAAATTTTACCTGATGTTTTATTATGGTATGTTGTTCTTTTTGGCCGAGTATGTTGCTCCTTAGAATAATCTAAAAGATAAAAAATAACGCAAAAAACTATGCTTTTTTGCCTTCTTTCCTTATTTAAAAATAGTATTCTGTCGTAATAAATTTATTAAAAAAACTTTTTCTACAATTTTTCTCTACGTCTGACAGTTATAAGCGAAAAAGTAGTTTTTTTATATTTTTTTCATCTTGTATATTTAACAAATTTAATGTTTCAGACCTTTCTAATAGAGAGTATATCTCAAGTCTTATTAAATACATCTTTCAAAAAGGTTTTCGACAAAAATATGCCTGTCACTTTACATCCAATTAAAAATAGATAGATAGAAGGCTTTGTCTAAAAAAATATCTTTTGATAATAAAATAATATAAATGCACCGCAACAATATAAAATATATATCTCCAATTGTATTTTTTAGAGAAGTAAAATAATATTTTAAGGCTTAAACTAATCTTGTTACAATTTAATTATTGTTTTTATTTTTCAGTATTATACTCCAGCCAATCAAATAGGACCTACCACAGATAATGAGACTCCTCATAGCAACACTCATACGCAAGTATAAATGAACGATGATCTAAATTAAAATCAAAATAATTTATTCATAATCAAATCAAGGTCTAAAAGTAAATGTATCTTTTTAAAAGGTTTTATTAAATCAAAACATGAATATTAAAGACTGGAACTTATGTTTCTACCTTCGATTACTACTTACCTAATATAAAAACTTGTATAATATTAATTATATCAACAATAATAACCAATATAAAAAAATATTTTTTTAAATTTAAGAATGCACTTTTTTTGGAGCACAAATAAGTTCTTGGAAAAACACATATTTATGTGAATGATATGTAATCGGTGTGAGACTGAGTATTGGAATAATTTTTAGGTAAATTATACGTAAAATTACGCGTATAATTATCTGTAAGATAAAAAGTTGTCAAGTTCGTTTTAAAAATATTTAATTTTATCTCTGTATTATTCTAAAGCATGTCATCTTATCCGAATATATTACTAGAAAGAACATAGAAAACCTTATCAGTATATTGAAAAAGACAAAAATCATACATTTTAATTTTTCTTAAAACTGAAACGATGATATTTTGTTAATTATTAATCATACGAGTGGTGTGAAATTTTATGTTTAATTATAAACAAAAAAATATATAAAAGGGGGAGCAAGTAAAAACCCCAAAAGCAAGCAAAAACAATTCTGTATTTCTTTATTACTTTATGGATTCCGGTACCCAAGTCCCACATAACTAAAAATCTTTTGACAGTGTTTAAATGTGTTTTTCTTGAGCTTCTTATTTCTAAATATTTAGATAAAATATCAATATATTACTTTTATTAAGCATCTAAAGCTTAATTTCTGGACTTCTAGTTATTCTAATTTTAAAAGTTTACTTTGATATTGTATTTTTTAAGATACTGACTTTCAGAAGCAAACCTGCAACCTGCAACTAAAAACTTTATTATAGGTTGTTTAATAAGTTTTGTAGTTCGATAAGAGATAACGCTATTGAGTTCGTCGTTTTATTTTATTTAAAAATTGTACCGTCTTTTTATGAAAACGTGAGAAGTTTTATGTAGATTCGTATATTTACAGCTGATTAAAGTTAATGTGATTACATATTTTTTAACAATAGTAAAAACTTTTTATTGTGCAGTGATAACATTTTTATTTTTTAAAGGTGTAGCATTAAAACACTACATTATCAGCAGAAATCGTAGCAAAAATACAGGATATGATTTTGGAAGATTAACCGAAAGAAATTTAGTAGAATTCCTGTAGATTTTATCGGGTAGTGTGATCATTATGTTGGCTGAGATATTGGGTTTCAGAAAGTTTTGAAAATGTATGCGTAAAAAACGATTTTTATTAAACAAAAAGGTATTAGTAGCAATGGAAACGTATTTTCATAGTTCCTCCGGATTTTGACCTCAGGATTTTTTTTATATCTTGGGTCAGTCCACGAAGGCTTAAGGCCTAAGTACTAACGTTTCGTGGGGGTCTTATCTATACATTAGAAGGTCACTAATCAAGTAAATTAAAGTTCAAAAATATATTGAATAATGAAATGTATTTTAAACTAAAATAGTGTTTTTCTTATTAAACGACAGAACTTATTAAAACACTTGTTAAAAAGAAAGGGCATCCTTAAATTATAGTAACCGTAAATAAATAAACAGCAAATAGTCCATAATACGTTTTATAAGTATCTAAGTCCTTTTAACAGGTTGTTTGTGCAGCTCAAAATAGTATAGTACTACATATCTTTTTAAAATAGCAAAACTAAAATAATTAGAACATTTTATATTATTCGTAACCTACTTATATAATTCTACGTTAAAAAATCTTATAATATATTTTAAAATTAAGTAGATTTTAAGGTAATCCATCCCTCACTAATTTTAAGGTTAACTTATATAGAAGGAAAATGGTGTGTACCTCAATACAATCTCAATCCCATTAAAAAAATTAAATATAATTTAAAATATTCTTAACGAAATGATACCAGCAACCTTATAATATTCTTGTATATTTAAGCTTAATTAAGTAGTTTTTCATTTTGAGTAATAATATTTAAAACACCATACTTATAATATTTCTTATATACCTTACAAGAAAATCATTTGTCAAAATGTTTAATGTTGTGACTGCATGCAATATAGGTTTCATTTATAAAAATGTTTGTTCAAAAATATTTTATTAAATAGTATATGTAAGTTATATTATTGTTACATTTTGTTATTTTTACATGTATATTCAATGGCAAAAATAATAAATAAATTTACAAAAGAACATTTTGAGTTTAAATATTACATTTCTTTTAATTATGTCCCAAAATTCCATTAAAAAAAAAACAAAAATAAATGACCAATAGGTTTGCGAACACCTAGTCTTTCAAAGACGACTACTAATATTAATAATCCATAGTAAGTGATAATATATACTAAGCTTTAAATTTTGAAATAAAAATTACTTTTAAAAACTTGATGGGTAGATTTATTTTGGGTGTAACCAAAAGCTTTTTTATTTTCGAAACTTATGAGCGTTGGGAAGTTTTTGATGTGGCATGCGTCAAATCTGTTTAGGGCGTATCAATATGTTGGCTAAGGTTTTGAGTTTCGCTTAAATGTATGCGTGAAAAACGATTTCCATCAAACAAATAGGTATTAGTACCAATGGAAACGTATTCCGACAGTACTCCAGATTCTGACCTCAGAATTCTTTTTTATCTTGTGTCAGTTCACGAAGGCTTAAGTACTAACGTATCGTGAGTGTCTTACCTGTAAATTACAAGGTCACGTTCATATATTGAATAATGAAATGTATTTTAAACTAAAATAGTGTTTGTCTTATCAAACGACAGAACTTATAAAAAACTTGTCAGAGCAAAAGACCCTTAATTTTTGTAGGCCAGTATAACAAAAACATTTAACTATTATTTGTCTAGCAATTGTGCAAAAATCAGCCGGTTATTTGTAAATTGCAAAACATTATGAATTTGACATGTAGAGGGTGTAGGTCTCACGAAATGCCCCAATATGTTTGTAGGTTAATATATTTTCCGATGTGTTCTTTAAATGACCTATACATCGTTAAATGGACATGTTTGATGAATGTTACATCCAAAACGCCTCAATTCTCAGAATATTTAAAAATAAAAAAGTTGTGTATTAAGATAAAATGTGTTAACTCACAAAATTTTAAAGAAATATTTTTTTATTTGCCTTATGTCTATACCACGTGCCAAAAAGGGTGGTATATACCTTTACGTATATTAACTTATATGTTCACTTATATCATATATTTTATTACCTTCATGCTCATAAATAGAGCAGACAATAGCTAAAGGGTGATTATTTGTTTAGCCAAATCCGATGATCAATAACGGAATTAGGTTTAATAATGTGTTCAAGACCCTCGATTTCTTGTACACTTATTGACACTTTTAGGTATTCATCTAATGAGGTCGTCTACATCCTCTTGGGGTATCTAATTTTATTCTACCTTTAACTTATGTCTTAGTGCTTACCAGAGACTAAATCGAAGGGACAAAAGGCGATCTTGTGGGTCATGGTAAGCGGTTAAAGAGTTATTGATCCGAGAAGTCTACGGTTCTCTAGCTGCATGTGGTCTGTTGTTGTTGTTAAAAAATGGGACTTTCAATCACTTTTAGATGTAAAGGACATGTTTGACTATTTCCTAAATGTAATAAAGTTTCACCTAGTAAAAACTGGTGGCGCTACCATACATACCATAGCCGATGACACCCCATACCATTACTACCACCACGTGATGAACATATCTTTTCATATTAGACTGTGTATTATGTCTTTAACCAGGTTGCGTTCTTATTATTGCTTGACCATTATGCATACCCTTACAATAGCGAGATTCATCAATAAAAATTATCTGGTTTCATTCTTGATCCGACAGAGGTCAATAGCAACAACCAACGGAAACGGTAAAAAGAAAGCTCAAATCTTCTTATTTAGCGATAACCTGGACTACTCTTCTATGTACTTGATATCACTCATTCACAATCGCCCAAGTCGAAATTTTAGCGATCTATAAGGGTCAAAAGCACTTTGTTGTCCCCTACGACGTCCGGTACCTTTAGCTCTGTCTTTAGCCTTCTTGGATCCATATCTGTTAACATTACACAATGATCTCTAATGATCATTTAGTTAATCGTTAATTTTTTTATTGACAACACCTTCCCCACACAAGCTTACATTTTACCCTCTCTTAGAGTCACTAAGCTGACTAACATGACCTAGCCCTCACACTCGAGCCATATTGTCTGCTAAAAAAACGCTTTGCAATAAATTCTTTAAAAGTTAAACCACAAATGTCGAGAAAATTTTTATATAGATTTATACCATATTAGGATCATTTAACTTAAACATTTAATGAAATAATAAAATATTTACATTCCTATATCTCAATACAATGACCATGTTTTTAGATTCATCATCTTTAGTAACTTTGCATATTTTGTACTAAAAAAAATGTATTTTTAGGTTATTGCATTTTTTATTTCTATAAGAAGTGACGGAACTTTAAAGGCAATTTTAATTTTTTTTTGTCTTTTAACATGTTTGTTGGCACATATATAACTAATATTCAAACAAATTTGAAATATTATACGTTTATGTGCAATATAAAAATCCCACATATTGCTGTACAAAAATCTAACCCGTTTTCATATCACAGCATCGATTTTAAAGTAGAAAATACTTTGAGTCCATTACAACCTCTATTTTAAATCACATTACCTTTTTGCAAAGAAACCTAACAGAGAGTTTTCCAGTAACAATGACTAGTATTTCAAGCACTGGCGTGCCAAAACAAGCTCTACAAGAGTTAACAGCTAAATAAGTGGTTCTAAATCTCAAAAAATATACTTTTTGTTCACTTAATAGGCAAAATTTGTGGTCAAAAAGCTTTCAATGGGAAAAGAATGGAACAGAACACGCAAGTAGTTCATTTTTCCTTGCGCTTGTTTTTTAATGACTTGCACGCGATAGTATGGTTTATAAAGAAGTGAATTTATTTTAGGTAAGTACATAATAAAAAAAAGTATGGCAAACAAAACTGCTTGATTAATACGAGGGCTAAGTATTAAACAGTATTTACTTATTATGATTTGTTGATTTTGTTTACAAAAGTAAAAAAACTAAATGTGATTAAACATTTTAATATTTATTTTATAAAAAATCTTTTATAACTAGCTAAATCACATGCGATTAAAATGTAAAAGTAAAAAAACCTTATCAGAAAACGTGATAATATTATAAAAAGAATGCATTCAATTAAATAAACTTTAAATTTTATTTTTATTTCATTTTTTTAAACAACCGCCATATCCTATGTACGGCGCATTTTGGTTGTATTTACAGGGTATTGAAAAAAACCGTAAGAAACTAAGCAATTCTCTTTTTTGAGTTTTTAAAGCAAATTTAAATGTGTTAAAATTTAAGGGTTACAGGTTCATATTAAAGATACAGAGCGTTTTTAAATTTTTGCCGATTTTACGGGAGTCCTGCATATCAGTTATTATTAAAGATAGGAAAAAACTTTATATGGCAATATTTTGTAGATTTTTACGTATATTCCAGCGACGTATTGATTTTAATCAGTTAAGCTTTTCGAGTTATAACACAGACTTTATTGTAATGAAACACCCTATATATTATTTTACAGGTCAACTGCAAATTAAATTATCTTTTTATGATACCCCACACTTTATACATAAATCAGACCCGAAAAAGCATACAAATTAAAAAAACCCATTAACATTTTGGTGGCAAATCTACTAGCGTTTCCAAATAAAATTTATCTAAAAAATGACTTAAATAATTTTTTTAAATGAATTTAATTTTTTAATAAAAATTTAGTTAATTTGAAGAGATTTTTTTAAATTTATGACGTCATGTCATAAATGGCATATTAATATATTGTGACAGTTACATTATTAATTTGTAAAAAATAGAGGTAACCAAATATTATTTAAATTAACAAATTGGGGCTACATGAATATCTTTATTTAATACATAAATACACTTACTTTAATTTAACGTCTTTTTAAACAAATTTCCATAAATCATCCACATCAATACAAGAGATATCATTAATTCGATAATCTAATTTCATGAAAATATGTCGAAAACTGCAATACAAACTGCTAATATTTATTCTTTACCTATAAGCATTTAAGTTTTTTAAAATAAAGAGTCATTTAACCCGTTACTGTCAAAAAAGACCTTAACTAGCACAAAAACATTATATCCATAGCCACAGCAGCTTTAAAAGAGCCTATATTTCTCTTTCGAGCAAGAAAGCTTTTCTTTTCCTCAGACCCTATTTGAAATAGTGTTTCCATGTCTGGGAAATGGCGTCCCCGATAACTTCCATCATTCTTAATGTTGTCCAAAGAAGTGCCCTTTGCATTATAATTGACCACACTCCAACAAGGAAACCTTCTTTTTGTCCTCCGGCAAGATGTAGAGGATCTTGTTTTTTTTTTCAGCAGCTCCCAATAAAGCCCATCTAAACAAGCCCTAATTTATTCTTTTGTTTCTTTCTTTATACCTAGAGTGTCTGGACGGAAACCTATTGCCTTCAAAGAGTTTTTTACCTCCACACCTTCAAATATTCAAATCCTTGTGTTAATAAGGTGAATTCATTACCTTCCATATGATCCAAATAAATGTATATATAATATACTAGGGACTCATTTTAAAAGTACATGTATGTTACTGATATAGATTTTTTTATATAACATTGTTAACTCTTTTTCACAGTAAACTTCCAACACACATCGATAATCAGTATTGAGTAAAAAAATGAACACGTATGCCTTATTTTTTATTCTATTATATTTTATCTCAAAAACAAATAATTTTTATTACAAATCATAGGGAATTAAATAATCTTTTTTTTTTAATAATTAAGTTTGTTTAACATAAAAATTTTAAAAAAGTAACGTTATTTTAAACAATACCCACAACCAAGTGGTTGCAAATCTGATATAATTTATTTAAAAGCTGTCAACCTAATCATAACAGCTTTATAGGTAGATGTTCATTAACCCATGACATCGGGATATGTAACAATATAATGAGTTACCACGCGTTATACTATAAATATTCACTCCACATATTGACGTTCTATAGTCTATTTTTAGAGGAATTTGCGCGCCTGCAAGTTTTCGTGGTCAATTCAACTTCAAAGGTACCGGTGGGGCTGATTCTCGATTGTCTCGTTGCAATACTTGGTTAGATACAGACGATGTTGCCAGACCTTTTAGGATCACAAGTATAATAAATAAAATGGACAATTGTGCAAATAAAATGGGTGAAGATGTTAAAAGTAATACTTGTATTTTACATAGAAAGGGCTAAAAAATATTTCTATTGTTATTTGTCAAAATAAACCGAGCCCATAAAGGGATAAAATAATTTTTATCAAAAATGGCGCTTATGTAATATTCGTTTAAATGGCATATGTCAAAATGACTTATGTCTAAATAAAATATATATATAAAAAAAATAATATGATTACATTGCACCCCTTAAAAAATCATGTTATGACATACATAATTTTTTAAAATTAGGACCCTGGCTGTTATTTGAAAGTACAGGGCTGTTATTTGGAAAAACAGGGCTGTTATTTAAAAATACAGGGCTGTTATTTGGAAATACAGTGCTGTTATTTGAAAATACGGTGCTGTTTTTTAAACAGAGATGCTGCCTTTCCCTGTACTTGATTACCTAAGGGTGTAGAGAGTTGTTGTTGTTGAACCGGTCGATAACTACCTCCTTAGATGGCTCTTTTCTTTTATATCTGGTACCGGTTCCTTAGTAATCAATACATATGATGTACCCTGTATCTGATACCTACCTCTTTAGATGTCTCATTTCTCCCCTGTATACCAGATTCTTCATTTATTAATTTTTGTAACTGGTGTTACTACGCCAAATTTGTTTCCAATTGAACGTACCAACCACTAAATTTGTCAGCACTAAGACCTTTTCCTAATTTACTATTTTGCCAAATATGGATCAAACCTATTATTATTTTTTAAATGATTTTTATATTTGACACCTTAAAAAAATCTTATTACCATAGCCCCAAAACTTAATCAATTTGGTTCAATGCAATTGGCATTCTGCTTTTAAAACACAATTTCTTGATTTAGCCAAAATGTTTTTGTGTCAAATGTATTTTAATTTGAATTTTGCATTTTTGTGTTATTGTAAAAGAAACAAATAAAGCACGAAGCTATACACATGCATATTATCATATTCAACAGTTTTTTAAAAAACATGTTTTTGGTATTCTAGGGATCCTAGTACGTAAAAAAGAAGTATAGTAGTATTTACAAAGAATGCAAACTTTTTTTGTAAATACTGTTTTTTCTATTCCATATATGTATTTCATAACATATATGGTGGAATACAGGGGAAGTGGTGGGGTGTGGTAATAAATTGCCTCTTACTTTACTTAAGATATTCACGATATATAAGTAGACCTTAAGCCTCCATGGACTATTCCAAGGTAAAAATAGCTTCCTACAATAATATCACTAATTTCGATATATTTACTGTCACGTTATTTGGAAGTTTAAAAATAATTTAACAACTACTACAAAGCCATTTTCTAAAAATCTGGCAATGCAGCTTTTTGTTTTTGTCCTGAAAAATATTTTCCACCTTGCAGCCACAAAGGCAGAAGGCGCTTTTCCCCGAAGTCTATTTTGATTTATTATACAACCCGAAATTATGAATCTTGTGCCGTCGAGGAATAACAAAATAGGTTTTATTATTACCGAGACGTACTGACAGACGACAGATCTTTGGAAAAATATTACTTTATTAAGGTTGTTTTTATCATTCATAAAAAATATTTTTTAATTAAAATGTTTACTTTTAAAATAAAAAGTAATTTCTTAATTTCGATATATATTTTTTCCTATTTCTTTATTTACATAAACCTATTTTAATGTGTTTATTTGTTGAGATACCAAATAATTACAATTATTATTACAATATAACTCTATAACTTTTATAGTAGGGGATTTTCGATAAACTTTAAAAATGTGTTTTGATCAGCAAAAATATAGAACCCATGTTTGTTTAGCGTTTTCCTGCAAAATTATTTTTAGGCTTTGTACGTATACCGGATGACAATGAAATTACCGTCTTTTGATCGTATTTATTTTGTTGAATTAAAACATGCGGCTTTCAAATTTTAGAGTAATGTATTGTGCCATTAAATGTCGATTTTGTATATAATATCATCTGCCATTCACTTCCGGTTTAATTGAAAACGGCGTAAACTTTTATATTTTTAAATGGAATACTCCGTAGATTTTTTTAAATTCGAAATTTTTAAGCCATTTCTTTTATAAAATCTGTATTATATTCTATATCCTTATTTGTTTTCGAGAATACGGCAATTAAAAATATCTAAACAACTGCATATTATGCAGTTACACCAAAAAACAAGTAAATATTATTAAAATTTAATATGTAAAATTTAACTCCTCGTGGAGACTCTTGCTACTAAGATCATAATAATCACACTTCCGACTTTATCAGAAGTACTGCAAAAATTGATTTTCCTACTAATGTTACTTCAAAAATTTCAAAGACACTTAAATATTAACATTTAAATTGAGTATATTTTTTTAAACATTTTTGATTCTAAAGACCTGAAGAAAGCGATATGTAAATGTCATTATATCTTAAATTGGTATTTAATGAGACCTTATATCTTTCCAGATTTTAAAAGCAATATGTTTTTATTTAAGAAAATAGAAGGCTTGGTAGTGATTTTGTTAATTTTTACAATATAATTTTTGTAAAACAGAAACGTAAACGGTTTGGATACCTAAAAGGATAATTTGACACTTTAATAATTACGTAACGACACATTGTACTTCTCCATTAAACATATTTTACGTTTACGCACTTATGTGCTAGCCTTTATTGACATACGGCTCGCCCCTTCTTTTACATATTTTGCATGATGAATATACGACTAGCACTTTCTTGTAGATAATTTGCGTGACGAATATACAATTTGCATTTTCTTCTAGACAATTTAAGTAAGCAACATACGACAAGTACTATCTCCTTCATATTTTTTGTGAGGAACATACGACTTGCACTTCCTACTAATAAACATTTGACTTACACTTTTTTCTACATATTTTGAATGATGAACATACAACTTGAACCTTCTGCTAGATATATCGCACGATGAATATACGATTCGCAATTTCCCCTAAATATTTTGCATGTTGAAAATACGACTAGCACTTTTTCCTGAATATTTTGCATAATAGACATATGACTCGCACTTCCCTCTTGATATTTTGTGTGAGGAACATACGATTCGCTACTTCTTCCTGAAAGTATTTGTGTTGAAGTTTACATTGGTTCTAAATATGACCGCACATATTTTAAAAAAATCCATTATACATATTTTCTTAGATAAACAAGACAGTAATCTACCGAAAATCCAAAAACTAAAACAAAAAACCAATAGGCAAAAATCTATAACCCTTGGATTTTTTTAACGACCAGATTTTACTTTTAAAATTCAATAAACAATACTTTTTTTTATTCTATTTTACTTTCTGCAAGCCGCATGATAGTATAATACGCGCTTAAAAACTATCTTAATTCTGAATAAAGTAATATTATACAATATCGTTGTAAATAGCTTCCAGATTTTATTATTTAAGATTTTATTTACAGTGGCATTTACATACCCTGTAAAGAAATATTTTATTTAAGTTTTCTCCCTTTCTCCAGACCTCAAAATAAAGTCAACAGTATAACTTTTCAATGGCCTTATCTTTTATAAATTGCGGTCACAATCCCGGGCAGAAATATCGTTTAAATTCCCAAGGATTTTTCTCTCGATTCGAAACAGTTCTCTGCATTTTTTATACCTTTAGATGCTGTACAGGATGTTTATAGTCGAGGGGATTCACGACGTTTTTAAACTGTGATTTAATGTTAACTAACGAGATAATGCACTTGTTTTTCAAAACAGGCGCAAGAAACTGAATTTTTAGAATAAAGAATACTCTTGCCCGCAAAACTATGAATGGGATAAATCAGGAAAGAGATAAAATTGTTGATATAAAGAAGAAATAGCATACGTACTATACTTTATGATACATCAGCAATAATTTGGTGAAAATTAAATGTGTACTGCACTACTACACTGCTGATATACGTCGAATAGAAAGAAACTGCCAGAGGGAAAGAACCGTAAGAAGAAAGGATTTTTTTACTTATCGAGCCCACGGCCGATTTTACTGAAATTTTGTATACGGGGATTTTTTTGGGGCGCTAATCACAAATCTAAAGTCAAATTTTGTCGGACAATCCTAGTTTTTAAGTTATAACGTACCACTTGGACCTAACTCCAAACCTGCACAAACTTTTCCAAAATTCCTTCCTCTTGAAATAAGTTACATCAAAAGTGAAAAACTTCATGGTCAAAAAATATATTATTTTTAAAAATTCATTTATTTTTACGTTTATTTAGTCGTTATTTATAACAAAAAACACCACCAAAAGAAAAATATTTTGTTTGTGTTAAAAAAAGAGGACGTTGTCAATTACCTATTTAATATCTACTTTATCAACAAATCCAAATTCAGAGAAATGCGCCCCTGCCTTACTTGTATTAATATCTGACTTCTAAATAAAACACCTTTTAATATAAGTGCCGAGGTCTGAATGCACCTTTAACGGAAGATCAAAATAATGGTTTTACTTGGAATTAATGCTTTTTTATAGGATTTTCCAATTTCTCTATTAAAGATTTTTTTACATTTAATGCTGGTAAAAACAATTTAAATTATAAATTTGGCGCCTTTCGGTTGTACTAACTTAGTTGTCTAAAAGTCCCCAAATAATTTCGTTGAATTTTTTAAAATATAAAAATTAAAGTTTTAAATGTGTTTTTAAAATTAACGACTATATAATGGTGGAAATAGGTGTGTCCTGTAAAATAAAAGGTGTTTTACTAAAATCATTTAGTTTGGCTGTGACCTGGTTCAAGAAGAAGGAAATTTTGGAAAGCTTGTGCATTTTTGAGGTTAGCTTCCAGTAGGGTGTTGTAACTTAAAAAATAGAAGTTTTTGACAAAATTTGACTTCAGATTCGCGAAAAAAAAACGTATACAAATTATCAATAAAATCGACCGTCGCGTCGGCCCGATTTTTTTGCTTAGGAGTGCACTATTGTGGGTAATTTATGTTTTCAAATAAAGTACATACCTTTAAGCAAGTAGATTGTATATTATGATGAAATATAAAAAATCACTTTTCGCAGGGCTAACACTCGTAAATAAAGGCACGAACAATGTGTTTAATCCTTAAAAAAGTGCCATAAAATTGCCTATACAATATTTAAAATTAAAATTCTTTAAGGCAGAAGCAGTAAAAATACCTGTTATGTATTATACTTTTATACCGTATATCATAACCTGTGACAGTAGTCGCCAACAGGCATTCAGTCGAATAGTATAGTATAAGTGGATATTAAGCTCTTTAAAACACGCGCGATTTTTCAATCCCGACGGCGCAGGTAGTTCTCGAAATAGAGCAAGTGTTTTAAAGACCAGTTATCCACAAATACTTTACGCTACGTTTTTTTATTGCTTTTGAAATATTGAATATTGTTATAGTAATATCTTATTAGACGTTATAAAGTACTCATTCAGATCAATATTTTTTTTAATGCCCGACATCTACAAAATTCGAGGTTAAAGGTTGGCAATGTCATCTTAGACCATACATTTCTCGTGTTGTTAATTGATGTACCATGGTAACCTTTAAAACACGCGCGTGTTTGAAAGTTAGATTTAAACACGCTCAGGCGTACTTTAATTAAGCAAAATAGGGTACCAATAAAAAAATATGTATTTAGTGTCGTACCCAGTAAATTGTAATAAAGGTCGTGTTTTTAATTCGATTTCCTAGCGCCTCGAATACCAGGATTTTAGAGATCAATACTTAACAAAGAAGGACAGGTCCCTCTTTATAGGTGGATTAAACATAAGATCTTTTGCCAAAACTATGTTAGTTAAGCTCTCAAGTTTTAAAATCTCGTAATAATTAAGATATGTTTAAGGCAAAATCTGTTTTACATCAATAAATATAAAGACTATTTTTTAAATATATTTAAGCCTTAAGCAAAGTAATGCCAATTTACTAAGCAAATAATTCGCAGATTTATTTGGGCTGTCACAAAGCATATTTCTTTACCAATCTTAAGGCGATACATCACGCCATGTCAAAAAGTTAATAGATCTAAGTTCGTTTAGTAAAGCTCAAGATGTACATAGAAAAATGATTTTCCTACCTTTAACCTAAATTGCTTGACCTATAAATGTTTGTCGGCTATTTTTCCCTTTCCTGACTTGTGACTTATTTTATTAAATAACGTGTTTAATTTTTTTAACAATATTTTTTCAAAATACCTCTGTAATTATTAACCAAAGCTTTTGGCACTCTTCGTCTAACCTTGGATCAGATGTCACAACCGTAGGTTAACCAAAAGTTTATAATTTTGGAAAATCGCATTGGTTCAAATAAATAAACCAACCTCTTGTTAAAATAAATATAAATATTTACATTCTATTTAAAAACAACAGCATTGGTCTTAAATAGGTTATTTTCTGGCGTTAAAATAGTTAAAGGATATTTAGTGGTTTTAAAATCATCATATTTTGACGCTATAACGATAAAGACTTTAACAAAATCGCTTAAAAAAAGCTACATTAGTAAATACGTTTTATTTGTTGGGCCGCATTCATGTATTAAAAAAATATTTTTTCGGTGCTCTCGCCAGATGGAAAATCGATGCAAAATCTAGTAAAAAATAAAAACGTTATTAACGTTGCGGTGGAAAATTAGTCCTGCTGATTAAAATACAAAAAAAATACTATTATTAAAAATGTTAATAAAGATTAAAGTCAAATTTCAAATTTCTTATGACATACTGTTACTAATGACAGATGAGATTTTTCATTTGGCTAGAAAACTCAAAAAATATTTTTAAAAAACCACATTACTTCTGGGTCGCTTTTCCTAGGACGCTTTTAAATATTTTTTAATAGATATTAGATTTACAGATATGTCCGATACCCATATGACAAAGCAAATAACATGTAAGCAATTACGGCCTAAGAAATCAGATGTAACTATTCGATTGTAAAATCAAGCAACTGAGCATATTTAAAGTAATTTGCATTTGTTTATAAAAAGGTTCTATTAAAAGGTAATTAAATATAATAACTAGTAATATTTAAGCTATTTTTCTGAACATAACTTTTTCTGAGGCAATTTATTTTTTAAGCCACATATATTCTTTTGGGACTAAATTGATAGTTATTATCTTATTAATGAATGACACTATTATTAACATATGCATTTCCTTAGCAAAAATAGGATATTTACTTTTTTGTTGGTATCCTTATTTTCTACCATTTAATACAAAAAAAAATATATTTTTCCCATGTATCGGTAGTTTTAGTAATTTATTTAAGCATATAAAGCCCATAAATGTTTAAATATTTTTTAACATAGAGTAAAATTATCTAGACTAAATCAAAATTCAAGAGATGCGACTGAATAACTTATGCCCTTTTGTGCGCTGACACCAGAAACGTTAAATTTTTTAATTTTATTGCCATGCACGCTTGTGTTATTCCGCAGATCCTTAAGATATTCATGAATATGGGTACAAATTCCGGATGGCTTGTAACTTATTTGCTCGAGATCTACTAAAGTAAAGGGTAAATTTAAATACTGGTGTAAACAGGAAATAGCAGAATTTTTTATAATATGACATTTAATTAAATTATTTTTTATTACGAAGATAAAAAACTTTTCAGCTTAGAGATAAATTTAAAAAAAAACTTATGAGTTCCTACACTCCTCAAATTAAACAAAAAACAAAAATGTTTTTTGATAGTTTTTCCAAAACAAAATTTTTAGTTAATATACAGAATCCAAAAATTAGTAACTACCCGATCGTATGTTTTTGTATTTTTTCCCATCAGTCACATAATATTCTTGGTTATTATTTTATTTCTACGCAAATACAAAAAAATTTAAAATCTTTTTATCAAAGACCGTGCAACAAAAGTAAACACGTCGTCCTTGCGGCGGGAAATCGGAAAAAAATAACCCGTAAAATTCCTTCTTTTATGCTTTGGATATAGCTTAAAAACATCCGCTGAAAGAGTGAGGCACTTTTTTAGCAAACTGGCCAAAAAACACAATTTAGCATCAAAAATTTAGGTTCCTACTACCATGATTTCGCTCGTATGGTGCAAGTCACATCTTAAAAGAATAAAAAGTTTAGGGAATTGTTTCAGTTTTTAATTTAAGGATTTTTTCTTCAAAATATTATTAATTAAAATATTTTGTTTTAATTTTATTCTTCTGTAAACAAATATACAACATACCGTAAAATGTAATTTAAATATTTTCAGTGTTCATTTATAATTGTTACATAAACGGCCGAGTGATGATCGCGTTGTTAAATTTAGCAATGGACTTAGCAATTGTTAAAAGTTAACAACGGTTTAGAATGTTTAACAAAATGTCAGATTTTGACAGGTTGCCTACTAAAATCATTGAATAACACTGACAATGACGTTTTGTTAAACATTCTAAACCGTTGTTAACTTTTAACAATTGCTAAGTCCATTGCTAAATTTAACAACGGGATCATCACTCGGCCGAAATTGTTTAAAAGGATAAGCGTTGTATTACTATTTAACACTTTAAATAAGAAGAATTACCAAGTGGTACCACTGTTCCCAAAAGAAATTATATTAAATTTTATCCAAAAACTGTGTATCTTGTACCGATAAAATAAATTACTTAATTTATGTAAAAACTTAAAAACTTAGATTTTTATTCAGTTTTGCATTCTCTGATAGAGCCGCTCCTTATCCTTGCATAACATAAACATTATTGGGTGTGTAGGTATGTATGTGTAAGGGACCTTGCAATAATTACATCGGTGAAAATTTTTAAGACTGTAGTATGTTGGAGTTCCATCTCTACTGATAATATTTTCAGAATAATTTGGGGGAGGAGTCACCGGTCATATTTTCGATATAGGGCTGCCTAAAGATACACCACTGAATCTTTTTAACAAATCTCATTATTTATACTTAAAATAAATTTTAGAACACCATAAATAAAAGGTAGAAATTTGGGTTAGTTGGTAAAAAATACATACTTAAAAAAAAAAGAATTAAGTTTTGAAGTTTGCCGGCCCGCAATGTAACAAACTACTTTTCTAACCCATTAAGAATTTTTAAAATATTGAAATACCTTTTTTACATATTAACCCCGGGTTGCACAAAAGGTAATCAAGGTTTAGAATGTTTAACAGAATGTTATGTCAGTGTTATTCATTGGTTTTAATAGGCAACCTGTCAAAATCTGACATTTCGTTAAACATTGAAAGTACTAATCATGCTTTCTGCAACCGGGTATAAGTGTATTAAAGTAACTAAGAGGGTAACTTAAAAGTAGGATTAGTGACATATATGTACACATGTACAGGGCATTTAAAATAAAATATTTAACATATAAGTAAAAATAAATTACATACTTTTATGATATTCACAACACAAGTTTGGTGGGTTATTCACTTATAATTAAAATCGAACCTATAATTTTAGATTAATGAAAATATAAAAAAATATCTAGCACTCAATAAATGAAAAAAATGAAGGCATTTTAGGTTAACAAAAACACCGCCACACATTCAATTTACCTTAAATATCAAATACTTATTTGCGCTGGAATGGAATATTGACCGGTATATTTCACCAATTACCATGAATGGGGCAAATGCAAACTACCTCAAGAAATTCTTAAAGTAGTTGAAGTACCAAACGCAATAAAAGATCGTGTTAGAGATCACCAGGTACAACAAAGACATGGCAGGTGGTTTCTACTTAATCATGTTTGGAATATCTACGAAACCTTATGGTTGGCACCTACCACATTAATTTAGCTTTCTCCTATATTCAAAACACAAGGCAATACATATTGATAACAACAATATTATTGAGATTGTGATAAGGGTAAGGTTATATTCAGGATTCTAAACCGCCAAAAAATATTTAACTCTTTTAATTTAATACGATAATGTCAAAATTCTTAAATATTATAGCACATGTAAATCTGGGACACACCGTAGGAAAACGTGCACATTAAGCGTCGGAAGGTTCTTGGGTTATGTCAGACGAAAACGTCAACAGCTCTATGGATAATATTTTTGATACGCATTACCCACACGAAATAGTTCTATTTACTGAGCTTCTGAACATCCACGTTTTTGGGAGCACGCAATTAGTTGTGGCGCAAAGCAATTTTGTTTGACCCAGTTGGGTATTGTGACGCAATAGCAAAACAAAAATTTTGGAAATTACCTGATTTATATATATATATATATATATATATATATATATATATATATATATATATATATATATATATATATATATATATATATATATATATATAATTAAAAAAAATAATTATTATTCAATAATATTTTTCAGTTTTTAATTTTATTAACCCTAAATGCCTATATTTTTCTAAATATTGGGTGTCGGATATTTTCGTGATTTAATAATGTTAACGGTATAAGTCCCTTTTAACTAAAAGTGAATAACACGAAACATAAAAGTACCATAAAAACTGCATACTTTTTTATGTACTTGTATTGTTTTTCTTTTGTTTCCTGAGGACAGAAGAGTTATAATTGATCCCTATTAAGATTTTATTTTGAACGCCCTGTACAAATAGGGCAATAACTTTTTTTTTAAATTAACCTGTTAGTTACTTAATACACTGAATATGTAAAAAAAGTATGTCAATATTTAAATATTTTTTGCCTGTTAAGAAAGGTTAAAAAAATAGTTTATTGTAAATATTATTCAATTTTATTTTAACTTAGCACACCGTGTAGGGTTATCTCAAATACTTTAATTAAATAAACTTATTATAAAGTTAAAAGTACAGGAAAATAATGTAATTTATTATATTTCAATTTTCCTTTTTTTTTCTTTAATAATCTTAAACATGCTTGTATTTGCACACTTTTGTTGGTGTATGACTTAAATCACCCAATAGAGATCTTTTAAAGGTATGTATTTTTAACCAATTAACTCAAATTTTTACCTTTTATTCATATTTCTCTAAATTTCATTTAAAATTAATTAATATAATGTAAATTTTATATTTCCCAGTGATGGCGTATCTTTAAGCAGCCCTAACTTAAAAATATGAACAATGACCCCCCAAATGTTTGAGAAATAATTATCATTAAAGATAAGATTTAAACATACTACAATCTCAAAAAATTCACCAATGCCGGTTTTTTATGCAATTAGTGCGGGGTTCTTTCATAAATATAACTTTTAAAATGTTGAATATACTATCTTAATGACATAAAATAAAACATCCGGTTTCTCAAAACTAAAGCGTTTGCTGAAAAAATTTTATAAAAAGATTTTTCGAAAAAATAAAACAACTATCAAAGGTTGACAGTAAAAGTCTGGTCCACCCCGTATAGCAATTAAAAGAAAAATTCTAATTTTAAACAAGAACAGTAATATGCACTGATTTCAGTGATTGTATTTTTTATTAAAATAAATTGACTAAATGGAATACGTCAACAATATAAAATTAATATGATAAGCAAAAAGCAACTAATCAACAAAAGTTTTTATTTTTACTAGCTCAGCGTTAAATATTGAAACTATTTAATAACTATTTACATTTAATTTTTTGGAATTTTCAACCACTGTGTTAGGCTAGATGACCTACTTTTCAGTTTTTTTCTTTTTTGATGAAAAACAGCTTCTTTTATGATGTGAAAAATGCCGACCTGATCGTCTATACTACTAGCAATATCAAACCTTTTTGTTGATGAAGATTTTACGAAACGTTTAATATTTTATTTTTGTTTCATTTCGCTAAATTGGTTTCGAAAACTTAGAAACAAACATTTGTTTTTTATTAAAGTAAGTGGTAGTTAGAGACAATTTTTAAACACAAAATACAAAAAAATATTTTTTTATATTTCATTTATATTCACAATGAACATATGTTATCGAACAATGGTAGTTTTTTTTGAAGTTATACTTTAAGCTGATATTGAGACAGTATACATTTAAATGGTTTATATTTTCTTAAGAGTAACTATTCATGGTCAAATAACTGTTTGAGAAAATTTTTACCCTATTTACTCTGTAAAAAATTCTTTATAGTTATGTACTTAGAAGGTGCAGTTATGGTGAGTCATCCAAATGTTTTTTTTTAATTACTTTTTTTTAATAACAGTTTTAAAATGGGTAATTTATTGGTTAGAGGTAGAATTGCACGTCTATTCGCGTAATTTTACTTACTTTAAATAAATGTAATGCGTAAGTAGAATATGTATCATAGGATACATAGAGTATTTTAAAAGTAAAAGTAAATCTTTCACCCGCGTCTTTCTCTTATTAAAACATAAAAAAATCCCATTAACATGGTTGCTCGGTTGGCAATAAAAACGGTTTTTAATTAACTGCAGCCACTGGAAAAATATAATTTAAATGACATTTTGTAATTTTTTATTAAATTTTATGTAGAGTTTAATATTATAAAAATAAATTAATATAAGGCTAATAAAAGGTGTTTTGTCAATAAAACTTTTTTGTGATGCCTTTTTTCGCAAATTTAAATTAACAGTTAAAAAAATGGATAATAATATAAAGTAAAAAAGGTACTCTTACTTCACAATTTTAGTTTAAATGTTTTATTGCTCATCTTAACGCAAATTGCAACTTTATTTTACTGTCTAATTTTATTTGATAAAAAAAGTAATTTACATCTTTGTCGTACATACTTTCGAAAACGAAATGCCTCTTCATAAGATCGTTTTGCTTCTTCGCAATTTTAAAAGGTTCCCTTGAACATTTTATGAATATCAGCTTACTTTTCATGGTTGTAAATATTTTTTTTTGTAACTCATAAACCTTATTTCGCAGAATAAGAAAAATAATTACAATAACTACAAAAATATCATTATATTATTAGTATTGAGCACTTTTATTTTACTTAGAATTCCCTATTCTTTCTAACTAATAATTAAATTTACAAAAAAAAACCTTACACAAAAAAGTTTTTGTGACAAAACACCCCTTACCCCAACAAACCTATTCTTTATCAGTAGTGTATACATAGTTTTGTTTTTCAAATTTTAAAGATTTCAGTACACCTCTGTATAGTGGTTTTCCAGTAAAAAGCATATTTATGTAGAATTTTACGTAGAATCCATGGGCAAAAAGTAATTATTTTTTATCAGATACGGTTTTAAAAGTATACCCCAAAGTTGTTTTTTTTAATGGTACTCTATATAATATTTACCTTTTTAATTTGCAATAAAGTAATCTATCTGTCGATGCACTTTATATTTATTTTAAAAGAAATTGGTTATTTGTAAAAACAATTTAAAAAAACCTCATAAGATTTAAATTTTGCACACCCTGTATAAAATCTACATTGCAATAAACCCATCAATTCTTAAGTTTATAATTTTTATAAAAATAATAAATACTGGTTTAAATTGGTGGCTAATTATTCCTTTTTTATTTATTCTTGATTTCAATTAACCAAGTACGCATTAGTAAAATGCAAGTTGGCTTAGCAACACATGGTCGCTTCAATATTGTGTATATTTTTAAGCAAGAAATAAGAATTACATACTGCCAGCCTGTTGTGTTCTTAAAATTTGATTCAAATAAAATGGAGTTTAAAAACTTAGACATTTATAATAGTATTAAACTTTATATTAAGAGCAGAAAAAATGCGCCAATGTTTTATAGATGTATTTCGCTAGTTATCGGGAAAGAAGGCAACAAAGCATTAAAACCATTAAAAAACTAGAAAAAACCAAGTTGCCTATACATCTTTATAAAATAATTATAAAAAGACAATAAATGAACATTAAATAAATAATAAAATAATAAAAATAACAATATGTATATATATATATATATATATATATATATATATATATATATATATATATATATATATATATATATATATATATATATATATATATATATATATATAAATAATACTAAGTAAAAAATATAAATGAAGGGCAAAATGCTATTTAGCTGCCTATGTTCAGGTTTTTAATATATGTTTTCTCATAAATTTTATTTTGACCAGAAATAACTAATTTTTTTGAAAATAAATATAAAGTGTGTATTATCACTAATAAGATAATTTTATTTTGAAACGAATAGCGAAAAAATATAAAGGGTGTCTCATTTAAAAAAAAAAGTAACCATTTGAGCTTCCCACTTAATCCTACGTAAAATTTTACATAAACTTGCTTTTAACTTTTTTTCTATTCTTACTAACAATTGAGATGTAAAGGTTTGCTAAATACAACAAAATTTGAAAAACACCCTGTATCTTCGAGACGAATCAAGATTGCGATCTGTTTTCAGCATTGCAAATTATTCGAAAAAGTAATTTAAGAATTTGCCATTAGATTTGCTCAACCTCTTTTAATTTGTCCAATCCTACGAAAATTCTTTGAAAAAGCGCCACCATGTATACGTTAGGAAGTGTTTTACTATTTAAACATTATACCCAGAGCTGTCAAAGTACTTTCAAATAGTACTTCAAGTTCAAGTACCAAGTTTATGCTTTTTTAAAAAGTACTTCAAGTATAAATACAAGTACTCGTTAAAATATACTTGATTTTCCAAGTAAATTCAAAAAGTAATTGAAGTACTACCCAAGTATTTACTTGAAGTAAAACAAAGTACTTGAAGTAAACCAAAGTTACTAAAGTAAATAAAAGTACTGGAAGTAAAAGTAGTTTAACTTGACTAGCATTTCTTTTAACAACATTAAGTTAAATGATCGCCTAAAATATATTAGCGCAAAAGAAAATGTATACTTTAATAACTTAACGATTTACTTTACCAGTAAAGTCTGTTATTGTGATGTATGTATTGAGATTTTAAGCAAAGTTATTATTTTTGTTTTAATTTTGGGGTTTGGAGGTTCAATATAATTTTTTAATTTGATCCAAATGCATTTATTTTATATTTTGAAACCTTATGACCTCCCAAAACTAGAGATTAACCCAATATTTTCCGCAGTTTAACCTTTTAATAAATCGTCATTTTTCTTCTTTCTCTAGCAACAAATGTATGTTAAACTAATGCACGTACCCTAAAGGCATAAACCTTTAAGTATTATAAGTATTAATTAAAACAAGTTGGTTTCGTATTTAAAAAAATAATAAGCTGGTAGAAGAGCTTGAAGAGACGAAAGTGACGAGATATATAGATTGTGAATAAAATTTTAAATACAGGTATTTTTAAGTGGTGTTAGAAACAAATAAAAAATATTTTCCAAAAATTTTTAAACCAGTATTCATACAATATTTTGATGTTTTTTAAGGTGCCTATAATATTAAAGGTATTTAAAAATAATTGTGATCTTACCATTATTGGTGCCATTAACAATTGAATTGAGAGCTATAATGTATCACAGTCAGCAAAGGTCGGGCGATCTTCTTGTTTTAACTTGTTTGCGCGATTATTTAACGTGAATAAATTAGCTTACCTAATTTTACTTCAAGTACTTCTTATTTAGTTGAAGTACTTTTTTTATTTAAAGTACATCGTAATACTTTAAGTACTTACAAAGCTACTCTACGTAATTTGCTTGGTCAAATCAAGTAAAAGTTCAAGTATGTAAAAATAAATTAATGAAGTACAGCTTCAAGTACTTCCTAATAAGAAGTACTTGAAGTAAAATACATCAAGTACATAAAAGTATTTAAAGTAAAATTTTACCAAGTTTTGACAGCTCTGATTATACCGCAGATTTTTTTTTCTCATATAATATTTAGATTTTTTTTATCGGTAATATGCAAAAAAATATACATATTTGTTTATAACAACAGCAACTCTTTAATAATATATTGCTTAAAACAATCGTATATGTTTAATGAATTCCTAATGAAATGCTATGTCTTATCTTTATAAACGAAGTCATAATCAGGAACATGATAGTCGTGACACTCACCTTGTTCTTCATTTAAACAACTTTGAAAATTTCCGGCCATCGCATGGCTAAGAACGATTACTGACTAATTATCCCTTCAGGGCAAATGACAGTCAACACGTAGCTCTTTTATATAAAGACTTTTCATGGTGTTTTAAAAAGAATAACTATGCTTGACATATTTAACTTAATTGAGACTAACATGGACATTTTGTGTGTATTTCAATTAATTAGATTACTTTTTTTTGTATGTAAAAAAGTGAATTTATTTACAAAATATCAAATAGCGTTTTCTGGTCATATTATCATTTAAAACTGTTGTAAAAGTTAGTAAAACAACTTTTTTACTATGTTTGGTATGTATTTTTAAAAAATCCTGTTATCTTCAGAAAATTTAAAATATCCTATTTAAACAGATTTTTTTTTAAATATTATTAAACACTTTGGGCAACAAAATTACGGCCGAGTGATGATCGCGTTGTTAAATTTAGCAATGGACTTAGCAATTGTTAAAAGTTAACAACGGTTTAGAATGTTTAACAAAACGTCATTGTTAGTGTTATTCAATGATTTTAGTAGGCAACCTGTCAAAAGCTGACATTTTGTTAAACATTCTAAACCGTTGTTAACTTTTAACAATTGCTAAGTCCATTGCTGAATTTGACAACGCGATCATCACTCGGCCGTCAGTCTAAGATAATTATTTTGGGATAATCAACATGTGGCCTTTAGCCTTTTAAAATAGGGATGACACTTTTTGAATCATTTTTAATATGAAAGAGGTGTAAATAATCTTGGGTTTTCAGCAATACAGTTATAATACATTATAAAATATTGGAAATCCATTCATTCCACCTTGGAAAAAATGCAAGAATTTGTTTCTTATTTTTTTCAGTTATCATAGTTTAATTTCGAATATTTAGACAAAACACCGTCGAAGACCAAATGAGGTGTTTTTTTTTTAGTTTTTTAATTCCATCTTATATTAATGGTATCAAAAAATTTATTAAATAGGGAATTATTTTTAATTTTTAAGTGCTACTTTTTATTTTTATATTAATGGTAAAAATACCTTTTTTAATATTTTAATATTTAAAAAATTATTATGTTATTGCATAGTTAACATTCTAACAAAGCGTTTCAAAAGCTCGCATTTGAAAAAAAATTAATTTAACCAATCAGATTTTTAAATGTTTCTTTTAATAATATTTTTTTAGGTCGTTAATAGATTCGTCGACTAAAAAGGTTAAGAGTCACTGATTCTATATTTAATACTGTTGTATCGATATACCTTTTGATAACGATATACGAAGCTTGCAATTTAACATATGTCCCTTAAAAATATTTAGCTTTATACCTAATATTGTCTCTTATACAAGAAAATTTGTATTTTTTTATGTTTTAAAAATATTGATTTTAAAGTTTGAAAACGTATGCATAAAAACAATTTAACATTATAATGTCCACTTTTTTATGCGTACGTTTTTAAACTTTATTTATATTTTTAAAACTTAAAAACATTTAAAAATTTTACACAAAAAAATTTAAATGTCCTTTTAGTGCACTGACTTGGTATACTATTTCAAAAAATGTAATATTTAAAACCCGCCCCATTCTGGTACTAGTCATTTAGTGCTTGTTTGATGAATAACTATATCAGTAATATACAATTATTATGTATTTTCTTTTTTTAACTACTTTTGTCAAAACAATCCCCATAATTTTTATAGTACCAATTTTTCAAAAGTTTTTTCTATTAAAAATTATTTTATCCGATTTAAATTACTAAAAATGCAATTGGAACAAAACAATGGTTAAATTACTATTACTAATATAAAATTAATAGGTTATTTGTAATTTTGACATTGTACAAAGTTTCATGTTTTTATTTGGTAAATTGTTATCTTGTATATCTTAGGTACGTATTTAAATACTTCGACAGAAAGACTGATAACCGATAGAACTTCTAACATCCAGGATGCCGTTGCCCGGAGGCTTCGGTCTCGGGATGTTGCTGCCAAAGAGTCCAGTTCTATCGATCCAGCTCCGGGAGCAGAGAGCACAACGGCCCGGGCTGGCGGACAGAGCCACTCTGCGCGAGAAATACTAGCTCTGTCTTCTTCTAACGGTCCGGAAGAAACTCGCGACCTGTGAGGCTGATGGGCTGTAGTATGTATGTTGCTGGTGCGTCTTTTTACTGTAAAAGATTTACTTACATATCTTAGAACCTTAGAAAACTAGTTAAATGCTGCTTTTAGTCTATTAAGATGTATCAGTATCAGAACAGTGAATCCAGGAATCGATTCCTTTTAAAAATAGGATCCGTGATCCGGATTCGTTATATAATTTTAAAACGATCCGGAATCGATTCCTTTTTGGAAGGATCCGATTTTAAAAGAAATCGATTCCTTTTATTTTTAATTTAAAACAAATGCCAAAATCTGCCATTTTAAATACAACATTTCAATTTCAAATTTCCAAATTTTGACCTAAGATGCTGTATCAGCATCACATTGATTTCCGGAAATTAAAATAAAGAATTTTAAAACATCTGCCTATTAAGATCTTAAAATCAGGAAACACACTTAACATGTGATTTTTAACTAAAATATGATGAAATAAGATGGCTCCGTGCTAAAATCTTTCAGACTTGATTAATCATCTGGATTATGTAGTATCATTTATATCGTAGGTATTATTTATAAGTATAAAAACTAAAGATGATCAGGATTCGTTATCCATTAAATAGGAATCGATTCCCTGAATTCGATGTTATGTTATTAGCATATTTATTGAAAAAATGAAAAAAAAAATAACTGGGATAGATAAGTCATTATTTTCCCAGGTATATATTTAGATATTTACTGTACTTTTGTACTGCTTTATTTAATACAGATGGAATTTTTAAATAGTAGTTTTTTGTTAACTTTAGCCCCACCAAGTCATGCAGTAGAAAATATTATATTGACACAATTTTAATCCCCTTATATTTTTCATTTTTCCATTTATTGTTACAACTCATTTAAAAAACATTTTTCTTAGTGACATACTATTTACAAAATAATTTTGCGTTTAATGCAATATTAAAAAATGAAAATCACCAAACAAGAAGAAATTCAGTTTTTAATTATCTTTACATTATACATTATATTACAAGTTCTCAAATTATAAAATTTGACACTGGCTCCAAAAATATCAAACTGCTTTCTTTATTAAATACCTTTCATCTTCAGCCTCTTTCAGAAACCCTTCAACGTCTTTTTTTCAAAATATTTTGGACTTTTCCGGTTCACCACTTGACTTTCTCTCAAAAAACACAATCACATTGGTATATTTACTGACATCCACGTTTTTATTAAAATTAATTGTAGTATGCATCAAAGAATAATTACTTTATAGGGTAGTGCACAATTTAAAGTTAACCTTTTTATTCTACACACCAAACATCAAATTTTATATTTCTGCGGAATAAGCGTACGTAAGAATATAAAGCTGCTTTATATTCTGTATTGGAATTATTAAAAATAAAATTAATATGCTTAATGCTTTAACTGATAAGTAAAGACATTTTGCAAAGTTTTATGTTAACCAATGAATAACCAATGCATTGCAATAAATAGCAGTGTAAGGTAATTTAAACATATTATGACAATTATAATCTTCTTCTCCTTCCCTGGGAGCCGTCTAGATTTATTACCGGAGGCAGCGGAGCCTCTTGGGCTTTTTGTGGTTAGTTGTGGTAGTTCCATTATCTTTTATACCAATCCTCCCATTAGTCTTGTTTCTTTTACCACCCTGTATAACCCCGAGACTGGTTGGTTGATATATTTCTGTGTTCTCATTTTCGGTTGCCCAAATGATGCCTGTCTTTTGTGATTTAACGCTTCACATTCGACAGGATATGGTAGGCTGTCTTTTTCCCTTTGTCGCACATTCTGCAACTTGGGTCCCCATTATATGAGCCTATCTTGTGTAGGTGTTCTTTCAGGTTATCGTGCCCTGTTAGCAGCCTATCCTACATACATGCTAAGACATCATCATTTAAACAGTAATAAAAAATAAAATATCTTTAGCGTAAAATGAGGTGCTTAAATGTGGTTACATTTTTTTACTTATGTTTTTCCTCATTTAAATTGCTAAATTAGAGCAAAATTGTATAATGTCCGTGCTGGTACTACTGCGTTGTCTAAAAAACTGCCCTAAATGCAATATCTGCGTGTTACCTATGTACCTCGAACTTAGGCTCATGGGCTACGATAAAGATGAAAAAACTGACGAAAATGAAACACCACCTTTTAAGAATATCAAAATGTAATGTGAAAAAATTTTAAAGGATGATTTTTTGGCGATTTTAAAAATTTGTTTTTATCAGAACAATATGGCATAAGTTAAGTTTCTTTAATAATTTCACAACCCTATATTTTAAATTACCAAACATTCAACTCCTTACTACACCTACAACCTCGGTAACAATACCGAGCGCCACCCATCCAGAATGCTCGCGCATCTCACGACGCACCCGGCCAGCGGACCACTCCTTGAAGCGCCCGCCGCTTGTATACGTATCGCTTCGTAGCGCGAATACAAACTCGCTACTCGTAAATCACAATATGAAACACGACTTTTGAACACATTTTTGAACACTTTTACTCTACTGTACCAAAAAACGCTACAAACTTTGAAAAGTCTTGACTTGTTGCTGTAGCGTTGCAACGATATTAGATCATGTGCCGGTAGTGCCAGTTACGTCTTTAAATTTCGACTGGGACATGACTAGGTATTTCGAGAATTTTAAAAGTAAAGGACTCGTGAAAGAGCCCGGAGAATAGGGCCCCACTTCCAAGGTAAGGAATAGAATACTTTAAATTTTATTATATTTCAAAGAAGTAAATTTATTCTGATAATTATGCTTTGGGTATTTTAATACTGAAAAAATGGTAATAAGTGATGTGATGAATTTTAACACCACCAAGAAAAAATTAAAGATTATGAATAAATTAATTGTTGTATTTATATTATCGTAGATAAGTGAAGTTAAATAAACTAAAAAAGAAGTCAAACAATAAGAACGGTTTTTTTCGGTAGATATTTTAAAACTAAACATCCTTTAAAATTTTAATAAAAATCGACAAAACCAAAAACCAACAGCAATTTGTCTGTATATGCGTTTGAAGGAGTAATAAATCTTTCTGCAGCATTAAACTGTCCATGATTTGTAGAAGTATTCTACACTAATATTAACTGTATTTTCATCAAATTAAACATTTTTATTTTTACTTTTGTATTAAAATTTTAAATTAAGTTAAAGTTTTTATATTACTCCACCTTCAAGTTTTTATCAATCTAATTTATATTAGTTTTGGAAAACAAATTTGCACATTTTTTTTATTTTTGTATTAAATATTCTTGTAAAAATGATTTCTATATTTTTTACTATTTAAATAAAGTTACAAGCCACAACGGCTTTTCAGAATATTAAAGGCTTTTTCGATGTAAATACCAATGGTGGTGTTTTTAAATAAACATTATTCCATAAGACATAAACTGTTCGAGGTATTTTAAATCTGTTTAAGAAGTAAGATGGTTTCTATTTTTCCACGCATCTGTTAATTTCGTGACGTCATCCTTTTTTGACCTTTGACGTCACCGAGATTTGTTTAACAATTTGTTATGTGTAACTAAAAAAAAGGATTATTTAAAACTATTATTCTATATCAGGCTACTTATAAAAAATGACAGAGCACATTAACGGTATATTGCAAAAAAAATCAAGTCCTTAAAAATGGTTTACAAAATTAATAGCATAATATGACAACTGACAATATTAGGCTTCTATTTGGCAAGACTTTGAAAACATTTTACTTATAGAGAAAAATTTACTAAAAATATTGGTATTTTTATTTACACAGTTTACATATTTTTTTCAATTCAAATAGATTTTTAAAATTAAATTTTAGTTAACAACAATACCATGCCCCAATAGCTTTGCGGTTGAGGCTTAAAAGCATTTAAAATAAAAATACAAGGTGATATTTTTAAATAAACATAAATATATAAAAAGTCAAGCAAAGTTACATTTACGAGTACTCGGAACCGAGTTACCCTTCTCGGACTGAAACTCGGAACTGTAAACGGCTCCTCGGAGTCGAAACGTTTTCAAACATCCGTTTACCTTTCCGAGATTCAGTCTGAAAAACTAACTTGGATTTATGTACTCGTAATTGTAAATTCGGCTTAATATTGTTACTATAGTGTCATTGACATTTCTTGGACTTATTAACCATGAAATGAGAAAAGAAGTAGGAAAAAGCTTTCTTTTTACACAGAGTCGTTAAAAGGTTTTATTTTTATATTTTATTAAAACACCAATTCGTGGATCATAAAGACACTTTTAACAAATCTGATTTGAAAATAAAAATGAAAATAGTTTAATATTATTTATTATCGGTTATTAAAAATAAACTTAAGTTTGTTATTTAAAAAGAACTGATGATACAAAAAAAATTATAAAAAGTTTTAATTAAATAAGTAAATATTATTAAATAAATAAATGAATGAACGTGTTGCACCACTTTCTGACATAAATTAATATATACATATACGGTCATTTGGTAGTTATAGAGCTATTCTGTGATAACGTGTAAAAAATGTCAAACTAACAGTTTAAGTCCATGTACTTTTTTTCGATAAATTAGTACTCAACAAATAATTATAGTTTATTTATAAATAAGGGACACATAAGCTATTTTTCTACGCATTGTATGACATATAATAATGTCCAAAGGATTTAAATGATAAATTTTTTAATTTGTGACAATCCACAAAGGTTCGAAACCTAAATACTAATGTACTGTGTGTGATACTGGCTTTTAAAACTTTTTTTTTTAAGTTTGGTGGGCACCTCCAGAGTACATAGCAGTTATTATTACTGCCTTTATTTTGCGAGATAGAAAGAAAGTATACAAAAAAATTTGCTTAATCCTTTAAACATTTAGGATACCAATATTTGTTTTAATATAAGTAAGTTCAGATATTTTGTAAATTTTAACCCATTGTTGTCTAAGCGTAAGTAAATATACAACGTTCACATAAAGCCAAATTCATACATTTCAGTTCAGTTATTTATCAATTTTTCTTTACGCCGTGGAAATATCAACTATTTAAAAAAAAACTTTAGCGTTTTAAGTACGCCTGTATTTAAAAATTCTTTAGTTAAAAAAAGCGACTTAGGTAAACAATAAAAAGTCTCATGCGAGATAATTATTCTTTAACCAATACCCCAACTTATAGCTGTAACTTAGGGTCGTTCAAGAACAAGGAATAGTTAAGAAATAAGCCAAAAACCTTTTCTTGTCCTGTAACCAGTGAAAATCCAGGCATGACAAACTTATCCGTATTATAGCAAAATCATTACCATGTATACAAACCTCTGGTTATTAACAATCTTTTTAATTTGAATTTAAATTATAGGCCAAGTTTTTATTTTTGATTAAAAAAAATTTTGCAAAAGGATTTTATTTATTGACGAATCTACATTAACAAAAAGCAGTATCTTTTCTTTGCTTTCAAAACTAATATCCCAAATTTTCTTATCGACCTCAAAAACCGAACCATTAAAAAAATGTTTGGTTTTGCTTGTACAATGATACAAAATTGAAACAAAAAAAATTCCTTATGTGGTACCACTTATTTTAAGAGGTAATTTATGGTTTCGCCAAGATGGATACTTTGTCCCTATGCCTTAATCAAACATTTCCTAATACGTATATAGAAGTATTTTTAGAGTTTGAACGGCCTCCTCGTTTCCCAGAATTGACGCCTTTAGGCCATTTCCTGTAGGGCTACCTTAAACAAAAACGGTATCGAATTTATAATTTAATTAAGAGATTTAAAAGAACTAAGGTTTTTTTTTCTAAATTGATAAATATTTTTACAACCTGATATTAAAAGAAATTTTATTTTTTAGAGAATATTAAACTTATTTTTATAGTATTACCTAATTTAAAAGCTTTTAGCGTAATAAAAACAACCCATAATCCACAGGGTTTTAAGACACGCTAAGATAAGCAAGATATTCTGTAACGAATTATGTAACATGTTTATATAAGAGTTTTTAATTTAGGTATATTTATCAAAACTTGGTTTATAGACTATAATTGTGGGAAATAATTAAAATAATAATAAATATATTGATACATCGAGTTATTTTTAGCATGTACCATTATTAAAATAAAAAACAATATTACCCATTATTCTTTTATACAATAAAAAGTAACTGGAGTCTGGTAAAATAATTTTCGGATTAATTTTTTGGCAATTGAACACAAGAAAAATTCTACCTTTTTGAATATTTTAAACATTACCATCAACTTGAAATAATGATTTAAGTTTTTAAATTGATTAGCATATATTTTTTTAAAATACCTTGCTCTGCGTTAGCAACACAATGTTACTTAATATAAGTACATGCTTAACCAAAAAAAAAATAAAAAAAATAAAAAGTTTGAAATAAAGTTCTTTAACGCAATTTTTATTTTAACGTAAGTCACTGACCATGTGGTAATTGAAAAAAAAATATTTTTTTAATCTTGTATTTACTAGTTTTAAAAAATAATATTTTTTTGTAACCTATATAAATATCTTTTAATTTTTAGTTTACATGTGGAAATAACCGGCAACAAAACAGCTGGCATTTTTTTATTTTAGGGGAGGATAATCACCGTCGACACGACGATCGCTGGGCTGGCCGCGCCCCATCAGCGAGATGGGGCCTCATGGGGCCAAGCCCTGGATGCACAGGGCTGGCCCAGAGTCATGGCCCGGCTACAACCTGATGAAGCTACTAATTGTGATAATTACGGGATTACTCGGTATGATGACAACTGTGCAAGCTGGGTAAGTACCAAGCAGAAATAATTGGTTTTTTAGTAGTAGTCATAGATTATGTAACTACTTGTAAAATTAATTTACTTAGACTAATGATAAAACCCTTTTAGTATATTTACGAATGTCCAAATATAAGTTTTAAATTAAAATTATTTAAAAAAATATTTTTTTTTGGAATTCCTGAAATATTACAATGTTTATTTTCATTATTATTTAAATTGTATTAAGTATGTAAAAAAAATAAGTAAAGTAAAAAAAAACGTAACTTTAAAAATCTACCTCTAAAAGAATTATTGTAGGCCAATCAAGGCCAATTAAACATACTAGTTTAGGTTTATGTAAATATAAAAGACAATGCGTGTCGTGACCTAATAACACAAAAAATGGTACAAACAGAAATCGATCCAGTAAATAAAAATTGAGATATGCAAACAAAAAAAAAACCACTAAGCTAATTCATAAATTGAAGTTTTCATCCGAGTCTTTCGATGGCTGTCGATATAAGGCGCCATTCAAATAAATCCTCTTGCCTTCTATTTGAGTAGCTTAAGCAAACAACTCATATTTATTTTGCAGAAACACTTTTGGTTTTGATTTATGGCAATCGTTAAAATGTAAGGCTTTTTGAGAATCCTTCTATTTCAATTTTAGGCCTTATTTTTTAAATAAAAATATTATTCACATAAAAAATAATCCTGATATATCACTTAGTTTTTCTTGCATAGCAAGTAATGCAATTCCAATTAAAGTCTTTCACAAATTGTCAAATAGGTTTGTAAACCAAGATCTCTTTAAAAATTATATGATATAATTTTTTTTAAATCTATTTGATTTAATCGGCTTTTTATTGCGACGCTGTTAGAGTTAATTTTCATTTTTTTTACTTTGAAAAATAAGTATCCAACAGTGTACGCAACTGCTTTATAATAAAATATACATTCTAGCTGTACTATAATCCTGTAACTATCAGTCAGTTGGTTTTAAAATATTTGTTCATATGAAATCCCAGATTATGGCTATGTATTTTAGCGCAACACTGTAAAAAACGTAAGATAATAATTGACAAGCAATTGTCATAAACTTACACAACATGATATACAGCTTTTGCTTTATAATACACAATTTAGTAAGATATGACTGACGTTCTATAAAATTTAATTATGTATAAATAACAAGAATACGAACGTAACAAGCTTATTAGATAGAAAGTTAAATGAATTAATAGAACTGTACGCTTATTTGACAACATGTCCATGATTTAAAAACTGACTTACATTAAATAATTCTCCCCTGACCAAATTCTATGGTTTAGTTAATAAATTCTACTGAAATAATCCAGATAAAAATGTGCCTTTTAAATTAATACCAAAACATGTAACTTACAGAATATTTTTATTTTAACTTTAAACTTCAAATATAATTGTTGTTATATTACAATATTTATACGCAACACAATATTGGACAAGTAGTCTTCGTTTGACGATCTCTTGCTTACAACGTTATACTCAATATTCTAAGAGCTGCAATTTTGTAAAGTCCTTTAAACTCTACTTACTGCCTTTGTTGCATTAAAACGCCGCTTTCCGTAAGATCAGTGTAGTTATGCAATGCTTTGCACGATCAGTAAATGAACGGGTGACCGCCAGTGAACATCATATCTCGTTGGGGGTGGTTTGGAATCCACGTTTAACAATTTTTTTTAATCGTGTTCTACCTAGCTTTGTATGCATTATATATCTTTAAAAAAGTATCCTGCTCATTAAGTGCCCAACCCTCACTAGGTATATTATACTGCGATTTTTAAAGAAAAGTGATTTTAAAATCGTTTTGACGAGAAAATTAAACAAACCATGTCCAAATCGTGCACCTTTATTTGGTACGATTTTCCTACTTTAACCTAATATACAACAACAATAAATATAAATATAATAAACACAAAACCTTACTTTTTTAAGTATAAACATTAAAGAACTGTTTGTAAATTGAGCACTACCTTAAGAGTCCATTCGCGCCGCGAAAATTGGATCCAATTTGGGGTTCGGGGCATAATGCTTTTCTTAAAAACGGTATAAGTTATCGATAATTTTCAAAAACTATATGAAAGCCAACACTTAAATCTAGGCTTCTGCTGTAATAGTTTTTTAAATTTGGATTTAGTTTTTATTATTTCCTTGAGTGAAAGTCACCCTAAAATCGGTTATGTTTAGATACTATTTTCTATTAACTTGACTCATATTTCAAAAATCCGTTACAGCAGAGGCATAGATTATTTCCTTACCTTTAAAATTGTGTATAATTTATGTCATTTAAGTAAAAAATAGTTACCGAAAAACGTTATCTCCTGTAGGCTTGCAATCGGAAACAACATCGCATCGATAAACCGAATTTGAAAGAACCTAAATAAAATATAATATTTTTAATGCGGCTATACGAAAATTGTGGTGGTGGGAGTTTGTTAGTCTCCGCCCACCGTCTCCGCGTCCTTTCGCCCGACCAGGCGGTGTAGCGTAAATGCACTCTTAATTTTGTTTTTGTTTGCGTAAGCTAAATTAGTTTTGAGTGAAGCTAATTTATCTATATTAATTTTAGTTTCTTAAAAATCCTCTAGAGAACTACGTCTTACTGCTTTGTTTTGAGCAAATGTTTTTAAGATCTTCTTATACATCAGGGCTGTTTGGTCATCCCATGTAAACTTCTTATTTTCAGTAACTATATTCAGACACAGCGTTCTAATAAACTTCTATTTACTTTTTTATCTCTGCATTAATTGTTTATTTAACTTTATAAAAATGTTTTTTAGATATACTATACGTAAAAAAACTTAAGTAAAATTAAATATGGAAAATTTGCCTGAAAATCCAGCGCCAAATAATGATCCCAAAACCTAAACCCTCTAGGTAGAAAAATAATATCCAATAAAAATGTATTTTGCCCAAAACCAATTGTGTAACGAACTTTTACTAGTCCTCTTGTTTTTTAATTAAAACAATCAAAAGTTTAATAACGAATAAATAATCAGCTCGTTTTTTATGTATTTTTGTATGTCCCAACTGGGTGCAAACATATTTTTAAGGCACATTTATTATTTCATAAGATAATTATTATTAGCAGTTTCTTTATTAAATCTCATGTTTTGCTACGCTCTAATAAATTTCTTTTGAAAAATTCATTTATCATTACATTAAAAAACAAAAAAGTAACACAAAACTTGATGACGCCAAAAGCAAAGGCCTTAAGCAAGCTTTTATTTCGAAATCAAACAAAAACTTATAACGTAAAATATAAATCGGTGAATAATAAAGCTTTAACAGTACAATGGAGCTTTTCTTTAACAATGAAACGCAAATATTTTCTAAATATAAACACATCTAAGGTAGAATAAATGTAGAAAATACCAGTCAACAAAAGAATATTTTTATAAATAGCTTTAGAGAGCTAGTATTTAAAAGATTTAAAAACTAAATTTGAAAAACCTGGGTTTTCGAAGAAAGACCCACACCATATGAGAAATGACACCGGACGTATTATTTTGATATTAATAGGCAAAAAATGTTTTAACTACAATATTGTAGGTTGTTATATTAATTTGTAAATAAATTTACAATAATAAAAAGCAATAACAAATATTTTTACGTTTAATTACATAATATTGTCTTTATAATACCACGTTTTTTTTTAAAACTTGGCATAGTCCACGAAGACTTAAAGCTCGAGTATTAACGTACCGTTGATGCCTTAAGTGTTTATAAGCACGGAAAAAGAAAAGACCTATTGAGGCACAGCCTGGACACTCTAGGGATAAAGGACTAATTCAAGTAAGAAGTTCGGGGTCTATCCATTTGGACTGTGCTGAAATGCATTTAAGTGGCACTTTGTCTCTACTCTATTGGAAGTTGCTAAAGGAGGAATATTACTGGCTTGCTTCATGAAAAGATCGTCGTTACCCAAGAGAAGAACACTTTCTTATAATGGTAGGGTTATTAATTAGGTAAACGGCTCCTCTCCCATCAAGAATGCTAAGATTTGTGTTTCTAGATAAGGAAACAATATTCCAAGCAGCTCTTATTTGGGAGACATACAAACATATTCGAGGAGGAGAAATACTTTTTGGATGGAAAGAAGAATTCCAGCTTTTTCGTAGCTGCTGCGAACTTTTTTATCTTAACATAATTCAATAAGAAAGAAAAATATTTACATTACAATGTACCTAAATCAATTTAGGCCATAACTGCTCACATAGGCCCACTTAAGATTACCCTAAAACTTACCAATATTAATTCTTCATATGTCTTTTAGTTATCTAGAACAAGGTTAAAGAAAATAAAAAACTATTAACTTTAATTAGAATAGCCGATTGTAAAAAGTGTCACCCAAAAATTGTTGTTGTATATTATTTAATACATTTTTTAAGACGTATATAAAAGTTTAATTCCATATACAGACTGTTCCTTAATGATGGGTAAATATTAAAGAGGTTTATTCTATAGGTAATATTAAAAAGAAAAAATTTGATACCGAGATATTCCAAATAATTTTTTCGCAATGTTCAGAGCGTTCAACTTTAATGTTTTCTTAAATCACGTCGTATATTTTTAATGATAAAATTTTTAAAGTTGCAAAATGTATATAAAATTACAATAATAGATCAAAGAAAATTTGAAAAAGTTTGTTACTCCTTTAACCTTTCGAATTTAACTTTGCATATCGCTGACCATTATTTATACAAGTGATTTATTATTCCATTCTCTAAATAAAAATTAAAATATTTATTGTGGGTGAACAGGCTAAGGCGTGTACTATAGTTGATTAAAGTCTATAAGTTTTCACTTTGTAACTTCTATCGCTGATTATTGTTTTTTTTCACGAAACTTTTTTTTATATAAAAAAATACCAGAATATTTTAAAATAAAACATTCTAAATAGACATTAGGGTTTACCTAGTATTAATGATTTTTATAGCCATAAATCATATTAGGTACAATATATCACAGTCTAACGTTTACGTCACGACTCTATAAAAACAAAACAATTAAAACTTGGCACTAAGTTTAAGTTCATTCTAGCGTGCAATATATACAACTGTAAAGAAAGGAAAGACATCATTTTCAAGTCTATTGTTTCATGTTCTTTTTGTTTTTATTAATAAAGTTTCATACATTTATATTTAAAGTACTGTCCTTTTATATTTTAACTAAGGTCTTTTATATTTAATTATACACCTTATACTATATATATATATATATATATATATATATATATATATATATATATAATATATAATATATATATATATATATATATATATATATATATATTATATATATATATATATATATATTATTATATATATATATATATATATATATATATATATATATATATATATATATATATATATATATATATATATATATATATATATATATATATATATATATATATATATATATATATATATATATATATATATATATATATATAATGTTCCAGCATAACGTATAATTAAATTTTAAAATTCAAAATATAATTTCTATTATTTATAAATTATTTTTTGGGTTATTCGCCAGACTAAAAAAAGGGATCGCCTTAATCAAGGTTCCAGGGTATGTATTTATGCACGTATAGAGTGAAAAAAACCAATTAACCCTTTCGAACATGCAAATCACCCAAAAAAGAAATTAAAAAAACCCTTTAAATTCAAAGAACTTATCAACGTTTTGGTGAAAAATCGATTACCATTTTTAAATGTAAAATAAACCCAAAAATTTAAATTGAAAGATAGTTATTAAACTTAAAATTATTTAAATTTTGCTTTAAACTTTTTTGTCAATTCTAAAAACGGCCATTGATACCATCTTTAAATGCCATTAAACCCTTTTAATTAAAAGAAATTAATTTTAAAATAATATTTATTAGTAAAATTATATAAAAATACATAAAATAAATTATTTAAAATATAAAAATTTACAAAATTAATAAAATAAATTTTAAAAAATATATTAAATAGATGAATCCACCACAACATTATAAAATATATCTATATTTTGCATTTATTGCATTCACTATTAAATTTTAAATTTTATTAATAATTATCTATAATAATTTATTAAACCAATGTTTAAAAATTTTAATAAATTAATTTTAAAAAATAACCTTGAAAGACATCATTATCCGCTTTATAAAACGATGCCTGGAGGTATTTAATATTTTTTATATATTTTAAATAAAAAAAAGTACATAAAAAATTCTAGGAGGATGTACCTAAAATCGAAATACAAGTATATTAAATAACGGGTCTGATATACCGTATAGTTTAAATTTAACTTCTATTAAAGACAATTGTAGTTTCCCTATAGACCCACAAAACAGTGCTAAGTTTATGGTTATAGGTTTGGACGCTCGCTGACTGGAGCGAGCGTCCATCGAAAAATAAGTTTACACGCTGCTATATAAACAAACACTGTTGCCAAATCTCTTACAATGGAAACAGTAATTAGAAATTATTTCTGTGGAAAATAAGTCAAATTCGTTGTTATAAAGATTTTTTTTTTGCTTTATAATACTACAATTTTAATTATGTAAATTTTTACTTTGGAGAATTAAAATTTGATTAAAAAATATATTTGTAGTTGATGAGATACACCATGTTAAATATAATTTGAAATTTCCTAAATTACTTTTTTTATTTTATGACATCCACACATAACAAGAAATGCTAACACAAAAATTAATATTTATTTATTATTGAGAAATCGAACGATCTATTTAAATTTTTTCTACAATTTAACAATACATAAATGAATAGTTTTTCAGAGTTAAATACCTTTATTTTTTTATGTCTTCCATATCGTGTTGTTGTTTCTAAGCTGTGTTTTTTTTTGTAGTGGTAATAATAAGACACTAACACTGACACATACGTTTTTCAGGCGCGCTTATGAATATGTCTAGAAATATTTGTCAATAGTAAAATTTCTTTTTACTTCCATCCACTGAACTGGCCTTTAACAAAGTGTTCATTCTTTTTATAACATTTTTTTAATTCGGAGGCTTCCTCTTAAATTTTAAACACACAGACATACAAAGATAAGTGAGCGTCCAAACCTATTACCAACAATTTAGCATTGGTTTGTGCGTCTATAGTGAAAACTAGAATTGTCTTTGCTTTTATGTACCAGGTGTCCAGATAGAAAAGGACGCCGGCTGTATATCCAAAACCATTTATCGCACAGCATTGGGGAAAAAGTAGTTTTAGTAAAATTGATTAAGATAAATAGCTGGAAATTATTTTCAAGGTTCAACTACCTCAAGATGGCGCAACCGCAACGGTAAATTAAAAGATCTATATTTTCTTCCAAATTAGCTATTATTAGGTACAATTTTGGTAACACAAATTCCAACTAATTCTGCATCAGTCTGGTTAAGGATTTTTTGTCGTATATCCAATAAAAAGGGTGGGGGAAGATGATAAATAATGCAACTTTTAAATTGCTCTATCTCCCTCATCTTTTAAGTTTAAGTGATTCAAGTGGGTTTAAAAGATAATTTTTTAAGTGTCGCCCTTTTTGGTGTCGGCTAGTTTGTAGTTTACCAACTAGAAAGCGTTGTTTAAGGAAAACTCGACGAGGAAAATACGACGATATGATTTTTTATCGTAGGTTTGAAAAAAAAATACCTACACTCTAGCGAAAACTGCGTTTTTATATTTGCATTCGTTTTGGAGTTATTTCAAAATAACCTTTTTTTTAATTGTGACAAAGTAAAAAAAATAATACTGTGGAGCAATAGAAAAAATATAGGAAACTATTTTTAAGTTTGTATCCACTAGAGAACATAATGATCAATTAAAACATGAAAATGTCATGATTGGGGCATTTATTAAGTCTTATTTAAATATAAGTCAAGTAGACTTTAAAAAACACGAGAACAAAAGATTGGAAAACCTGACTTATTTAGCGTTTAGCGTTAGTTGTCAGTTTCAATCCAATTTTTAAATAGGTGTTGCCTTATAAGAATCTAATCTGCAACAAAAAATAATTTCAAATGAAATAGCATATAACATGTTGGCAGTTTATTTATTTAAAAATTGAATTGGAACTGACAACTAAGAACTTTAATAAGTCCTGTCATTTTGCAAACTTTTGTTCTTGTTTTTATTTCGAAGCCTACTTGAATAATATTTAAATTAGAGTTGATAAATGCCCCAATCACGGCATTTTTATGTTTTTGTTTGTTCATTCTGTTCTCTAGTGCAGCGTTTCTCAAAATATGATCCGCGGAACCCTGAGGTTCCACACGTATTCGGCAAGGGTTCCGCGAAAAAAAATACTGTGAGTCCAGAATCCTGACTGGATTTTCGACTTACGTATTACCGAAAAATAAGTATCGCATGCAATAAGTTGGACGAGGAGCCCGATATGAGACTGCTCCTTTCATCACTAAGACCCAGTTGCAGGTCTAGGATTTTCAAAAAATGTTATCTAAAAAGTGAGACAGACACCAAATATATACCAGATGTTATTGGCCTTAAGGGGAACAGTTTGGTAAAGAACATTTTTATTTTGAAATTTGCCAGTGAAAGTCGGACTATCAGAAGCAAATCTCTATTTGTATTTGTTCATGAATTTGATCAAATTTCATCGTCAAATCTTATATTTCGCAAAATTATCTATGTTTTTCTCATGTCTGGGGAATGGCGTCTTCAGAAGTTTTTCTTTTTTCTCCAAATCTCCAAATATTTAAGTCTCGTGTAAATAAATTCCCTCTTATCACACTTCAGACACCCACGGTACATTAGTACTTAGGCCACAGCCTTTTTGGACTGTTCCAAGATAAAAAAAATGTGTGAAGAGTGAAAATAGTTTTATTCCTCGCATTGATAACCTTATCTATGTATAAAATTATCCTTTTTATTATTTTATGTTCAAAATCGTTTTAAGGTCTTTAATAAACTATTGTTAAGTGTGTAACTAATATATTTTGTAAAAAATAAATTATAACGATATTACGAGTCTACTGATTCCTATAATTTAAAATGCAAAAAAAATTGTGCAGCATTAAGAGGGTTCCGTGTTTATTTTTCCAGTTCAAAAGGGTTCCATACGTGAAAAACTTTGAAAAACGCTGCTCTAGTAAATACAATACAAACTTTAAAATAGTTTCCAGTATTTTTTTCTTTTACTTTTACAAACTGTTTTAATTAGTTCTTAATGTATATTGTATTATTTAAACAACAGGTTACTTTAAAATAACTCGAAAACAAATGCAGATATCAAAACACGGTTTTCGTCAGAGTGTAGGTATTTTTTCCTCTCCTAAACCTACAATAAAAAATCATATCATCGAATTTACCTTCTTACACTCGAAAAACCGAGTTTTCCATAAACAACGCATTCTTCTTGGTCAACTACTAACTAGCCGACGCTAAAAAAGGACGGCATTTAAAAGAGCTTTAAATTTTCTTTTGAACGAGTACCCACTTAAACCACTTTTCAGAAAAGATGTGGGAGATAGAGCTATTTGAAAGTTATTTATCATCTTTCCTCGCCCTTATTATTGGAAATACGACAAAAAGTCCTTTACCAAACTGATGCAAAATTGGTTAGAGTTCTTATTGATGTTATTAAAGTTGTACCTAATACTAGCTTATTTAAAAGAAAAATATGTTTTTTAATTTACCGTTGCGGTTGCGCCATTTTGCGATAATTTTAGAAACTTCCAGCTATTTCTTTTTACCAATTTTACTAAAAATATTTTGCCCCAACGATGTTTAATAAATTGTTTTCGAAATACAGCCGGCGTCCTTTCTTATTTGGATACCCAATACATACGGAATTTGTAAAATATGTAAATACTTTTTTTATTAAAACAAAAAAATATTAAGCTTAATAGCAAGTATTTTTATTTTTTATAATTTTACTTTACCAGACAAAGACAAACTTTTTTTCTTGTATATTTAATTTTACATGGACTGGCACTAGAATTTGTTATATTTTAATTTTTATTGGTTTTAAATTTTTTTAATAAATTCTGATATAAGGTTAATTTTAGATTACTTTTCTGAGCACACTGTATAAACAAAGGAGTTTTGTCGGAAAACATAACGATCATCCGTTGATGACATGAACAAAAAAAATGTTATTTAAAAAAAATTGTTATTAAAAAAAATATTATATTTTTTGCGTGTTTTGGATTATACCAGAAAATAGTTTACGAAAAATGTTTAAAACCAAATAAGTCATGTATATTTTTAGATGTAACAAGACCCTTTTACTAAATTTGGACCAAAGCAAAAAAATCGCAAAAATTTTCTATTACCTACTTGAATTACAGCATAAAGCTAACGAGATTCAAACACGTAAACGAGAAATTTGTATCAGGTTTCAAATTAGACAATTTTTTAACTCAATTTACGTGATTGCCATGCAAAAAGGAAAAAGGATAACATAAGAGCGAGTTATTAAGTAAAAAAGCAAATTTATTTTATGATCAATAAAAAGATTTAAAAAATATTTGACTTCTACAATATTTGCCAGAAAACTGAAATACAGTTTGGTTGCACAATGACCTATTTATTTTAATGCTTTTAAAATACCTAATTATAACATTGTTTAAAAAGAAATAGACCATAGTAGGAGCAAACAATTAAAATTAACCAACAAAAAATATACAGTAAGGACCTAAAGTCCGTCCCCCCTCTAAATTATAAACCGTTCAGTATATTGTAATGAAATTTGGAACGATAATATACAAACAAGGTCTGCATTTTTTAGGATATTAGTAACAACTTTAAAGGCCAAGGTGACAGCTAGGTGCACTTTCAGAAAAAAAATTAGATGGAAATGGTGATCTAGTGATACCTCGTTTCAAGGTATTTTTATGCTCAAAGTATTCTCCAATTTTGAAAACCTTTGGTTCAGTATTTCTTAAATAAAAAATAATAATATCGGTTTCTACGTTATAACTACCCCTGTTTATAACACACTTTTTACCTATAAAGGGCCCCACAGACTATCGTTATTTTTATCCTTTTTAATCGCCGATAAATACTGCCCAGTCGGACGACTAAAACTTTTATTTCCCTACACTTAATTTAATTTTAAACCGTCTTAATCGCCGAAAGCACTTAATTTAATTTTACATCGCCTTTATCGCTGAAAGCTGCAGTCATACACCAAAAAACATAAATGAAGTGTGTTTATTTGTCACAAGAATGACGATTAAAGACGTTCTGCACCACACACTTCGTTTTTAAATAAAGACGGACGAATCGACGATTAAGACTTCAAGCGCTGCCAGAAATTTTCACCGAAGGTGATATGTTCGGTTTTCGCCCACAAACTGGCAATGTTAATCGACGTCTTTGATCGCCACGATTAAAACTGCTTAAAAAGAACAAGGTCTGTGGGGGCCTTTAGACGTCATTATTGACTCTTCTTCTTCTTCTTCTTCCTGGGAGCCGTCTTTCACTGCCGGAGGCAGCGCAGCCTCTCTCTTTACAAGTCTGTATATCCCCGAGACTAGTTGGTTAATATATTTCTGTGGGCTCATTTTCGGTTGCCCAAAGTAATGCCTGTCTTTTCTGATTTAACGCTTCACATTCACACAGTATGTGGTAGGCTGTTTCTTCCCCCTCGTCACACGTTCTGCAACTTGGGTCCCCATTGTATGAGCCTATCTTGTGTAGGTGTCCTCTTAGGTTATCGTGCCCTGTTAACAACCCTACTGTTATGCGAAGTCTTTTCCAACTTTGTCTAAGTAGTTTTTCCTTTGTTCTTTTTGATGGGCCCCTTATGAAACCCTTTCCATGTCTTATTCTACCGAGGTTCTCCCAGTATTCCTTGTGTTTGTTTCGGATTCATTTCCTTGTTTGCCCTCGTGCTGTGGTTTTGGCCACTCCAAGGGCAGGTTCTGGTCCAAAGTATGGTGTGGACGATCCATGTCTCGCTAGCTCATCCGCTTTTTCGTTTCCTTCTATTCCCGAATGTCTTGGTACCCACAGGAGAGTTACTCTGTTGCGTTCTCCCAGGACCTTCAGTTCTTCTTGGCATTCCCATGTTAGCTTGGACGTCACCTTGGGGTTTACTAGTGCACCTAGTGATGCTTGGCTATCTGTTATTATGCAGATCCGCTTGTTTTTGTAAGCCCTCCTGTTATTTTCTTTTGCACAGTGCAGTAAAGCATATATTCTGTTTGAAATACAGAACTGTCTCTTCCTAGTGGAATGGAGAATTGTGAATTCCTCATTTCTCCTTTTGGTGAAGGCAACTATGGCTGATTTGGAGGGATTTATGTTTAGTCCCTCCTTTCTCGTCCATCTGGTGACTGCGTATAGGGCCTGCTGCTAACAGTGTTGTTAAATTTTCCTTGGGCCATAATGACGAGATCGTCTGCGTATCCCAATGTTTGGTGCCCTACCAGTTGGAGGACATTTAGTAAGTCGTCCATGACAAGGTTCCACAGCAGTGGGGACAGAACTCCCCTTGCGGACATCCTCGCTCAACCCGAGCTACAAGAGTTTCTTCAAGTATTGAAGTATATACTGATCTGCTTTTAAGCATGCAGTCTATCCACCTGCAGCTTGTTGCGTCGATCCCTCTGCGCCTCGACGCGTTTGCTATAGATATAAGGGACGTGTTGTCAAACGCTCCTTCTACATCTAGGAAGGCACACATTAGTACCTCCTTGTATTTGAGAGCATATTCGGCCTTTTCCACAAGTTAGTGTATGCATGTATGTCCTTGTGTAGAGGTCTGTTCGTAAGTGCGTTCTCCCTGATATGCCAATCCAGCAACTTCTCTAGGGTCTTAAGCACGAACGACATCAGACTTATTGGTCTTAAAGATTTTGCTCCATCCTGTCCGGTTTTCCCAGGTTTGGGGATGAATGCTACTCTGATTAGTCTCCAGGTTGTTGGTATATAGCCCAGAGCTAGGCTGCCTCTTAAAAGTAGATACAGTCTATGTGGCAAGAGCTCTGGTCCTTTCTGGAGCATTACTGGATAAATGCCATCTGTTTTTGGCGATTTATACGGTTCTAATGAGTTTATCGCCCATTTAATTTTGTCTACGTTTATCCATGATTTTGCTGCCTGCCAGTCCTCCCTGGAGCAGTATCTTGGGTTTTCTAGGTCTGAACTTTTGCAGTCTTCCAGTGACATGGATATCTTGCATCCCGGAAAGTGTACCCTGAATAGTTCTTTCATGGTCTCATATGCCGTTCTTGTGTGATCCCCTGAGGGTTTCTTTAGAGTAAATATTTGTGATTGAGGTTCTTTTGAAAGAATCTTATGGACTCTGGCGGCCTCATGAGTTTCTTCGATTTCCTCACAGTGCCTTCTCCATGAATCTCTCTTAGCTTTCCTCAATGCTTTGTTATATTCAGTAAGGGCTTTCTTGTATGATTCCCTATCCGATGTTGCCCTGTTGTATTCTCTCCTTGCCCTCTTTTTCAGTTAGCTGAGTTCCTCGTTCCACCAGGGCACATTTCTCGAGTACTTTCTTATCACCAGCGGGCAGTTCTCATTGTACGCAGAAATAATGGCGTCCTGTATTTGATCCGTCATTATCTCCAGGTCGTGTGTATTGTTTATTTTTCGCTTTGTCCCTTTCAGTGTAGATTCCAGGTCTGCCTTAAGGGCTTCCCAGTCCGTTTTTCGAGGGTTGCGATATGTTTCTTCTATAGATTCATGTCCCCCTATTGTAAAGTTTATGTGTCTGTGATCTGAGCAACTTACCTCCTCGGATACATGCCAGTTGATAACATTGCTTCCAACGTAAGTTGTAGCTAGTGTTATATCTAGTACCTCTTTTCGTCTACTATTTTCGAAAGTTGGTTTATTGCGTACATTTAATATGTATAAAAATTATTTGTCATAATAAATTGTAATAAAGACTCACCTCTTAGGTTTGTGTCTGTGCTTTCCCAGGAGATGTGGTGTGCATTTGCATCGCATCCTAGGATGAGCTGCGATCCATTTCCTCTGCAGCTTCTCACCAGGTCTTCCATCTCCTTGGTTGAAGATTAGTTCCTTCGCAATCGCCCTTCGCTATCCCCTGACCTAATATTGACTCTTGCTGTCATACTGCTAATATCTGCGTTTAGAATTGACAGAATTTATTCTTAGCCCGAAATTGCCTTAAATAACTCGTTCTTTAAAAAATAAATTTAAAGCGGTAATTTTTTTTTGGCAAAGATAACTGAAATTACCATGCTGCTGTTCGTATGTTCAATAAACGTTATCCGGCAAGCCAATTATGCAGAAAATTTTAACGAAAATTTTATACCAGTTGTTTTAAGCCAATCAGATGCCATGTTTTTGACAGGTTGCTATGACAACAAACCTAGTTGAAAAATTAATAAGTGATAATTTCTCTGGCTTGACAGGTGTCACGTGCAGATGTCAGAATAACAACAGAGGCGTAGATTAAGTTTTACAAATATTTATTTTCAATTCAATAATAAGTAAGTAGATTTATGTTATTTATTATTAAAACCATCAATTATCAATTCCAACAAAGATTGTACAATTTTCTATTCATTTTATGATATTTTCTTTGCGATAACAAAATTCTCGATTTCATCATGTTTATCTTATTAATGATGCCACGCTTATAGAAAAGCTTCCTTCGCTTGCCCACTGAAGGGCTGTGGGGAATATGTCCTCTTTTTGTAGGTATTTTCATGGCTCCAGCTCCGAAAAATTGGCCGGTATAATTTCTCCTCTGCCAGCTCCCTACAGAGCATCGTTTCTTCATTCCTACAGTATCCAGAGTATCGAACCGCTTCTCCAAATCGCCAAATATTTAAGTTCCGTGTTAATAAACTTCTTCTTACTACACTTTAAAAACCCGCGGTACTTTAGTAAGCCATCAGCCGACTGTTCCAAAATTAAAAAAGAGAGTGGATAATGTATAAATTGGTAGCTTTACAGCTCAGGGATTTTCAATTAATTTAAAAGTGTTTTAGGGAGTAATATAAGGTTAGTCCTCGCTTTACCAGAAATTTGAATGCATTTATTTTCAAGAAACGTTAATTAATACACACAATAAAACAAAATTACTCTTATATTCCAAGTCTGGCTTCCTGTCTTGTGATGGTAATATTTATATACAGTTTATTAGGTAACCAAGGAAAACATTGACGTCATAGACCCAGGTGGCAAAGAACACGATATCAATTAAAATTTAAATACATTTGTTAAAATAACTAATTACAAAATAAAAAAAACTAATCAGCCCTAATAGAATATTTTTTAAATCATGTTTTTACCGCTATTCTTATTACAGCAGGAATCAAAATGGCGGCAGCTACCTAGGCGACGTAAACGTATCGGCCATATTGGACTCCTTCAGCGTAAGCTACGACAAGCGTGTAAGACCAAACTATGGAGGTAAGTCACACATTTGTAGTCGCTGTTGCTTCTTATATTATTTTTACCTAATATTTTTATTTATTTTTTTTTAACCAATTAAAGCGTATCGCAGTTATAAAATTAGTTGTACTTATAATCAGTTTGGGGATTTAAAATTGTCAAAAAATTGCCCCTTAAAGGTTGAAGAAAGATAGAAAACATTATTTTTTTATATCCGTTTTATGACTAATGAAAAATCAAGTAGGCATTTTTACACTGCTAAAATTCGTGCATCTTTTAACATCATCGGGCTCGTATGTGTCAGTCAATTTCTTGGAGTGTCGTCGATTAGAGTTAAAGAAAATTATATGGCAAAAAGAATTTTGCTGTACTTTATCAAACTAAATTTAGTATAATATGACAAACCAAATAATACAGTGCGAGACTCCAACTTGAAATAAATTCAATAAATCGAAAACAAGTATTTTTTTGGAAAAATGCTTGGACCAATCGATTTACGGTATAATTTAGTAAAAATAGTTAGCGCTTTTTTACCACTTTTTTTATATAATTTTAGAACTTTGTATATATTTTTTTATAATTTTATATGTTAAATAATTTTACAAAATTCCTAACTATTTTCAACGTACAGCCCTTTAAAAATAAGTATTTGTCAGATTTATTAACATTAACAATTTTCAGGTTTAAGGGTTTAGGATGGGTTTCTCTAAGAATTAACGAATTCTATAAAAACAGGTCAGTATGGCATATTTTCACTATCTTTGTGGAGAAAAGATAACGTTAATTAATAAAAATACTCCTGCAATTCGAAATGACAAGTATTTTTTAGTTCTAGAAAAGATTTTATTAGTAAAAAATACGTTTGGACTAAAATACAAGGCTGTTGATTAACAGCAGATTTAAAGTTTTGAAAAAAAACACCTCTGCAGCACATTCTACAGCTTAAGACGGGTTTTGACGCGTCAGGTTAGTTAAACATTTTAACTGATTTAGTGACACTGAAAAAATAATAAACCTTTTCAGTTGGAATGATCAGTAAATTCGCATTTTTGGTTAAAATCAAAAGTAGGTCTACTTTTTTTGTTCAGTTTGACAATGTTTAAGGACAGCGCGTTCATTATAAGTAAACTTTTAGTTATCTCCTTTAAAGGTTGTTTACAAAATTTTAAAAATATTTACACGTAAAAATTGTCTTTCGTTGGAGAGACGAAAATTTTCACCATCCTCGATATTTTTCCTTTTTTGATTTAACAATAATTGAATTATAGCCTAAAAAAAGACATTTACCACTGCACTTAGGTAGGTACGGTTGACTTTAGTTATGATGTCATTATTTATATAATTTATGTTAGTTTTCGAGAATATACCTATTAGAGCCTTGCCACTTGAGCAGGCAAACAGGCATCCGAGAGAGAAAATAAGTAGGGGTATAACCAGTAGCGTGCGGAGTCAAGTCTTTTTTTGGTAGTCAAGTTTATTAATTTAAGCTTAGGCCTACTTTTATTTATTATGTTCAAATTTTCAACAAAACTTTAAGAAAATAACCATGTTTCCCAAAAGAAACACTACACTCTTACACGACTATATAAAAAATAAATTTGTTCTTGAGACACATAATGGAATAAAATAAATGTCCTAAAACACGACGAAAAGGAATTTTTGCTTTGGGATTCCCATAAAAACGTTAAGAAAATTCACAAAGTTAATTTAACGTGTACAAAAATATAGTTGATACCAATACTACGCACAACTACGAGAACACTGATGAAGACAAGAAGAGAACTGTCGGGCAAATACTCAACAAATAGCGACTAACTAAGACAATTAAACAGGGAAATCTCAAAAGCAATACGTAGGGATACCACAACTCATAATACAAACGAAATAAACAAGGTCATAGAGGAAAATAGAGGTATGAAGTCCCTCCGAAAAACCTTCTCGGAGGGCAGAAAAAATCTAAATAAACTAAAGGACAAAAACGGCTATATAACAACAAATAAAAAGGAAATTCTAGATATCACCAGGACCTTTTATGCCGAATTATACAGAGAAGCGGGAGCAAACACCAGGTACTAACAAACCCAAAATTCAAACCAAGGGTCCGAAGAACTGCCAGAAATTACACTAGCCGAACTAAATGAAATGGGAAATGAAAAATAACAAAACCGCAGGTGAAGACGAATTCGAAATTGAAGCCATAAAGCATGGAGGTAAAACTCTTCATCAAACTATTTGTAAACTTTTCAACGCTTGCCTACTAAATGGTACAACTCCCTCCCAGTGCGATCAAGCGAAACTACAAAATTACAGACCCATAAGTCTCCTCTCGCATGAATAAACTATTTATGAGAATAATCACCAAAAGAATATCTAATAAATTAGACCTATATCAACCCTGTGAACAAAAGGGCTTCCGAACAGGGTATAGCACAAATGACCATCTGCAAACGTTAAAAACTCTGATCGAACGGTGTGTGGAATACAACAAACCACTTTTCCTGATATTTGTCGACTACGAAAAGGCATTTGATACTATAAGTCAAAAGAAAATGATACAAGCCCTTACAGAATGCCGAGTTGACCACTATAATTCAGAACATATATGGAAAGGCAACATTAACGTGTAAAAATACACGAATACACGCAAGACTTTCGCATTGAACGAGGAGTGCGCCAGGGACATGTCCTATCGCCAAAGCTATTTACGGCATTCTAGGAATATATGTTTAAAAGAATTGAAAAAATTACAATATTACCCATTTTTTAAAATGCCTAATAAATATGTTGACCCAATAATACAACACATATATATATATATATATATATATATATATATATATATATATATATATATATATATATATATATATATATATATATATATATATATATATATATATATAGATATCTTGACCGACTAGTTAACTAACAAGTCCTAAAATCTTGAGGGTTCGGTCTGTGAGGGCTTTTTTAAATGGAAAAAGAAAAACTCTTTTTTACTACGCCAAGCTTTCTGGAATGTTTATTCCCTTTTTCTTAGGCTACAATAGAAGTACAAATCTTAGTGAAATAAAGTAAAACCATTTTTTTTTAAATTTACCTTGTGTGCAAAGTAAGTTAAATGTTAACAAAATCAACATCCTGTATGGAACTTTTGAGCTAGTGTTTTGCACGCACAATTAACATTATTTAGAGACTAATTATTATTACATTGTTTTCTTATAAAAATAAAGGATTACTATACCACCACGCGTGGAGATTTTTAACTGACCTATACGAAGTTACTTTTTTGATGTTAAACGTTTTTTTCCCCGGTTTTTTTTGTAAAAAAGAAATTCCTTGGAAGCGTTACTTATTCACAGAGGTAGGGGAAACGGAGAATGTGGTTTTTTGTTGTCAAAACCTTTCGTCAGAAAATCCTTGTCTCTCACACAAAGATTGACTGTGATTTAAAGAAACCTGTAGTTGTCGGTACGATATATCTAAATTATCCATTTTATAGGCATCTGAAAATTGAACAACTTTGTTGTCACTCAAGGATTTTTTGAATAAAAGGGACTAGGGGGCAATATTTGCGGCTGGCTAAAGCTACATCCAATGCCACGTTAGATATATATATATATATATATATATATATATATATATATATATATATATATATATATATATATATATATATATATATTTTTTTTTTTTTTTTTTTTTTTTTTTAAATTTGTTTCTGAACCATTAACATATTTCTTCAATTTAAATTTCTTGGGAGTTTTGGTTCATTTTTTTAAAAATTAAAAGGTTATTTTTAATTTTTCATATTGTTTAATTACAAACGTTTCGGCAAAAGCCTTCATCAGTGTTTATACCCCTAAAATTAATATGGCAGTGGTTACTTATAATTATAACTTTTTTTTTGTGTATTAATAAAATGATCTTACAATTTTACAATAATTAATTATGTTTTTGGCTTACCCTAGAAGGAAATCTTCCATTAATAATAAACTTCAAAACACTCATAAACACATACATCTACAAACATTTTAAAATATTCAGGACATGCACAATTAAAATTTTTTTTATACTGAAACGGCAGTAAAGTTCCTTCCGTATCCTGAGACAAGATAAGAGTCCAAAACTTTTTTTTAATTTACGATTAATGTTAAAAACAGTTTTTAAAAATAAAGAATAGTGTTTGTTGTTTTTATTTAGCTATGAAGATTAAATAAAAAAAAATGGTTTTTTTTTAAGAAAAGTTATTATATTATTTGAGTGTAAGGAGGGGGGGAAAATAATTTTGCATGCTACGATAAAACTGAAATTAATTAATGACGTTGTAGTAATATTGGCTTAGGTTTTTAATATCTGTTTTATCATTTATAGAGTTTTCATGTTTTTTAATGAAAAGTTTTTCAAAATTCCTTTTTTTTTCTGATTTGGTTCCGTTTTAAAATTTTTGTGTCCTGAAATTAAAAGTATGCTTTGCTTCATTTTCGTGTTTAGTTAAAGCGTTTTATTTTTCTTGTCATATTTATGCCCTTTTAAAAGATTTTTAGATTTGGTTGTTTGGCCAATATAGACACTGGGCAGTCGTTACATGGAATTTGGTAGATAGTATGTTTTTTTTTGGGTTTAGGGGTTTTAGTTTTTAGTGCGCAAAGAATTTTTTTTGGAGAATATTGGGTTTTATGACACACGGCGATATCATGTTTTTTTGGGTTGTTTGAAACTCTCCGAGATCCCTGAACGTATGGGAGGGATAAATATTTAATTGATTTTTTGTCTATTGTATTTAGGTTGGGTTATTTGTTTTTGCAATCGGTTTTAAAGATGATATTAATTAATTTTTTTGGGTAGCTATTTTTGATGAGAATATCTTTAGCTTTGTTAATAGCCTTAGGTTGGTATTCCAAGCTGCCAGTTTTATAGCTCTGTCGGCGAGGCCGACAATCAAGATTTCTTTGAGATATTGATGTTGTGAAAAATAATTAATATATCGGCCAGACCAGGTTTTTTTTTATACCATTCTGTTTTAATATTATTATTTTTGTTTGTAATCATATCTAGAAATTTTTTTACTGTCGTTTTTAGCTCTATGGTGAATTTAAGTTTTTCGTGAAAGGCGTTAAAACAGTTAAGAATATAGTCGCATTTATTTATAGGAACTGCTGTAAGGCAATCATCCACATATCTAAAAAAAAAAAGGGAAACCGAAAATCCAGTTTGGCAATTACTTTTTCCTCGAGGTCCCCAATACCATCTGAGCTATGACACTAGATATAGAGGAGCCCTTGCACATCCTTCTACTTGTTTATAAAAGTTATTTTTGTATATAAAATATGTTGATTTTAAAGTTAATTCAATAGCTTTTAAAATTCATCCATTGGTATGTTGTGTAATTTTCAATTTCCTTTTCCCTTTCTCCTGATTATTTCAAGAGCAAGTCAACTGGTTTTTGATACAGTGAAACCACATCTAGAGATATAAGAATTGGCATTTGGCATATGAATATTGTTTATTTTTTCTTTTTTAATCCCCCAAAGTCTTTAATGTAGGTGTTACTTTTGTTTATGATGTTTTTTTAATATTCTTAAGAAATTTGGGGAATTATTAGTGGGGGGTTTTATACAAGATACGATAGGGCGCATTGGAATACCTTCCTTGTGTAATTTTTGGAACCCGTAGATTTTTGAGCTTGGGTTGTGAATTTTTGATTTTTTTTATTGTTTGGTGATATGTAGTTTTTGTTTTCCCAGTGTTTAATAAGATCGTTGTTTTTTTTTGCAAAATGTTGTTGGGTCGCTGTTTTTTTTTTTATAGTGCGGGGGCATTCAACAATTCCATTTTTTATCATATTCGTCTGATTCCATAATGACGGTTTTATTTTATTTATCTGGCCTTAATATCTTTAAATTCGGATGTTTTTTAAGAAAAGATTTTTTTTGTTAATTTTTATGCAAAGTTCTTTGTCAATTTTGTCATGCTTTGTTTTATACCGTTTAGAATTTAATTTGTTTTTATAAGTTGTAAGAATTTTGCTACAGTTTGCTCTAATATTGTCTTTTTTTCAATACTAATTGTCAATTGAAACTTCAAGGATGAAACAATTTCAGGGATGGGAAGTTCATTTGTTTGGGGTTTGGGAAGCAAAATTGGACCCAAACTAAGTATATCAACAGCATAGTCAGGAATTTCTACGTCTGTCAGATTTTCCAGCCAATTTTTTTCTATATTAATGTTTTGATAAGAGCTATTTTTTGTTTTAGAGATTAATGAACTGATTTTATTTATTTTTTTTGTTTTATTTTTGCAAAAAATGTTTCGTACTTTTAGTTATAATGTTCAAATAATTTTGAAAGTCTTCTGCTGATAGAATTTCTTTAAGCTTTTTTTAATTTCCAATATTTTTTTTTAAGGTTGTATATTTTAATGGTGTATTATTAGTAGGGGGTACACAAAAAAAAAGTTATAATTATAAGAACCACTGCCATATTAATTTTAGAGGTAAAACACTGATGAAGGTTTTTGCCGAAACGTAATATATATATATATATATATATATATATATATATATATATATATATATATATATATATATATATATATATATATATATATATATATATATATATATATATATATATATAATTTGTTTTTATAACTGACAGTTTTCCCTATGTAACGAAATTAAAGCAACAACTCTGGACATAAGCTATATGTGCAATGTCTTATCCTCTACATTATTTATTCCAAACAATTCCTTTATATGATTATATAACATTATTTCTTTACAATGAATATATTGTGCATATTATTTTTAAATTTAAAAACGTGTAACCCCTAATGGATTTTACTTAGAAAGCTATCCCCGGTAGTTTTATAAATAGACTCTGAATAAATGGATGGATATATAAGACAGCTTTAAATCGATAGGTTCCTTTTTATACAAATATATACGTATAATGGCTTGCATTTAGCAAAGAATGCTCTTTAACATTCCTAAAAGCGTATTTTTTGTAATGAATCCGCTAATAATTTAACAAACGTAGGTTAGGTAACTTTGTAATCAATTATTATTGTACTCGTATATTGTTAAAAGAATAAAATTACGGAATCTTTTAACCTAAAATAAGTTTTTACTTAAATAAATCAAAACTAGTTGTTTTTATTACGAATAAATTATAAATATTAGCTTTATTTTTTGATTTTATGTGTTTATTTACTCGTGCCCTATTATAATAAGTCATAAGATTTTTATAAAATACATTCGTTTTAACAACTTCTGATCTATAGGGAGCTTTAAAATTAATTTTATCTTTTTAAATAAAGAATAATGGTTACATTATGTCGACTGGTCAATCTTAAAAAGAAATGTTATTTCTAATTTTTAAATTGGTCTTTTTTTTTGTTATTAATATATATTTTTCTTAATTAAAGATTTGGTTTTTATCTTTCTATTAAAAAAAATATAAACAGAGATTCCAGAATAACTATTTCTTATATATAAATAAAGAGCAGCATTAATAATTTTTAATTTAATTTTACATAAAAGGCCTGTCAATAACATTTGACATATTAATATTTTTAATCACGGTAAAAAACTTAAGGCAATTTATTTTTAGTGTATGAAGATTTAACAAAATTACAAAAAAAAAACTTATTTTTTAAATAATTTCTTACACCCACAATAAATGCATTTAAAAATTATAAAACATATTTTTAAGCTTGGTAAATATCCTAAGAAAATATTAAGTAAGCTTTAGTTCATTATATCTCGAACCTTATTATCATTTGTATAACTGTACCTTTGGAAATATGTTGCAGAAAAAAAACAACAATATAAATTATTATAAAATAATTAATTGTTTAGAAAAAAACTGGATATTAGCCGCAGAAATACGTATAAAAATACAGACAAGGTCCCCCCATCTTGTCGGCGGGTAAAAGAAAGATGCTTTTTGGTGAGAATAGTGTCGTAAATAAAATAAATAGTTCTTCCATGTGTAGAATCAAGAATGCTAAATGTAAATGAAGCATTTATCAGGCATGAAAGCAATGGGAGAAATTCAAACTTTTTAAAAGTTACTGTGGAAACTACAATAACACATACGGGTCGACTAAAAAGAAATCAGTAGATTCAATCTAAGGAAAGATCGCAAAAAAAGCTTGTTAAGAAGAACATCATGGCAGATCTGGCAAAGGTCAAGAACAGTGATCACCAGCAAACTTAAAAGACTTTTTCCAGCATGTGAAACAAAAGAATACAGATCTGCAGAGGATTTTCTGTCTCGAATGTACTGTCTGCCCTGTAGGCAGGTGTTTTCCAAATATTTAAAAATTTAAATTAAAAGATAAAGGAATTTTGTATCCTTATATGCTTAAAACTTTAATACTAACCTCTTATTTACTTAAAAAAAAGTATGAGCGATTTGGATGACAAATAGTGATGATAAACAGAGTTCAGAGTAAAGTTACCTACAAATATTGCAGGCGAAAATTATAGTTCGATGGTGAACACTTGGGAGCATCTGATTAGAAAGATGTTTAGCCTTTGAAATATTTTAGCCCAAATTATGCCATCATATGTTTATTGTTGAAAGTATAAATGAAAATAATAAAAAGAAAGAAAAGAGAAAAAGAAAACTGACTTACCCTTCCAGTACACAAAACGTCAGTTAAGACTTTTGAGCCCTTAAGTGATCATATGAGGAGGTACTGCATCATATACCTACCAAAGAAAAAGCTTCTTTACCACCCAGAAATATTTTCTAAACGATATAAAGTGTTATTAAGCAGAAAATTAGAAAATAAGAAACTTTTCAATTATTTATATCCTAACCATTTATATACTAAGCTATTCACTCTTGTTAATTTTAACAACTAATGATATTCGCCAACTTAAAACAATAACACAACTCACACAAAAATCACTTTAAGTTCCTATTATTATAAAAAAATGCAAAAAAACTCCACTATGATTTTATATCCATATACAAAACAGTGTTCTCATAAGAAGTAGACATTGATGCTCAATAACATAAAGAAACTGTCTGACCTCACGACCGCTGTTATAAACCTAAACAACCCAAATAAAAATTTACTACTACAAGTTGCTAACCCACTAACTATGCCAAAAATAGACCTAACAGAGCCTTATCTACCGTAACAATGTACCTATCCACAATGACGTCATTCCTTGTCTTATTTTATCATCTTAAAGGTATGGAGGTATTTGAAAACTTACAAATACTTCTGGGGCCTATTTTGATATATTCGGGTATGTTCGGATGAAATCGACCGTCACATACGAGCTCGACAGCTGAGAGACCGCCGGGCCATCATGGGTGGGGCTAAAATCGATGCTGAGCGTTGCCAAGCGACCAGGAGAAAATGAGATCAAAGCGGGCGAGGCAATCGGGATGTCTATGTTTTGCTCGATGCCCAATTCTCGTTCTGTTTGGTGGGTTTGCGTATTTTGGGGTAATTATTTTTTTAAAGGGCATTTATTGTTTTGTTTTTTTTTGTGGAAAAAGTATTTGATACATGAAAGAACAGATACTTACTAGGTATGGGCGTAGCATAAATATATTAAAACACTTTTTTCTGTGTTAATGTATTTGTATTTTTAACAACGTTACATTTTTCTTGTTATGTTTCAAATAACTTCTCAGCTTCAAAAATATAAATTTAGAATAGGTATATATGGGGTTACAAACACAAAACGATGTTCTAAGCTCTCCAAAAGTCCCCATGTCTTTGACTAGCATTTGATACTGATGTTTTTGAGGATAGAGGTTTTAAAACCATGTCTTACATCCTAAAAATAGGTATTAAAACCTGTAAAAATGCCATTTAATTTCTATTTTGTTAAGAACCACACTAAAAATTATAAAATAAATGCTTTATAATATAATTTTTTCGCACAAACATCAAAGCTTTAAATATGTAAACATTTAATAGGAAAACTAAAATGTATAAACATTAAAATTATTTAAAATAATTGCAGTGAAGAAGGCCTTTAAAGCATGAGCTAATATGTAACTTTTAAAAAGCCTTAAAGGTATTACCAATAATTTTAATTAATTCTTAATTGACCATTTAAAATAAGTCGTCAAATTTTAAATAGACACAAAACCAAAAATTATTTTTTTTGGTCAGTTTGAAGTAAGGGTAAAGGAATTTAATAACATAAAGTTTGACCATATAAGTTATACGTATAAAAATATTTTTTGCAAATATATTTTTTAACATTTATATCGTTTTGGTAATAAATATGACCAAAAATGTATGTTTTTATTAATTTATTTGGTATCTGTACTTTAATAAAAAAAAAAGAAAACTAGCGTATTTTTCTGTCAAACTCTATACTGTCCTATTAATCAAATTTAGTAAAAAAATTCAACAATAATAAAAATACAGGGTGTCCCAGAATATGTGGGCAATCTCTCGAAATTTGATAGAAAAATATTATGACAAGTTCCCATAAACTTTTTTCTTACGAACCTCCCCTACGGAGATACAGGTACATAACAGACGCACCTGGTAAACGTTTTTTTTTTTAATAACTTTTAAAATACTAGACGTAATTTAATGTTTTCTTAAAATGAAGGTAACTAGATAAGTATTTTTAAAATGAATCCATTAAATCATATTTGGCTTATTTAGTTTGCCAGGGTCGAACTAGCTCTGAAACAATAATAGCAATTTTTTAACACCCTGAATGATAAAGGCTCAACAATATTGTTTTTGGATAGGTTTAACCTTAAACTAAAAAAAAGTATTTTTGATTGACATCGATAAAATAAACTGTTTATAAAAAATAAAATATTATGATTGGTAAAGTTTTCTATATTATACAGGGTGTTTTCTAATTGAATGCCAATATTTAGAAGGCAATTTTTGGGTCCATTTTAAGAAGAAAACTTCATATGAACGTATGTCCTAAACGTATTAACTTTTGAGATACTGGGTGGTAAAATTTTCAGAAATAAAGAATTTATTATTAATATCTCTAGTACCACTTTAGATATTTTAATGAAATTTGGCATACATGTACTATGTATCAAGAAGCAGTTTTTAGTGTACCACATTTTTTTTATTTTCACCAGTGCATTCGTACGGAATTTGACCTGCCTATTTTGGCAGACATTGATGGTACGCCCCTTAAAAAACAATTATTTTTAAAATCCCCAATCATTTCTAAGTAAAGTTGATAACTTATTTTTTAATCCGATGCACGGTTTTCGCTAAAACAAATAAAAACCGTTTCTCTGCATGGTCATAACAATATCGGTAAAGAATATCACAATGTAGAGAAATAACTGGATTTAATTTTTCTAGGTAAAAACCGTACGTCGGACTTGAAAAAATTAAGAGATTAACGGCCGAGTGATGATCGCGTTGTTAAATTTAGCAATGGACTTAGCAATTGTTAAAAGTTAACAACGGTTTAGAATGTTTAACAAAATGTCAGATTTTGTCTACTAAAATCATTGAATAACACTGACAATGGCGTTTTGTTAAACTTTCTAAACGGTTGTTAACTTTTAACAATTGCTAAGTCCATTGCTAGTTTTAACAACGCGATCATCACTCGGCCGTAAATCTGCTTTAATTTTTTTAGCCCGACGCACGGTTTTCACCTAGAAAAATTAAATCTAGATATTTCTCTGCATGGTGATATTCTTTATCGATATTGTTATGATCATGCAGCGAAACGGTTTTTATTTTTTTAAGCAAAAACCGTGCATCAGATTAAAAAATCATGTTATCAACTTTACTTAAAAATGATCGGGGATTTCAAAAAATAAGGGAAATCAGTGGCGTACCATCAATGTCTACCAAAATAGGCAAGTCAAATTCCGTACGAACGCACTGGTGAAAATAAAAAAAAAATGTGGTACACTAAAAAATGCTTTTTGATACATAGCACATGTTTGCCAAATTTCATTAAAATATGTAAAGTGGTACTACAGATATTAATAATAAATAATTTATTTTTGAAAATTTTACCACCCTATATCTCAAAAGTTAAGACGTTGAGGACATACGTTCATATGAAGTTTTCTTCTTAAAATGGACCCAAAAATTGCATCCTTAAATATTTACATTTAATTAGATATGTAAAAAACTTTACCAATCATAATATTTTATTTCTCGTAAACAATTATTGATTTTATCCATGTCAATCAGGTATACCTTTTTTTTAGTTTAAGGTTAAAACTATCTAAAAATAATATTACTGAGCCTTTATCGTACAGGGTGATAAAAAAATTGCTATTATTGTGTCAGAGCTAGTCCGTCCCTGGCAAACTAAATAAACCAAATATGATTTAATGGGTTCATTTTAAGAAGACTTATCTAGTAACCTTCATTTTAAGAAAACATTAAATTGCGAAAGGTATTTTAAAAGTTATTAAAAAAACGATTTTCAGGGGCCTCCCTTGTGTACCTGTATCTCCATAGGGCAGGGTCGAAGGAAAAAAGTTTGTGGGAACTTGTCATAATATTTTTAGGTTTTCTATCAGATTCCGATAGATTGCTCACATATTTTGGGACACCCTGTATATGTGCTCAGCCCGCCAAACGTATAAAAAATATTATCGGCATCGATATTTAAGACGTCTAAACAAAAATGGTTTGTATTCGATTTTTATTGTAAATTTTGAACTAACATACAACTCACCAACTTTTATTAATTAACACTTAGCTTTGGTTAATACACAAAAGAGTTTAAAATCATTTAAAACATTATTTAAAAGTTTTTATTCTATTTTATTACTATGTGACCAACAAAATCTACCTCACCTTTTAATATTTAAAAGCAAACTTTTGCTTATTTGCACAATAATAACCTAAATTCATCATTAGTAACTGTTTAGAAGGCTTTTATAAACAGCACTTTAAATCACTTTATATAGAGTGTATCTACACTAAACACATTAACAAGCTATTATGTTTGACCTTTGACCCCAATATATAATATGTCAAAAGTCAGGAACTGAAATACTTGTTATGTAGATTTAGTTCAAAATATTTTGTATTATGGTAACATGAAAACAGTTTTAACACTTTGGTTTATATTTTAATACTACAAGAAGTGCTAATCTTTTTTTATAGGAGTAGGAGAAACGATAGCCAGCTTTGAATATCAAAGAAATTAAAAGAAATTTATTAGGTAGATGTCAATTAAAACAATATGAGGTGACTTGTTTACTAAAATACAAAAATAGACTAAGAAATACATTTTTATTTATAACTTCAAAAAAAAACAGATTTTCTTATTTTACTCTTAATTTTCTAAAAATATTTTATTTAATAAGATTTATCTAATTAAAAACATGCATGAAAAAAAAATGATGGAAGAATTCATAAAAAGCTAATAAAAAGTTAAGTGCTAGTAATATACCCATTTAACATTGTTAAATTTACCTTATATTGTCTTAGCTGACACCGAATCTGGTTAGAAATTACTTATGATATCAATGAAGCATAAAAACATATTTTCCACAAAATGATTGGTTAAAGGCTTTAAAATAATGTATAAATTAAAAATATGTATAAAATTGGGTGTTTACATAAATAAATACATTTTCAGGAGGTCCGGTAGTTGTTGGAGTCACGATGTACGTTTTGAGTATAAGCTCTCTAAATGAAGTTAAAATGGTACTAATTCTTTTTTATAAATGTCATTTAGAAAGTTAAAAAGATAGTGGCGTTTTGAAAAGGACCTAATACTAAATATATTATATCAAACAGTAATTTAAGAAGGATATTTAAAAACATAATTTATAAATTACATGGTTTTAAGAAACAAAAACAAGAATATATATATATATATATATATATATATATATATATATATATATATATATATATATATATATATATATATATATATATATATATATATATATATATATATATATTATATATATATATATATATATATATATATATATATATATATATATATATATATATATATTTTTATTAAACATCGATGTAAAAAGTTTATAAAAATATTTTAAAATTTTATACCCTGGACTTGTCATTGTTTCTTAAAAACTTTGTGATGATAGCAAATTATATATTTAAAAACATAGTTTATCAATTTTATTTACAAATTAAATTAAAACATTTCAGGAACTCAACAACCCTAAGATAGTTTAGGCAAACATTTTATTTTTAAAAAGTTACTAAAAAAAGTAATGAAAAGCTGTTTATAAAAAAATAATACTTATTGAATAATCTACATTTTTAAAAATCTTTATACAGGAATATTTTTTTTCTTTTAGTTTTTAGTAATAGGTCCTGTCCCATATACATTTTTTTCGGCACGACACGTGTTTAATATAATGCTTTTGGCAAGCTTAGAGCACTCACAATGCGTTTGGCGGTCTGGGAATATTTTTCAGTTAACATTTTTTGATCCTTAGAATATATCCATATGAAAGGGATTTTAAAACAGTTTTCTTTAAATAAAACATATAAACTTTTACATAAAATAGCATTGTTTACGTCTATAATTTTGGATAAACTGACAAAGATCCAAGAAGTACTGAGTTCACGTTTGGTTTTATTCAAATAGTTGTATTAAAAGTAATTACCAGTACGTACAAAATTAAAATAATTATTATGGTTTTGTATTTATTATTCATGGGTAATTTACCTATTTTGTTTATTACTTAAACTGTTACAGAACCCTTTCAAAGTATCTACTGTTAAAGAATTTCTGGTTTGCAATACATTATTTAGTTTTCGCTTAAAAATAAAATTAGTGTTTTTCCTGGGGCTATCACGTGGTAATTTTTGTGGTTTCCAGGCCCTCCGGTTGACGTGGGCGTCACGATGTACGTTCTTTCTATCAGCTCACTTTCTGAAGTCCAAATGGTACATATAAATTAAAACCCGACGTTTTAACACCTGTTTTATGTCGACTTAAAATTTTAGATCATTAGAAGCACACTGCAAATCAAAATATTTGTTATAGGCTACAAAGCTTATCAAATTAAAAATTCATTATCATCAAAAAGCTTATACATTTTGACTTGTCGTGGGGCTTGTGATGTTAAAAATGTTACTTTGTTTTGAGTGTTCGGTCGTTCTCATTAGTATCCCCGTCTCCCAATCTTTCCAACCCCTTGGGTAAGGTACGTGACCCAATGGGTTGGGTTTTGGACAGGCCCGGGGTGCACGAGTTTTGATTTGGTTTTCACGTTACTTTAGTGCATTTGTTTATTAAAATACGCGATCTGCAATACTGATTTGCTTTCATAAAAAGTTTTTGTTACTTGGGACTAATAATTTTTACAACGACTATTTTTAGTTTCAACAAATAAATAACATGTATGCGAACAAATATTTCTTACCCTGAATTTAAAGTTCTAATTAATTTTCTTTAGCTTATAACTACTTGATTTGGTTTTGAAAGGTAAAGGTATTTAATGTAAAAAATATTGGTTTTCGTAGTATGCTTAAAATATTTTTAAATCAAACAATATCCATATAAAAAAATTATACCACGAAAAGCAATATTATCGCCTTAGTATTAAAATCTGTGAACTATAATACATGTAAAATTAAAAAGACAAATAATCTATTGCGGTTTCCAGGACCTCCAGTTGATGTTGGAGTCACCATGTATGTTCTCAGTATCAGCTCAGTGTCCGAAGTCCAAATGGTACATCATACTTTTTACAATCTATATGTTAAAATGTACCACCAATAGACTCTAATGCGACCGCAAAACTGTCAATTTAAACACAATATATTCGGACTGGTTTTTGACGTCGTTCCTTTGGAACCCATTGGTGGTCTCTAAAAGTGACTCACGAGGACTAAGTATGGAATGTAGGAAGGTGGCGATATATGTGACCTTTTATTAACTGACCCAATATTCAATCAATTAAAATATCGTAATTACGAGATGCCATTTCTTATTTTAGTTTTATTTAAAATATGTTTTGTTTATTATACCCATTTATTTATGTAAATATGTTTTATATGCCCACTGCATTATTTTATAACTATGAAGTACGTACCTTTGCTCTGCCTTTCAATCCCATTTTTGGATTTTTTATACTACTACAATAACTACAACAACTTTCTTGGTATACAGTATGTTCTGTGATAAAAACAAAGATTATTCTAATGTTTTAAAAATTGCTTTTACCAACTGTGGATTCGTTAAAATTCCAAACATAGCTATATATACCGCCACTTGGTGGAGTTATGCTTTGTCCTTTCATGTTTCAAGGCACAAAGCAAATAAATGCATCAGATCAGACACTGATCCAATCTAGAAAATGCCTAAAATGTGTCAGAAAGAGATACATTTTTAATATACCGGGTGCTGCATCTTAAGGCGAAAAATAGATGAAGTGACTAAATATAAGATTCCTTAAAAATTTTGAAAAAAAATAATTAGGGTCTATCAAAGAGTTAAAAAAGTTGTAAACGGAAGCATAAGCCTAAACGGCTTTTAATAAGTTAATTATGAGTCAACTTTAAAAATTCCCATTTTAAATTGTAAAAATTATTAACGCTGTATGAGTAAGAAACAACAAAAAAAAATAAGCGAAGATCTCTGGGTATTGGACCATTTTTTCTGGATATAAATTTTAAACGCAAAATAATTTTTAGATCTGTTGCAAGGCAGAACCAGATAAGAATGTTTTGTTTTGAATTAATAATTACCCTACACATATTTCTGAAACACACCACGAACATTTAAAAACTTAAAATAACGCAGTTTATACCAATGTTAATACTATTTTAAACTGTACAATAGGGCACAGGTCTAAGAGATATTTTGATAAAATACTGTATGGCAAAAAATTAATAAAAATAATAGACAACCGTTCCGAGACTCGGAAGTCCGAGGATCAACAGTTAAGAGTTAGGCTGGCTCACCGAAAGTCTCTAAGTTTTCCTTTGCAGTCAAATTTTTCATTCTTTTTAATAAATCCCAATAACACTTTCTTTAATTATTAGGAAAACCAATATTTGATCACGAAGATGCAACAACCGAAGCGGAAGTTAATATGTTATTAATTTACACTTAAGATTTTTAAATAATAAATGTTGCAGTAAAAAGTAAATAATATTTTAAATGCTATTAATTGTTTTCGTTTGGTGATTTAGCAAATGCCGCACTCTCGTAATTATATGCGAAAAAGATGACAATACCTTCCTACATATGACATACATTCCCTTTACTGACTCTACTTTAGCTTGATAAGGCATATTGTTGTGTATTATAGACTTTCGGTGTCTTAATAATTCATATAAAGTAAATTTACTTAATCAGCATCGTCTTTATGTGTATGAATTTTCAGTTTATATTTTGTGTATTTCTTTTTATTTTTGACAGGCTACACCTACATCCGGGCTCTATGTCCCGGACTATTTGAATGTGTATTTGTAAACCGTGAATGTTCTTTTATATGGTCAATTTGATTTAGAGTGTACGTATTTAATGTTCTATAAAAAAAACAAAAAAAATAGTTTGATTATCAAAATAAAGCTGTTGTCTTAAATAAGTGAAATAAACTAAACATCTTGCGACAGCATTATACAGGGTGCTATAAACTGAAGATAAATATGGAAATTTTGCAACTTGTAAAAGATATAAAATGGTTAATAAGTTGCACAATTTGGTGGTCAGTATAGTGGCTTTAAATTTAAAAAATCAATTTTTAGAAGCCCCATTAAAATAAGGGAATACGCGATTTGTTTCGGGGTAACAAAAACAAATGTACAGGGTGGGCCAAATTGGACACTTTTAAAGGGAAACTCCCATTTTTAAAGGAGATAGATGAAAATTAATGTCGGTGTCTGGAGCTCAATTTTCGTCAATAACATAATGGTAAAAACCGCACATCGATATCTGTAACCATTTCTGAGTTACAGGGTGTTTTTCTATAGAAAATTTTGAGTTTTTGTAAAAACATTTCCAAAGCAACTTTTTACGTAGAATTTAATGGTGTTAATATATTTTTTTTACAATCAATAGTTAAATAGTTATTAACAGAAAAATCGATGTTTCATATGGGACACCCTGTATATTTTTGAATAATTGAAAAATCTTTAAATTACCTTTCCAAAAATATGGCACACTTAATATTTTATAAAATGAAACTTATATTTACAATGAATAATGTCGAATTTTATAACAATGTAAACTATATTTAGAATAAGATTAACAAATAAAATATAAAAAACAACAATAAAAAGTAATAAACCAGCGCAAGAGATTTAGCTACAGGAGATGTTCGAATTGTCGACCGGTCTCTCTTATGCACAAACGGCACCGTTTCCGGACATTTCTTGCAGAACTCATCAATTCAAGAGGGGTGAGAGATGCAAACCCTTGCACAACCGCTACTTCTAATTCTCGTCTAGAACGTATAGGTAATTTAAAAGTAAGGTCCTTCAGTCTTCCCCAAAGATAAAAATCCATGGGCGTTAAGTCCGGTGACCTCGCTGGCCAACGGATGGGACCTTGGTTAGCTATCCAATTATTGTCAAAGTTATCTGCTAAAAAATTACTAATAATTTCAGCGTTGTAAGGCGGCGCCCCGTCTTGCTGGAAAAATATGTTTCCGAGTTCCATTAGAGGTAGATCATCAATGAAGGGTTCTATTTGTTGCCTTAATAACCATCATAAATTAACGGGCCAATAATCCTACTTCAAAAATACCTGCCCAGACACTAAACCCAAATATTCCTTTGTTTCTAAGCTCGACTACCGAATGAGGGTTTTGTTGCGCCCAAATATACGAGTTATAGCGGTTAAAAATACCGACACTGCTTATATACGCTTCGTCAGTCCAAATACAATTCAGTGAGAAATCGCGCACACGGTTACATTTTTCCAGAAACCACCGACAAAATCTATGCGGCGTTCAAAATCGCCAGGTCTAAGATGATGCACTTTTCTGGTCCTGTATGGTTTATATTTGTATTTCTTTAAAGTTCGTCTAACATTAGTTCTTGCCAGTCCTGTTAACGTTTTCAATTTTCGTGTTGACGTTTTAGGATTATTTTGAACGGCTCCTAAAAGTACTATCTCTTCTTACTTCTTATCCCTATTTGTTATATACTGTTTTGACCTTTTTTATCAAACTGGCCACTATTAATAACGTTGTGTCGCAATCTTCCAAAAATATCTTTAAAAGGTTGTCTTCTTTCTGGATATTGGTTGTGATATAAATTGCTTGCTGCTTCTGGATTCTCCCCGGCTTGTATAAAACAAACTATCATATCCCATTTTTCATAATTTTCAAATTTCATTTTAAATTTATTTGAAAGATTTGACTAAATTACGGCGTATTTACAGCCAAAATCACAATTTGACAATTACCAATAAGCATTTGTTTTCTTTATCATGGCCGCGCCCCGCGGCGCCCTAAACCTACTTGTTCAAAGCGAACTATTAAAAACTCTTTATTTCGAAGAGAACTCGAGCAAAATATTAAGTGTGCTACCTTTTTGGAAAGGTAATTTAAAGTGATTTTTAATTATTCAAAAATATACAGGGTGTCCCATATAAAACATCGATTTTTATGTTAATAACTATTAAACTATTGATTGTAAAAAAAAATATTTACACCATTAAATTCTCCAGATATCTACATTAGTTTTCATCTATCTCCTTTAAAAATGGGAGTTTCCCTTTAAAAGTGCCCAATTTGGCCCACCCTATACATCTTTCGAAATGGTTTTAAAGCCTGTGGGAAATATCTTACATATTCTAGTTGGGAAGCGATTAATAAACTAGGCAAAGTTAAACCGATAAACAAATAAATGCATTTCCGTAATTGGTAACACTTCTGAGTATAAAAGATGTGTTTGGAGTGTGTAGAGTGTTTGTGCATTTATGAGTAAATGATTAAAACGGTTTATTTAAATAATTTGACAAAATTTTAACACCGACCGACTTTGTTTCTCTGATTTTTGGAGATCTCCATACTCTCTAATTTTAAGCAAAATAAAAAGAAATATAAAGAATAGTCCCAATGCTATTAAATTATTTTTATTTTTCTGTAACACACAGACTTAATTACAAAATGTTAATTTAAAATTGTATCAAAAAAAACTTATTTTTATGATCTTGAAAAAAAAATACATAACTTGTATGCTACATATACTAAATAATTAAATTATCAAATCGCTCTTAATTGACTTTTTATAACTTTATAGATTAGAGACAGATTTGCGACATTTTCAAAATAATTGATCCTTTAAACTAATTGTCTACGAAATAATGATAGTTGTGACAGCAGTTTTTATAATATTAGCCTATTTTTTATAATGATTAAATTTTTAAAGTTATGCCATTATATCAGTTAATATTTTTTTGAATCCGACAGATTTTGCAATTTTAGTGGTTTAAATAAAGAAAATGAATTGTTTTTGTGGTTTGGTAAAACTCAGATGACTTCTGGGTTTGGCTGTCACTTTAAACCCATAAAAAATCTTTAAAGTTGCTATATCTTAGTGGATATGGATATGCTAGGGCCCGTTCTCTTAAATTTAAATTTATATTTTAAATCTTTTTTAAAGAAATCTGGAATTACTTCTAAAGAATTTTTTATTTATGAATTACTAACCTCCCAATAAAATACACGTTTCTCACGATGTAACAAAATTTTGGTAAACACTCTAAACAAATTCTGACCCATTAAACCAAGCCTTATATGTAAATAAACATGAGGTGTTGGATGTACAAGGTGACAGGCATGTTTTGCTGGAAACCCTTCAGAAAAATGTATGTATCAAGAATCGAAATATGCTCTCTCTTAAAAAGGTGCTGAATAATTATTAACTATACAAGGCCTAAAAAACGAAAAAAATTTTTTTGCTTAACTCGTCCATAACTTTGTCAGTGTTGGCTGTAGAAACTTTTTTCAACCAGAGAAAAAAATGCTATCTAAATTTCTTTTAAGATAGGATTAGATAGAAATCGCAAAATTTACTAAACTTGCTGCAAAAAAGCAATAAGCAAAAAAACAAGGCAAAAAGTATTTTTTTGAATACATTTTTTGCAAAACTCCATATTTGACCAGGTAAAACTTCGTACTATGATAAAACATCGTGCTAAATTTCATTAAAATCCGTTTAAAACTTTTCGTTGAAAAAAAATGGGGATTCTATTTCACATATACTAGGAGAGATCTAAAGATTTTAAATGTTTTTAAAAAATTAAAATTTAATTATTTGGACGCTCCCAGCAATTGTTTAAATTTATAAAGGATTGTTGAGGGCAATAATTATTTAAACAATTTTTGTTTAAACAAATGAAAAAGTCTAAAATCATCGTATTGGTAAAATATGAATAGAAATAAGATAATATTTCCTTATAAACCACGTGCAAGGAGTTGATATTTATTATTGCTTATAGATTCGGGTAAAACGCCAAGCTGTATCTAGGCGACCAATCGACCGATTAATGATTTCTTTAAATTAAACAAGGCGTCTTTAGAGTATTGTAAAACTATATTTTCAATAAAATTTTTCATCGAAAATTCCTGGAGATTTGTTTATAAGCAACAATGTTTTTTATAACTTTTAACTGTTGCTGAGGACTCCCAAATGATTTTCATTAAAAAAAAATTAAATATATAAGTATAATATTCTGGACTCATTTTGTAAATTGCCAATTTTTCTCGAATAAAATTGGATTGCAAAATTATTATACAAAAACTACCAAACCGAACTTAACGAAATGTACCGCGATAATTTACGATAGTATGATGTTCTTTTTCTCGAATATAGAGCTCGTCAGAAAAATTTGAGAGATCCAAAAAATCACGCAAAAAACTACGCTTTTTTTGCCTTTATTGTTTTTGTTGCAAGAAGCGTAATGCCTTTTGCAATTCTTAACTAATTCTGTCTTGTGAGAAATTTGACTTCTTTTAATTTGAACTTGTTTATTTACAATTTTTGACCTAGAGGCATATTATTATATATATTATTATTTTAAATGAATAAAAGTATTTAAAATGATAATATATTATAATATTATTAATATATATATATTAATAAATAATATATATATAATATAATATATATATATATATATATATATATATATATATATATATATATATATATATATATATATATATATATATATATATATATATATATATATATATATATGGGTTTTCAGCAAAAACGTGCCTGCCTTCTCGTACATTCAATCAAAAACAGATAAGACTTGGTCTATAAAGACACAATATGACTACTAATATAACCTTCGCAGTCTTGAATACTTGGACTGTGTGCATGAGACGCCTCTTCAGTATGGCAAGTTGCTTTGGTCGTTTTCTAATTCTCTTTAATATAATATTAATGTTAAAAATAACTAAGAAATATTATTATCCTTTTTTCCAGGACAGTCCACGTGACTTAAAACTTTAAAACCATCGTGGATATACGAAATTATTAACTAAATGCCTTGATTATTTACCAAACATTTTCAATAGGGTCTCGCTTATTAAGTACATGGTGACAGGATATCGTTGCAATTGCGGAGTATCTCGGTTATTATTAGAGATAGAGACACGACGCGACTCCGACGTTTCGCTACTTTTTTTTGCTGAAACAAGGTATAATAAAATTTTTGCATGGCTCTCTTCGTTTTTGACATACAGGGCGAAAATCTTTTTTATTATTTCTGGACCCCTCTCGTATTTCAGATATTTTGTAACTAAATATTGTCTGATAAGAGCTTTTTAATAATATATAATACTTAATAAATTGTTTCGTATTTTTAGAGATTAAATCCTGTGGCGATCCTAGAATTTACAAATGTTTTTAAGTAAAAGGGGAGGCATGGATCCCATACCAATATACCAGATGCTATTGGCCTCAAAAGAAACACGTTGGTAAAGAGTTTTTTTAAAGAATTTAAAGCGCCTTCAGAAAAAAATCTATGTACGAGAAGGCAGGCACGTTTTAAAATCAAATCCTCTTTTTCGTAGGTTTGTTTAAATTTTATCGTCAAATCCAAAATTTCTCAAAATTATCTATGTTTACCAAGATATAGCTTGTTGAAATGTTTTACTTAACAATTTTCTTTTACAGATATTGTTACGAAATTTGAGATTTGACAATAAAATTTAATCAAAATTCACGAAAAAATACAAATAGAGGATTCGCTTCTGAAATCCGTTATTTATTAATTTTATAAAAATATGGCACTAAATGCCAATTCACAAATAGCAAAATGATTTGTTATGCTGGAATAGTTTATATAATACAACGAAAATAGTGATCAGGCTTCTGGCATGTATCTAGAAAGGTATTTTATAACAAATGAAATTAAAATTTTTGAGCCTTGTTATACATAATTACAAAAAGGTAGACTTTCTTTGGGCATAGAGGCTCCTTAATAGAAAGAAAACAAAAATCAAGGATCCTAGTAGGTATGACTACTAAGCTTGATTGGTTTAAAATTACGAGGCCTCCAAATAAATGGATAACCTCAGGCCCAGCCAATTCGATTACACGTGTTTCAACCTTGTTGGGGATGGTCACACCGAATGTAGGGCGTAGACACCCTTGACAGCGAAGCAGTTACCTTAAAAATCACTGTAATCTAATACAGCTGAACATTAGAGGCAACTAGTGCCATCTGGTCAAGTAATTCCAAACCAACTAATCTTAGTATCGGCAGGCTAAGATGTTAATGTGCGCCATGTAGGTGTATTACGCAAAAATATTCAGAAGTTACTTAAATAACACACCTAATAAAAACTGGCTTCCCATTAGTTCACGGATATGTGAATTACAAATTAGCTCTTTTGCCAAATCCAAGTAGGTGACGTGCAGCAAGACTGAAAACGTGATTTAAAATTTAAATTTTAAACCAACCAAGCTTAGCAGTCATACCTACCAGGATCTTTGATTTTTTTTTTTCATTAGGGAGCCTCTATGCCCAAAGAAAGTCTACCTTTCTGTAATTATGTATTTTATAACTTTTATTTGTCCGATGGTTTATTATGCTGTATTATTTTATTAGGCACCCTGAAAGAAGCCAACCGCATTAAGCTATATTTCTTAGAATTAAAACAAGGCCACTTGTAATTTAAAAATAGGTAATTTTGATTACGGCCATAAAAGTTGTTCTATAGGTATCGGACATTGTAGTAGTTAAAATAAAGCGAACATATTTATAAAAATGAAGAACCATTTTTTCTTTTTATTAAAATACTTAGTTAAGAATATATAAACACGGCTTACTATGAAAAATTAAAGTTTAAATTTTAAAATTTTGATTTATAGACTAAAAGTGTAAAAAAAATATTAAGTATTATATAACTTTGTAAAGCTCTTATCCGACATAATTTAATGATTTAAAAAGGAACAGGATGTTCCATCAAATCGTATGTTTGGTTCATAACTAAATTTGAAAAAAAAATCCAACAACCTCACTGAATTTGACGTAATAATGCCTACTAATATCAGTCTTTCCTTTTGTTGAAAGTTACAAGATAACTAAAATACGAGGGGGCTCCAAAAATGAAAAAAAAAAGAATTTCGCCTTGTCTATCAAAAACCAAGAGAGCCATGAAAAATCTTTAAGTGTCATCCTTCGTTTCATTAAAACGTGGCCACATTTTGAAAAAACTGCAAGTATCTATCTCCTAAAATAACCGAAATATCCTGCAATACCAACGATATCCGGACACCCTGTACATTTAAAAAACACCCACTTGATGACCTCCATATATCGAAACTAAAGCCATGGCCAACATTTTTTTATATAAAAAAGAAATAATGAAAAAGGTGTTTTACCAAATGTCAAACTTTGTCATCAAAGACATGGTCCACCCCATATACAAGAACTTATAAAGGTAAATTTACAGACTTTATTAAATGAATTCCCAATTTAAAACCTATTCTTACTTATTATGTGCTTGGTGAAGGAACTAACTAGAATATTACAAAATTAAACTTTATATGACTAAATTAAGTAAGAATTTTTTGGTGTCAATTTTCTTTACTAATATCTTTAAAAGCTATTGCTGGTGCAAAAAAATGAAAAAGATTTGATCGTTTCTTGATCACTGAATGTAATAAAATAAAAACACTTTTTATTTTAAAATATCACTTATATTCACAACTTGTGACATATGTGTATTTTAAAGTAATATTAAGAAATAAACATTTGAAAAGTAAACAATATTCCACACATACAGATATAACAATTAATAACAAATCGGCTTATCAAAAAGGACATAAGCTTGTGGCATACCATAGCATACAAACGTACCCCTTAATAAAAACAACTTTCAAAAAGAAGTTAACTTACTTAAAAAATAGCAGTTAACAAAGGCTACAAAAATTCATTGGTTAAAAACAAAAATTAAACAAAAGAATTATACTTGAAATTTATCCTGTTGGTTAGAAAAAGAACAACCAGAAATTTAAATATCTTACTCACATAAAGTGGCCGAGAGTGGCCACTTTATGTGAGTAAAGAAAAATTTTAAAGAAAAAAGGACATAAGAATAAAGTATCAAGCAAATAATAATCTACAAAAACATTTAAAAAACAACACAGATAAAACAAGTAAAGATAAAAAATTGGGAGTAGGTATACAAATTTAACTCTGGTACATGTCACAAAATGTATATAAGTCAAACAGGGAGGACTTTAGAACTCTTAGAAATTAAAAAAATAGTTTATGTTTCACATTTGATAGAACATAGTCACACCTTTAATGACAATTATGAAATCTTACATTTAGCTAATAAAGGTAAAAGACTGTCTTTTTGGAATCCTTGGAAATTGGTAAAATAAAAAAACATGCAGTATTTCTGAACGATCAACTAGAGGTTAATATTTTATTAATATCATATCATTAAATATTAAAAAATCTTAATATTAGTTAAAATTACTACTCTGGAAAAGTTACAATGTTTGCGAAACATATGTCAAAAGTTGTGAATATAAGTGTTTATGTTTTATTACATTCAGTAAAATTATTTTAATGTGTTATTTAAAACAAAGTAAACTACATCAGAACATAAATATTTTAAGTAACATCTTTGCATGTTTCCTTATAACGCTAAGTTAAAAATAAGTTCTAGGCTAATATTAGGTAAAAACGGATAAAACCTTACACATAATATTTCTTAGTTGCCCAATAAAACGGGTCCTTTTTATTTTGCGTCTCATTATACACTACTACGTCTCAAGCAAACTAATAACTATGATAAAAACAATTCTATTTTTTTGTTATTTGGTGTGTAATATAAACACATAGGCAACCACCCCCTAGAAGGGTTAAATTCGCCTTTAATATAAGATGTCGTTGGAAACCAAATCAAGGTTATTAAGGTCACCGTGTGACGTGACCCCTCCGGCCTGGCCTTGGGAATGATTTATTGAATGTTTTCCTCCTTTTATTCCTAGTGTTATTTCCTGATTACTTTAATATTCTTTTCTTTACCAGATGGTGCCGTTTCTATAAGCTTTTTAATATTCTCTATTTAAAAATATATGTTTCAGTGAATAAATACACAAAGTTTATAAGCTACTGGACTAACACCTAAAATAAAACACTTTTGGAATATTTACAAAATCATTTTTTTACGAGTATGTCCAACATAGGCTAGACTAATTTTAAAATTTTAAAACACCCGTAGTTAGTGTTTAACCAAAAAACCTAAGTCTAACTAAAAAATTTTTATGCAAGAAATATCAAGCAAAAATTAGCACATGATATCAAAGTAAAAAATATTTTACTGCTTTTTTTTTAAATGGCATTCTTAAAATATAAAACTTAAAAAAAACACATTTTTTAGAGAAACGGCGGTTTTCTAAATTAGAGTGCATCGCTTTTACTATTTTACCCACCAGGTCACCAAGCCCATACAGATGAAAAATAAAAATATATATATATATATATATATATATATATATATATATATATATATATATATATATATATATATATATATATATATATATATATATAATATATATATATATATATATATATATATTTATATATTTATATATATATATATATAATATATATATATATATATATATATATATATATATATATATATATATTATATATATATATATATATATACAAGGGTAAGTCATAATGGGACTCCCTTTATTCTTTAAATATTGAAATTGGGAAAAATGTTTTATACAAAAATATTTTGGTTTTGCTGCCTCTATATTTTACAAACAACGTTATAAGGGTGTATCAAAAGTCGACAAGAACAAGTTCATTTTAAATGACTCCCATATTTTTTGTTACATTTTTGTTTTCTGCATAAAATTCTAGATATTTTTTATTCAGCATATCATATCCGTATGTTCAACTGTTTACAGATATTCGCATTTAAATACAAATTTAGAAGGAAAAATCCGCTCATTTTTTAATGTTGTTTAACGTTTCTATGGTTTCACGGTTTTTTGAAGTTGCATAGTAACCATATATGCTATAGAGATTAATAAAAATGTCATATTGACAGTTTTATTAATCTGAAAAAATTGTTTTAATCGTTTTTTTCTTGTTTAAGGTTTTACCTATTTCTACTCATCATGTGATATCTAATTACCTATTAATTATTACTATGGGTGTTTTGTCACTCTACTAAAACCATAGAAACGTAAAACAACATTGAGAGATGAGCGGATTTTTTCATTCTAAATTCGTATTTAAATGAGAATATCTCGTAAACAATTGAATATAGGGATATGATATGTTAGATAAAAAATATCTAGAATATTATGTAGAAAACGAAAATGTAACAAAAATATAGGGAGTCATTTAAAAAAAATAACTTTGTCCTTGTACGGTCTTTATGATACACCCTGTATACATAACGTTGTTCGCAAAATATAGAGCAGCAAAAACCATATTATTTTTGTATTAAACATTTTTTTCCAATTTGAATATTTAAAGCAATAAATGGGGGGTCCCACTTCACAGACTTACCCTGTATATATATATATATATATATATATATATATATATATATATATATATATATATATATATATATATATATATATATATATATATATATTGGCCTCTATTTCCCTAGTGCAACAAATAAAATATCCCTTATTAGTCCCCATACTCCTGTAAAATATCACCCCTATGGCCGCCTAATTTAAAGCAATATATATAGACACGCACGTTTTAATAGATTTCACATCTTTTTTTACTACATAGGTGTGTAACCAAATAATGTAAATATTTTTACCTGGTACCTAGCAAAAACACAATATTGTAAAATTATCCTTCCTTAGAGCTTAAAAAATTTAGAACCCAAAAAAAGATGTTATGCATTTTATTAAAATGTGCGAGTTTTTGCAAAATAATTTAGGATTTGTGCAGCTTTAAGCATTTTACAGTATTACAGAGGTTGTGCATTAAAAATAAGCATGAAGCATGAGTTTATCTAAAGAATTATTAGTAAAAAATAATATACTGTGTTACAAGGGAAAAACGATACGCTAACTTAATATAACTTTAGGAGAGGATTTAAATTTTTATTAAACAGTGACTAAGGTTATGTATTACCGGTTTTTTTTCTTTAATATCACATTTGATTTAACTGCAATTGATTTAAACGTGTTTTATTTTTGCCACCATATTTAATTTATGATATTTATCAATTTTTAATAAATTTAGTATTTTCATTTTTTAAAAATATTTAAGTAAATTTGGAACACTTTCATCTGGCTTAATTTAACTAGAAGTGCTTTCAAGTGACTCTCAAGGTTTCAGTCTGTATTTTAATTAACACTGGTATATTATGATATAGTATATTGCCATAACACACATATACCTATTAGTATTTGTATTAAATTTTTAATTACCAAGTTCCTTTGCAAACAGGTATACTCTTTTTTATATATTGGAATAGCTTCAAAAACCAAGCAGAAAAACTGAACCATATTTCCATAAAATGTCTTTTTTATTTTATATTCTATATAAACGAATGATTATCAACAAATAAATAAAAACTATGTACGTAATTATTCCCCAAGTTCGATAACCAATTCGGATCTAAGGAGCTTTTAATTAAATTGGTAACATGGTTGCCAGCTACATTTTTAAAACTAAAAAAAAACAAAAACTTATTGGTCGTGTTTCCAATAAAAACAGAATAAAGTGATTTAAAAAAAAGAAACAAATAATTCTCAATGATCTTATCGATCAAGCCTCAAAATCTTGGAACTACTCCTGTTTTACAATTATGCCATTTATTTCCAAAATACAAAGCAATTTTATTTATACAAAAAATCAACAAAATATTCTTTTTTCATGTAAAATTTAAATGTTATTTAATTTTTATTTCAATTTAGAGGACTTTAAACCCCGGTGCTATCGAAAACATAACAAGGGGTGCATAAAAAATAAGGAGCTATTGAGTTAAAAGTAATTTAACAGCCCATTTAATATTTATACCTAAAAGGTATTAGCAATTTACCTTTAAGAGTTGTTTAATTATTATCTTTAGGTTTTAACTTACACTTCGCAAAGAAGTAGTTTTTGTTAAAAAAGATATAATATATAATATATTTTTGATAATAGATTAAAAAACATTTTTTTGTAGTTATTAGTATAACAAATTGTAAGTGTAAATATATAATTTTTCAATTCTTTTGTAAATGCTTCACATTATTGTCTTTCAGTATTTCACAAATGTTGTTATTTTTAATTTGCCTAAAAACACTATACCTTAAGCAAAATAGTTATAACAAATTAAAAAACTGTGATTCCTTGAAAAATAACCTTAAGATCATTGTTTGCCCATTAAACCCTAAAAACAACTTTAAAAACTTACCCTAGAAGGTATCAGTAATATTCATGTAGTTTTATTAAAGGTGGTTACCAGAGATACGATGAACGACCTGTAATAAATAAAAATATATTAAAAACCCATAAGAGAGTAAAAAAATCATCTTCAATTTATTTTATTTTAAAATCAAACACATTATTATTTAAAGTTTTACCCTCACAAAGCTTATATACCATTGTGTAACCAATTATAAAGATAAGGTTAATATATAAAATCTTTGCCGGGTCGAAACACCGCTTTCCGTAAGAGCAAAGAAGTTAAGCGACGCCGGGCACGGTTAGTAATTGGATGTAGGTCCCGCCTGGATGACATAACGCATAAAAATGGAGTTAGTTCAGAGGTTGTAATTATTTGTACAACTTCTGTGGTGGTACTGTGGCGTTTTTTTAAAGGTACCATGTAATACAATATCTACATGTGGTACTTGGGCAGCGTTGACGAAATAGGGAAATAAGGTGGGTTATACATCAGAAACCCGGCACCTACTGTACCTAGTACTTAGGCTTGATATAGGACTTCTGGGCTGTCATAAAGAATAAAAAACAGTAGAATTCCCTAGCTGGCAGCTCTCACTGAAACAAAGCAAAGTATCACTGTCATACATTCTTTTATAGCCCCTTTCTTCTTCTGCTTCTTGTTCTTCTTCTTCTTCTTCTATCTTCTTCCCTGAGAGCAGTCTAGATTTACTACCGGAGGCAGGGCTTTTTGTGCCTAATCCCCCATTATTTTTTATACCAATCCTCCGATTAGCCTCGTTCCTTTTACGAGTCAGTATAACCGCGAGACTGGTTGGTTGATATATTCCTGTGGGCTCATTTTCGGTTGCCCAAATAATGCCTGTCTTTTGTGATTTAACGCTTCACATTCGCACAGGATATGGTAGGCTGTACTTTCCTCTCGTCGCACATTCTGCGGCTTGGGTCCCCATTATATGAGCCTCCTGTAATTTTCTTTTGCACAGTGCATTAAAACATATATTTGAGTTTGAAATACAGAACTGTGTGTTCCTAGTGATATGGAGCATTGTGAATTCCTCATTTCACTGTACACGACCGTTCCAGTTTCCTGCTCAGTTTTGGAACCATCCGTAAACCAGATCATGACTTCAACCGTGCCGGGGAGATCGGGTTAATGACACTCACTTCGATCTGGAATTTTAACCCCTTTAGAAAAGTTTCTAAATTCCCACTCTCTCTTCCCCTAATCCCTAGAGGAACCAAAATGTAATACATGCACTAATGCCCCAATCATTTGAACACTGTTTTAAGATAAAGAATCCAAAGATTGTTTTACTTTAAGTTTTAACTTTTTTTAATTAAACCTATTTAAAGATAGGTATATTTTTGGCCCTGACTAAATAAAATTAACTAGGATTATTTGACAAATGCCAAAAACTGGACTTTATATTTTTGCTTCATCAACAAAATTAAACTAGAAACTATGGTACAATAATACGTTAAAAAGTAAACAAGTTGCTAAATAAAATATAATGTCCTTCATATTTAGTGGATAAGAGACCCTGTATAAAATCGCATGTCTTAGCAATAGAGGGGAAACTGCACAAGTTACCGCATAATAGGCAATGCATGTCTGCATCCAACTACTTTACCTGGTTGTTTATACCGAAAAACTTGCGATTTCTGCAAATCGATTTACCTTTAAAATATCGCAACCTTGAGCCTTTTGTACGACCTTTGTTTAAAGCAATTGTGGTATTTAGCTGCACAAGGAGTTTCAAATAATTTCTAATAATAAAAATAGACGTGGTATAGAAATCTGCAAGTTTATTTCTCATTAAATATTTTTATACTTTAAAATCATTACTTTCATGTAAAATTTTAACCATATTTAAGATATTTTTAATCTTACATATTACTGTTTTCCGATAGTCCAAATAGGTTAAAAATAAATTAGCTTCACAAAAACGCATTTCTAATCATTACATTATCATGTGGGGCATTTACAAAAGACAACAAAAAGCATTATCTTCGTATCTACAGCGGAACAAGAAGAAAAGTGTTAAAATGACAATGATTTAGCGCAGCACATTAACATAGACCACTGCTAATGCCATTTTAATGCAAAATAAATGGAGCAGATAACAATCGGGATTAAGTGAGGTAAAGGATTATAGGTAAACTTTGAGATAGAAAAAGGGTTCTTATTTAATTAATTTTTGTTTTAAAGGGTCCTTTTGATGTAGCTTAAGGTAATTACACATCCTTACAGCTAAATAATCCGCAGCGAATAATAGTTTTTTTAAGTTAAATAATACAATGGATGAGAAACAAAGCGTTTACGTGACTATTCAATACAGTACAATATTTATGATGTGAAAGAAAATGCAATGAAAAAAAAAAATGTTATATTACATTGCAAATATATAATCGCACTGTCATCGGAAGTGAGTTTCTAACACAATAATTTCTGAGGTACTGTTTCAATTATTTTTCCTTAAACTGCAACCACCGAAACAGGTAGAGATAATTAAGTTTTGTGAAAGGAAGTGTATAACTGACCAATCTCTCATAATTAAGGGGAAAAGTGGCGTCTCGATGCCAGGAAGAAGCAATTTAATTGCAGAGGTTTAAAAATAGAAAATCTCAAAAGAGTATTTAATTTTAAAACTGTTTTGATATTTACACCTACTTGTTTGCTGTAACTCTATTTGAAATTTACTTTGTTATTCTGATTATATTATGTGTCATTTATATCTTTTTCAGTTAATGTTTTTAACGAAATTTTTACTTTATTAAAAATATTGTGGTCCGTAGATTTCGTTTTTAAACTAATTTATGTAAAAAACAAATAAATAAATATATAATTTTTTATGACAAGCTCTCTATTTGCATGAGTTAAACCGATTTTATTATGAAGTTTGAAAGCTTTTCGTTACCAATAAAATATGTCATTAATAAGTAATATAAAAGGCTCTGAAATGCATTTGCTCTTAATATGATTGAGCGTCATTTAAATAAACTATGTTATTAAACAAATAAACAATTTGCCGAAAATATTAAAATATAATTTTTAAAGTTCCTGCAATCGATTCGATCCCGCTCAGTTATACATTGTTTTTTTTTACAGAATTAAATTACCTTGTGCCGTTTTAGAATTATCAGCATTTTAAGTTTTAATTCAAATAGTTAATTATGTTTTTATTTAAATGATATTTTTGTATCATGTTATAAAAAGTTATTATGAAGAATATTAAGAGATAAAATAATACAAAAAGTAATAATTAAATAACTTATCAATGGTTACCAAAAACAAAAATATTTTCATAAATTATGTTTCAAAACCCTAAATTTATTATGACCGGAAGATCCTAAAAATCGTTTAATTGTAAATAGGGGAACAAAAACTAAAAAGTAATTTAACTTAAAAGTTATTTTTAGAAAAAGAGGATGAACTAATTAACAGGGGCGAATTAATTAATGAAGATAACCATTATTTATTTTCATGTAATGCCCAGGTTGGTTCATTATTATAATTTTTTTGCAATCGTTTTGTTGATAAATTAAACTAAAAATCATAATATGGATTTAAAGTTAGGGATATATTTTGGTTTTAAGCAACCAACCTGACAATAACAAGGTTAAGTTAGTTAAAAGGTTTTAAACCAAAATAAATGAATAAATTTTTGATAATATTAGCCTTAAAAAATAACTTTTTTACCAATCTTTAAAAACTACTTAACGCACCTTAAATTTTCCTGTTTATTGAGATAAAATAAGGACACATACAATTTTTTCCAATATCTAATGGCGTATGTAGGTAAGCTTTTACTTGCTCCTTGTACTAAAACAGCTCTCTAGTAAGTAAATTAAACACACTAAATATTTAGTGTGTGTACACATATTTGCACGTAGATGCATGCATATATAGCTTGTAAATGTCGTTTATATTAAGTTTTACTAAAAAATTAAGTCAACATAAAAAAATACTTTTTATGGCAACTATAAATAAAATAATACTAAAATATATGATGTTTCTTTAGGATTTCACGTTAGATTTTTACTTCCGACAATTCTGGACTGATCCGAGACTTGCATTCCGTAAAAGGCCGCAGGTAAGCTTTAGTTTAATTTAGTTCATTACCTAAGTTAAAAAAATTGTAATGCTAACTAAAGTTTAAGTTAAAGCAAAGGTGTGCAACTAGCAGCTCAAATAAATGTTTCGTAAAATTAAAAAAAAAACTTTTCGGTAAATTTTGTGTACAGAAGTCCAGATAGATATGGGTTTAGAAAAGTGTAACACAAAGAATAAGAGACACAAAATAAGTAGGAAAGTTAAAAAGCCGAGATCGTAACCTAAAAAGGATCTATAACCTATTAGTGCCTTATAGAATATAGAAGTCCTTTTTTTATTTCTTACTGCAGAACATCCACGTAAAGAGATTAAATGGTGCAAAAAACAATAACGGTGGGATCGAAAACATGATTTAACAATTTTAACTAACAAGGCTTGATTTTGCTTGGAGGTGCATGATCGTTGGGTCAAAATCCGAGAGCGACGACATGGTAATACTCACCACACTATTGGAGTTTTGGTGTGGGTGGATAACTAATAGTTCCAGACCCAACTCTAGAATTTATCAGATCCAAACATGATCCCATTTGGTTACATTGTAAAAATTATATATCCTTTAAGATTAAAGACGATATCCGAACTATATATACCGGGTGACTCAGCAAACATGTAACAACTTATTACTTTTAAGATATTTTTTTAATTTAAAGGGCATTTATAACGTATTCTTTCTGGACTTAATTATCTATTTTACGACCTCTGGTTTAACCGAAAATTACTAATTTTTTTAAATACCACCCTTTATGTTTTTGTCAGATTGGGCTTAAAATTCTCTTTTTAACCATGTATCACAATGTGACCTTTACTTTTAAAATGACGTCAAAGAAGCACCTATTCAAAAAAAGGTTTAGTAGGCCATAATATGCAACTTGGACCAAATTAAAGCGTAAAGTGTTGTGAATTTAAAGGAACAGATGATAATTTACAAAATTATCTACTTGTTTTGGTCTGGTTGATGTCAGTTGACGGTGACTTCTTAATGTGCCATACTCTATGCAGAGCGTAGGCGCCCTCCGCACGTACCAATGCGTACCAATTTACACAGATATGCGGGACCACCGGCTTAACGTGCACATGTGAGAGGGTTTACTAGGCAGAAATACTACACAGTGGTTTGCCATTGCCTTCTGTGAGGTGACGAGCTATAAAAAAGTCCAATGGACAGTGCGGGAATCGAACCCGGGTCTTCACGGCTGAGAGGCGAGCACTGCCACTCCACCAGCTCGCTGACGGTGACTAGATTTTTCATATTTTGAAAAAAAATCCTGAAGCGACGGGCTGTATTTTATTAAAAGAGAAAAGCAACAGTATACTTTAATTTGTCCATTCTATAAAGCAATAATTTATTTTTCTACTGTTTTAATCCTTCAGGTATCAGTGTCAGATATTTTGTTTTCGTTTATCATCAATAAATTTTGATAAAATTGCTAAAGTAAATCAATGATGATGATCTTATATGGCAAAAATAAAAGAAAAATAACTATTTTATAGAATGGACAAATAAAAATAGGCTGTTCCTATTCTACTTTCCAAAATACTGCAAGTTGCTTCGGGATTTTTTTTCGAAATATAAAAAATCTAGCCACCGTTAAGTGACATTAATCAGGCCAAAACAATATATTGTAGGATATCATTTGTTTTTTTTAAATTGCAGCACACTAAACTCTAATATGGTTCGAGCTGTATGTCACGCCCTACTGAAACTTTTTTGAATCCATTTTAAAAGTAAATGTCACATTGTGATATACGCTTATAAGGAGAATTTTAAGCCCATCTGATAAGCTAGAACAACAAATAGACTGGTATTTTAAAAATCCTTCGGGTAAACTGAAAGTAGCAAAAATTAATTTTTAAGTCCGAAAGAGGGCAACTATCCACCATAGAAACCTTTAAAAATTAAGAAAGTATATCTTTAAGAATGAACGATATGTTTAAATTATTTTACAAGGTCTTCATTGACAAAATTTAATTTTATTTTCCTTATAGGCTATTCTTTACACACCAAATTTTGGCCGTTGATTTAGAGCTTAGACTTTCTAAATTTAATATATAATGTATATTTCGCAAAAATATCAACCCTGTCCTGCACAAATACCTACATAAAATAATATACCAAATAGGGCTTTCCTGATCACAAAGTTTCAACTCTGATTTACCAGCAACTTAATTCTTTTTTCGATTCGGATCATGATTATATTACTTTGTGATGGCATAATGAAAGGTAAAAATTAAACTAATGTTTGATTATGGACATTTTTAGTTATAGAAAAAACTTAAGTATCTTTGTAAACAGAAAAGTAATCAGCTGTTACATGTCCGCTGGGTCACCCGGTATACTGTCTAGCTAAACATACATATATGATAGAATATACTATATCGTAGAATAAATAAAATAGTCCAAAATTCACATTTTCTCGGAAACAGGCTGCATTTTAACATAAATTTAAGATAGCCTAGAATAAGATACTTTAAAAGGATGACTACCACCTATTCGAAACCATACCTGGGCATTAACGAATTTTTAGCACAACGGGGCTCATCAGTAAATTATTAAAGGTAAAAACTTATTATGCTGCTAACGCAAGACTAAATTAAAATTTTAATCATTTGGTGACAGTACTGTTTAATTTATTTATAATAAATAATATTAATAGTATAAATAGTCTAATTTGTAAATTTGTGCTATATTTAATTAGGCAAAATAATATTTCCCTATAATTATCTCTAGCTTACAAATAACGATTTTTTAAATTTTACAGGTAGAGATGCTATCTGTAGGTTCGGAATTTATCACAAACATATGGGTGCCTGATACATTTTTTGTAAATGAAAAAACATCGTCGTTCCACAAAGCTACTACATCTAACGAATTTATTCGAATACACCATTCCGGTAGTATTACGAGAAGTATTCGGTAAGTCATTATTTTTATTATTGTTAATTATTTTGCATTTTCGTATAGGTCATTCAGGAGAAATCGGGTGATCTTGCTGACCGCCTGCTTGTTTTTTATGTTTTAAAGACAAAGACTTTAAAAATTATAAGGGAAATACGTATTAAAAAAATGTGCTCCTTAAATTGCACCTATCACAATTCGCCTCCTTTGGATTTTTAACGAGAAGGGCAGTTTTCTAGATAACTAATTGCGTCCGGCCCTAAGTAATCTTTTCCCTAAAAGAAATATGAAAAAATTTACCACTTCTTAAATTTTATTTAAAAAAAAAACAAACTTATCCATATGAGAATTTTACCTTAAAAGGTCAACAGCAGGTCTGGAAAATAAATCCATGGAAAATTTGAATTTAATAACACCCTTAACTGAAGAGTGAGACAAGTTTCATGTTCGATACTTGTATCATGTTTGAATAACGATTTAGATAGGAATTCATATATTTATATATATATCTATTCCTATATTATAATTCATCTACTCTTATATATATGTTATAATTTATCTTGCACTCACTATGATAATATAAAAAAAACTATAAAACTTTTTATAAAAAAGTTTTATAGTTCTTTATTTATTATCTTTTGAGCATAACAAACAAACAAATGGGTATTATAAAGTTAGAAAAAATGAATAAGTAAACTTTTTTTTTAAATTAAACACCCTGTATTTTTTATTTAAAATAAAAGGCCTATCCATCCCTCTTTTTTAAAATATATAGTTTGCTGGCATTTTATTCAGCCGTTTTAGAAAAAAATAAGTTTTTAATTGAAAATTCAATTGTAGTAAAAATCTGCATTGCCTTGTAAAACAATCAATTTGATTTGTTTATGCGTTTTTTTAACTCTATCTCAACGAGAAATATGGTTTTTGAATAGGAAGGTATGGCACTCTTAGATTGCCGCCCAGTAGCCCTGATTTAAATCATCTGGATCCATTTTTGCGGGGTTACTTAAAAAAATACAATTTATTATGAAAGGCCAGAAAACATAACCATACTAATACAAAAAATTAAAAATGAAAGTATGTTACTTAAGAGAACCAGTCCGATTTTGTTTTCAACGCGATCAGTCGTAAGTAAAGAAAAAATATTGTTAAGTGCAGAGAAAATGGTGAAAGTTACCTTGAAAAATTTTTATTTTTTTTAGATTTTTTATGTTCATAAAAAATATTTGTTTTTTAAGCCATTGTTGATTTTTACTATAAATTAAATTTATATATGAAAACTTAAATATTTTCAAAACGACTAAACAAAATGCCAGCAAACTAAATGTTTTAAAAAAGAGAATAAATAGACCTTTTATTTTAAAAAAATATACAGGTTGTTCCATTTAAAAAAAAAACTTCTATGAATTTTTGTTAACTTTTTGATGTTCATTATTTTCTTTCGTTATGCTCAAAAGATTATAGATAAAAAACTATGAAACCTTTACACAAAGAATGTTTTTGTATTCTTTTTAGTTATCGTTGTAATTAGGTGTCAATATATAAATAAGTTTTTGTAATTACTATTTCGAAAACAACTTACTCTCTCGATAAATGAAATAATTTTTATTTCAAAAACGGAGCGTCAAACAAAAAAAAAATCGGGAGGCATTTTGTAAGCAGAATTTATCTGGCTTTAAGAAAGAGATACCTATTTTTGCAAAAACCAGTGGCGTACAGTTTTTTCGCAAAACCTAAAGACTAGCCAGCACAAAACGTAGGTGCTTAGGCATACATTTTTTACATATAAATGAGACCTTCAATGATACACTTGCGTGTATCCAAACTCATCTTAATATTACAACGGGTTTTCAATTAAAGTAAAACAAACTATTAAAAACGAAGAAGTTTAAATACTCCGTATCATAAAAACGAAGCATTTTCGAGGCCATGTTTGAAACACTTTTTTTTCATATTTTTAGATTTAGAATATGCCCCTAAATTTTCCTTGCAGCATTCTTTAACACCCCGTATAACAAATTCCTTATATCAAGTTTAAAGCTTCTAAACGTTAAATTTAATAATTTCTGGTATATTTGTAACAAAAATGGCTTAATGAGGTTAAATAAGACAAGTCTTCAAACTTAACAAGCAAATTACATTATCATATTCACGAAACTGCGGTGTATGCAGAGAAATAAAATTTAATTTGTTTCGTGGAAACGAACATTATGAAATGGGTTTCTCGTTATGCTTTTGACGTGTTAAAATTTAAAAATTGATTATCAAAGTTTGAAAAATTAATAAACTACGAGATTACAAATTCATTTTGCTCGACGTAATTTAATTTAGCTGTAGACGTTTCGTTTTTAATGGGAGAAATAATTTGTAATGCGACGGCCATCGCAAGTACTTATTTTTAGTTTATTATTTTATTAATATACTTTTACTTCAGTTACTTGCGCAGAACAACTGTTAACGAATAGTTAAATATGAAATAAACATAATATTAACTAAAGTTAAGCAACGTTTAGGAGTTTTTGGTTGAAATTTGTCTAACTCCTCAGGCCCTTGTGTAATGTTTGCTTTATTGTAAAAGTGTAGATCTTATTAAATAGATTTTTCACTTTAGGTTAATAAAAGAAAAAGATTACACATTTTGGTATATCTTTTTAAAACAGGTTTACTGTACGTGCTGGTTGATCGCATCAAACCATTTTTTAATGTTAAAACCTTAAAGTTCCTTTATTTGTTTTTTAACTTTGTTCATTGACCTAATAGCCTTATCAATGATCCCTAACAAGGTAAAATATGTCTCCTTATAGGTTTCAAAAGGAAAAAAAGCATAATTTTTACTCAGATACCAGCTTTCTTGTTTTTCTGAAATTTATTATATTTGTCGATATTACCTTCCTTGTTTAGCGTTGATAGCAGTAACACCTGTAACACTGACATGTGTCCTTGAAAGTGATTTTTATCAGGCATATTATGTTAGTTATATAAGTACATGACAGATCGACCTAGTGTGCTTTTCTCAGGTTTAAGAACAAACCTAAACGCCTAAATTTTGTATCTTACCACTTTATAAATTAAACTTAATTTTTTTTACATATTTTTCGATTAGTATCAAGTATAATATTTATATTGCACTTCCACGTTCTTCGGCTTGCTAAGCTACTTTGTATAATGCAGATAAATGTTGTTTTAAAGGTTTCTTAATTTTGTCAATAGATCGTAATAGCTGTAAGAGAAAAAGTTTTATTACTCTACCAAAGTTTTATGATCGCGTTGGGTTTAAATAGCGACTGGCCCTTAGCAATTGTTAAAGTTAACAACGGTTTTAGAATGTTTAACAAAATGTCAGATTTTGACAGGTTGCCTACTAAAATCATTGAATAACATGTTTTGTTAAACATTCTAAACCTGTTGTAGATTTTATAAAATTCGTCTGTTGCTAATTTAACAATCGATCATCACTTAAAGTTTTTATACAACGGGACCGCTTTGGTCCTGGTTTCGGAGAATAGCGACTGAGTCCGCTCAGCGCTATTGACCCCCACCAACTAGCAAAACGCCTAAAAAAGAAAAAAAACACCAAAAAAAACCAAAAAAACTAAACTTTATCTACGTTTCGGTGGCAGAGTTATCAAGATAAACTTAAATAAAATTAAAATTAATATTGTAAGAATTTTGATGAAGAAATTCAGAGAACTTTTAGTAATAGTTTATGATAATTAAACATAAATCTTAAAGTTATGACTAAGCCTTGACAACTTCCTCTGCAATGTTTATTTTTTAAAAATCATTAAATCAATTTCTTTATTCAGTTTTGTTTTATTTTAGATTAACAATTACAGCGTCCTGTCCAATGAATTTACAATATTTTCCCATGGACAGGCAATTGTGTCATATCGAAATCGAAAGTTGTAAGTAAAATTAAATTACATATATTGTATTTAAAACATGTCCAATTAAATTTGAAAAAGTGGACAAAGATAAATTAATGTAGCGTCTACGAAAATCGATTAAAGACAACTGAACAAATTGACCAACTATAGCAGTACAAACAAAAATCTTCCTAAATTTGTCTTCTTTAGAAGTGTACCAAGTTAGTTGTAAAGTCAACAGTATAATTAAATAATGACCATAATAAACCCTGACCCTGTTTGTTTAGGTAAATAAAGTTAATAAATCTAATGGTTATACTTCGTCAAAAAAACCAAATGGATATTTAATAACAAATTTTTTAGCTTCTCGTTCTTTTCTACAAATTTTTATTTCTTTTTTTTTAAATCGTTTAATTAACTTTTAGTTAATGGTTGGTATATTAAACACTTTTTTAATCCAAAAGAAATCGGAAATTTAAAAAAATATATTAAAATCAAAGATGTTGTAAAGTGACAAATTTTATCTGTACAAGAATTCTTCTGTAACACAATTCTTATTTTAAAAGAAAATAAAAACTATTTTCTACATTACTTTATCTTTGAAACTTTATCCTTAATTATTTTTATTAAATTATAAAAAATACAAGAGCATCAAAAAATACCTGTAAATGTGCTTAAATACTATATCGTCAGCTATGCAATACAGGGCACCGTTTGTCCACGTTTTAAAACATATTGCTTTTTATATAATTTTAGTCACAGTTTATATAAAGGCCTACATATCTATCTTTGAAAAAAATAAATAAACCTAATACTATTAAATTTCCAACTATAGTTTTTATATCTAATATTTTCTCATACAAAAAATAAATGTACAAGGAAAAATATATATATTGATTTGTAATTTTGTAAACCCTACTCTGATTTTACAGTTAAATATCTAAAGGTTTTATAAAGGTAGATAGCCAGGCTCGCAGATCTGTATGCTTTTCCCTTTTTTTCTTACAGTTAAGCACCGTTGTTAGGTTACATTTCTTCACAAGCGAAAAGCACTAACAGATAGCTCTTGGTTTCAAATTAGTATAATAAACTTGAATGTTACAAAAGAATATTAATTATTTTAACTAAAAAAGATATGTTAGAAACACTAAAAAAATCAATAGTAAAGAACAGTTCTATTTTATTACCATAAGGATTACAGCCATAGCAGCACATTAAACTCTATTCTATTAAATTCTTTAATTTATTATCTATAACAAAATACTTACCTAAAAAATTAGTTCAAAGAGTACAATCTTTTTAAAATTTTATTAATGTTATATGTTGTTATATTTAGTAATTTATACTAAAATATATACATATTTTTTAACAACTGTGTAAATATTTTTTAAGTTATAATTATTTTATATAATTTTCAGTTATTTTTATGGCAATTTTCACCTTTTTATATATGTAATTATTTTTTTTTTACTTTTAATACGATGTTATTTTTTTTAATGTATTTTAAAATGTTGATCTGTATGTTTGTATGTAGGTGGTCAAAAAATCACAAAATATTTTTCCAAAATAAAGAAAATCCACTCTAAATTTGCAAGTAATTTCTAAAAATAATATATACTGCGGATAAGACATTTTTAGCATTTAAATGCATTTTTAAAAAATATATAGTGAGTTTAAATTAATTTTCCTAAATTATACTACTTTAGTTGATCCATTGTCGGTAAACATTATGTCCTATGTCCGAAGAGTCCCATCGAAAAATATATAAACAAGTTGCATTGAATAAACATATAATTTAAAAAAAAAGTAAAAAATTAAAGGGCCTTTTTTTTGTATTTAAATTAAAATTTTAATAAGGTATTTGTGACAATCCAAAACCATTATTTAAACTTTTGAGACAAATTTTATATTTCAAATTCAAATTAATATAAAAAAACATAAAATACATATCTACCTGTATTCAGTACGCAAAATCTTGGATTGTTCGGTTTAATTTTAAAAATATTATTTTGATAATTATAAATTCAGATAATTAATGTTTTAGTGGAAAATAATATAAAAAAATATATATATATATATATATATATATATATATATATATATATATATATATATATATATATATATATATATATATATATATATATATATATATATATATATAATATATATATATATACTAAACTATTTTTACCAACCAGTCTTGGTCTAGGATGGTACTGAATCCTAAGAGTAATAAAAAGTGGATTTTCTTAAATGTCTAGTAATCTATGGACCACAAAATATATTTGGTGGTTTTTTAAAGCTGAAAATTTTTCTTCGGACCTTCTCTAATACAGCACTAGCGGAAGGAACCGAATTTATTTAATATAATTTGCAAAATTCCAAAACAATAAACAAATTTTAGTTGTGAGCCCAATTTAAAGTGAAATACGACTAAATAGGCCACAACATATTCGCCTCTGCTACAAAACACCCTGGCCTGACCTGGAACTGTGACAAAATGGCCACCACCGGCAAAAGCAGCAAAGCCGGACCTGTATTTCAATTGAAAATTTTATATTTTCGATCCGAAGACTCTCCCGGCATTACCACAATTTGATTCACGCATGATTTTTTTTAGATTTTTACTTTATATTCTATGTATTTTTAATCTCGTCTCGTCCTGGTAATCAAATATAATCAAAAATATTTAAGAACAAAGAAAAACGAAGCCAAAAACTTAAGTGCATTTACCACCCGTTTAGAAAATATATGCTTTCTCTGCGCCTATATGCCAATTTCAAAACAAATGAAATTATTTTTTTTGGCCATAACCAAGGTTGGATTTAGTTGATTTAACAAAACAAAAAACATCTCAGAGTCTTTTATAGAATGCATAGTTTAGAACACCATGACATAAACTTTTGACAAAAATAAAACTTGAACCTTTTTTTAGCGATGTTTTAAAAAAAGATAAAAAATAAAGAACTGCAAAATCTATTTTCTCTACTATTAAAAGACGAGACAAGATTTTAATAATAAATCTTCAAAATTATAAACTCACGCATGCACATGGGTAACATCACCGCAAGAGAGCACTCATTTTTATCTGCCTCTTTCACCTGCTTAAGCTTCTTTCCTGCTTTCTATCTTTTTATTTTTTAGCTTTCTTTAGATGGTATTTTTTCTTTATTAGATAATAATATACTGTGAAAATATTTCAGTTTGTAACTTTGTTTTTGTTAGTCCAACCAAATATAATTTACATTATTTCTGTAGAACTGCAAAATATGTCACATTGGTAGTTTTTTTTCAGTAGGGAGCTAGCAAAAGCCAAAAATCCTGCATGAAGATTTTTTTTACAAATACAATCTTCATAATAAAACAAGTGTTGCGATATTCTGACTATTTACACTATATTGATAACTAATGGTCATAAATATGTATAAAATGTTATAACAGCAAAAATTGTGAATATATTAGAATCTCGCAACTATAATGAAAAGCATAAAGCGACTTTAAAAAATCGTCACCTCAAAATTGTTCTGCAAGAACGGTAGAGCAATGTACTCTAAATGTTTAAAAAAACGTTTTTTTAGTATAACGTAAAGGAATACAAGGTTTTTCTAAAATATTCCTAGATACGTACGATACAGGATTTTGTCACAACTTTGTAAGGTACAACGCACACTTTCTTAGTAACTAGCCGTTGAACGAGTAGCGCAGGAATCCTTAATGGTTAAATAAAGAACTAGCCCTCTGTATCACAATATACTTAACATTTTGATGTGCGTCGAACCTTCCAGAAACTGTAATTTGCTATAGTTAGATAAATACATCAAACTAATGTGCTCTACCGTTCTGGTAAAGGACCATTGGGTTTCGAGGTAATAAAGCCGTAATAGGTGACAGGTTTTATTGTTTTGGTGGCCGGGATAGTCGGATACACGATGACAGATATAAGATACAAATGGCAAACGGGACTGACAAGCGTAGGAATAAGCAATGAAGTGGAATTGCCTCAGTTCCGGGTTCTGGGTCACAGGCAGAGACAGAAGGTCATATCATTGTCAACAGGTAATAATATTTAATTAATAACTTGCAGGTGTAATATTTGGTTTGTTCTTTTTTCAATCACATTTTATTGTCTATAAAGGGTACCATGCTCTACATTTTAACAAAGCCTAATAATGTCTAAGATTATAGACTAACTGTCTATTGGCTGGTATATATTTGTTTCTGTAACACAGGGTGCCGCAATTTTAAATTACTTTTTTTTTATAAAATACAGTAAAACCGATGATGTGTCTATCTCTAAAATAAATAAATTATGTAAAAAAAAATTGTCGACCACACTTCTCAATCATTCAGATCAACTCAACCCGCCCAAAGCTTTGTTCGTTTCGCACAAATCTGTGATATATTAAGTGTGCTGCATCAATATGTGGTGCAATGTTTGTCTATCACACTTTTTGGCACCTGTGTGGCTTATGTTTGCAGTCGGTTACACCATGCGAGACATCCGGTATAAATGGAACGAGGGACCCAACTCTGTGGGGGTGTCAAATGAAGTATCCTTGCCCCAATTCAAGGTCCTCGGACATAGACAGAGAGCCATGGAAATATCTCTTACTACAGGTATTTTATCCTTCTGGATTTGGTTTCTTGTTTTTTTTTCTAAATAAATAAACCTTTAAAGTTATTTATTTTAATAACATGTTTTTGTGAAACTATATATAGGATTCTAAATTTAAATTATTGTTATAACGGGTATATTTGTCCAAAAACTAACACTCACTAAAGATTACCAAACCGTAGTAAAATCATTTGTCTATAAAGATAATTTAAGTATTTGTTTACTTAATGTAATACTTTACATGTAGCCAGTTTAAAAGGGTGTTGAGCGTCCTCGCCTGCCTTAAATTTCCAGGTAACTCTGTAAACCACACCACTATAAACTTTTTTCCCGCAATTGAGTTGGTTTCGGTTAGTTTTTTCCCACGCCAACATAATTGTTTAGGGCTCTAACTGTAATTTTCACATCGGTTATATAAAATAACAGTAAACTTCTAAGATTAAATAAATATAGCTTAACGCTTATCAAAACAAAAAAAAAGACGCGTTCTTGTTTTAAAGATAAAAACACTTTATTTCATATTTTCCAAACACAGTTTTCGAAGTTGACACACCAATAAAACTTCTTTTCCTGCACATACACTAACTCAATTTTTAAAATCTTAATAGTTTATACATTTTTTTTTCACAGGAAATTACTCTCGTCTAGCCTGCGAAATTCAGTTTGTACGATCCATGGGTTACTATTTAATCCAGATCTACATCCCATCCGGACTGATCGTTATAATTTCATGGGTCAGTTTCTGGTTAAACAGAAATGCGACTCCGGCCAGAGTGGCTTTAGGTGTAACCACTGTGTTGACCATGACTACGCTGATGTCATCCACGAACGCAGCACTACCGAAAATATCCTACGTCAAGTCTATTGATGTGTATTTAGGAACCTGTTTCGTTATGGTGTTCGCTAGTTTATTAGGTAAGTGTTCCTCCGCTTACACAAAAAAAAACTGAATAACAGCCAAAAGAAACAATATAAATCTTACAAATTTCAGTAGGTTATGACCGCGTATAACCTACATGAGGTTGCTGCGATCTTATAATACATGGCTGTCATGATATATAAGAGTTACAATCAAGAATTATATATGCATATTTATATTCATTATTTTAAAACATATAGAATTACTATTTAACGGAGTATTGCGCACGTCCGTTCTTAATAATTTAGTGAGTGAATAAATAACGTAGATAAAAACCTAGACTGAGAGAACAACGTACACACATCCTTATTTATTTTATCATATTTATCTATCTATTTACTATCCCTTACTATAAAAACAAATTATGGTTTATTAATAAAAGGTACTAGATAATCTGATCATTTACCAAAAAAACTGTTTTTTTAACCAAACTGATACTAGAAATACAACTGTTGTAGTCTTGTTACAATTAACAAGTGCTGATAAACTAGTACATATTTGAACAGTTTATAAAAATTTTAAAACTGCCCAATAAACAAACCTAATGCAAGAAAGTAACATTAATAATAAGAATAAAAAACAAAAACTTTAATTGTTTTAAGTAGTATGTGTATAAGGTATAGCTTTATATTTTCGTACTTGGGCCACGGTAGAAAAATAAGAGGTCCGGTTACCCCTACAGCACAGATCTGATGGACGTTCTTGACACTTGGTCCTGAGGCAAGCCTTGATAGGCTACCCTAAATGTAAAATATAGTTTGATTAATAACATTATTAAAACTCAAAAACTAATAAAACCTGCAACATCATTATTTATAATATTTTGCACAGGGCTTTATTATCTTCGAATTTTTTTACTAAGAGGTTTTGCTCAAGCGAAAATTGTTTTAAATGATGTATATAAGAGTAGCGATTCCTATATAAATTATAAATTTAGACTTTTCCTATTTAAATAAACCTGTTACCCGAATCGTATTGGAAGTGGGAATAGCACTGCCACCTAAAAGAAAGACTATACTTAAAAATATATGAAGATCCCATAAATAAGAAATATCTTTACCATTTAAAGAACATTATTAGAAAAACGGAAAAAAGTGTGGCGTCTCATATCTAAAAAAATAATGAGGTAGGGTAATAAACGTCAATCATGTTAATCTATATTTTTCTTCCATATCATAAGGAATTCTTTTTAAAATAAACTCCAGGAAAGTTTAACGGTTTGATTAAAACTCATAAAAAAAGAAAAATATATATTTAAATAAAAATTAATACCACTATTTTATTGATTTCAGAATATGCTACGGTAGGGTACATGGCTAAAAGAATACAGATGAGAAAAAATCGGTTTCTTGCGATTCAAAAAATAGCCGAACAGAAAAAATTAAACCTCGACGGAGGACCCGATGATCATTTACCCAAACAAACAGTGAGTAATCGTAAAATTGGATATTTATTGATTTTTTTTACAAAAATGTTTCTAAGAAATTTTTATTCTTATTTTAAGCGTTTCCAACAATTAAACACTGAATCATTCTTTGGTATAACACCTACGATTTAAACCAAACCCTTAAGAACTATTAATATTAAATTTTTAGGTTTCAAATTATGTAAATTTAATTTTTATTTATATCTGTCAGCGGGTACTTCTTAGTAGGGAACTTTGTTCCAGGAGGTACGCTTCAAAGTTCACGATCCTAAAGCACATAGTAAAGGAGGCACCCTGGAAAGCACCGTGAACGGAGGACGTGGTGGAAGGGAGAGTGTACCGGATGAAGAAGCCGGTGCTCCTATTCCCCAGCATATAATGCATCCAAATAAAGACATAAATAAACTGTATGGAATTACCCCGTCGGATATCGACAAGTATTCCAGAATAGTTTTTCCGGTATGCTTCGTATGCTTTAATTTGATGTACTGGATCATATATTTGCATATTTCCGATGTGGTGGCTGATGACTTGGTTCTTTTGGAAGTCGACAAGTAAAAAACGAACACAAGTATTCCAAATAGATCAAAAAATATTGACTCGGTACCCAAAATACAAAACAGCGAAACATTTTTTTTTAATCATCATGTTCACAAACTATTTGAGGCAACATATACAGTTTGTTGTAACTGGGTTTATTTTTTATGTATAAAGTTACTTAGTATAAAAATTAATTTGGTAATTTACTTATAATACTGCGTTTATTTGGCATTAAAAACACATTTTTTATTTTTTAAATAATTTGTAACTTTGGTGTAAAGGATTCTCATCTTCTACACGTTTTTACTGTTTACCTAAAATCTAAAACTACAAAATATATTTTATTTGACACGTGCTGATTTTGGTATTAATATACTTTCTTTTTTTAAACACTTCAGTTTAAATGAATAAAATAGAAAAAATTTAATTCTTAAATCGGTTTTTACGAATTTTAAATAAAAAAATGGATTAAAAGCAAAAAAATTATATATATATATATATATATATATATATATATATATATATATATATATATATATATATATATATATATATATATATATATATATATATATATATATATATATATATATATATATATATATATATATATATATATATATATATATATATATATATATATATATATATTAGTTATATTTTATTTAATTACTTTGAAAACCCTATTTGTGCCTATCACAAATGTTATCTTCTTCTGAATACATTTTAAATAATTAAAGAAAGAAAAAGTTACCAAAAAAGACAAGATTCTAATTCATAACAAAATTGTAACGGTTATCCTAGAAAAACTAAATAGATCATAAAATACATTTTTAAAAGTTTTATTTAATTGTTCAGTGAAAATGGGGTGGACAAATATGTACACATACACACAAAGACTTATATTTTAAAAGCAAAAGTGAAAATTTATCGGCAATTGTTAAATCAAAAAATAATAAATTTATCCAGTTACAACCAGTATGGGTCTAAGTTTTAAAACTAATTTAATATATATTCATACAGAAAGAAATTATTTTTTAAGAACATTAACTGAAGATGATTTTAAAAAAACTCTTAAAATTAATAACTACAGCATATTTTTACTTACAAAAGAGTCGTTTTATGTGCTGTTAGTGTGTACTATGCACAAAAATTACAAAAACGTAAATTATCGGCAAACGAGTGCTTGAAAAGATGATATGGACAAAGCAAGTCTAGGTGCCGCAAAAAATTAATTGAATTACATAAAAAAGTGATTTTGACATTACAATGTTCGTTAGAAAAAGTCAACGATCGGGATAAATTATGAGTTTAGTATTTTTAATATGCGATATATTATTATTTAAATGTTTTTGATATGTTATATATATTAAGCAAATTCCATATTTATGTTACAAAACTAAGTAAGTATAACCAAGACAAAGTAGTTATTTATTATAGTTCCAAATGTACAGTGCGTAAAGTCTTTCCTTATTGACAAAAGAAACATTATCAACAAAAAAATATTTATAATGTAGAATAACCCTGCACCAAAATATTTTTACTGCAACAATAAAAAAATAAATAGAAAAATATTTTTAATATGCTGTATAGTATTGGCAGTTGGTTTGTTGTGAAATATTTTTTAAATAGAATGAGTAACTAAAATTGCTTTTATATGTCTTAAAATTTCCTATAATAATGCTTTACAATTATTTTGACAAACCTCTAAAAAAACATCAATTGTAGAGTAATTCCCCAATAAATTTTAAAACATTTAAAATCAATTTTATTTACTTAACCCTTTTATAGAATGTTTGTTTTTAGATCACAAAAAAAATATAAATAAAATATAGTTTTTTTTTAAATATAAAAAAGCACTTATTTGCTATCAAAATGTTCTACGAGTAAAAAGGAATACACTAAATGTGACCTAAAAAATTTTCTTATGTCTTTTCAAAATCTCATCAGAAGAAAATTCAAAAAATAAGTTTTTTAATTAAAAACTTTCTGAAATATATTGCAAATACTTTTAAATATTAAGTGTTTAAAATTGCAAGTTTGTTTATTCTAAAACTTCAATAATTTTATTAAAGTGTGTTAAATATACAAGGGAAACCAAGACAAATACTGCTACACTTAAAAAAAATGTACCATTTAAATAATTTACTTAATTGTGTTTATTATAAAACTTTATAGACTAAAGTTTCTAGCATTATATCATACCACATTTTTTTTAAATAAAACTTGCATCTTTTTATTCTTACGCTGCCGCTTATTAAACTTGGGAACTCTGACCAATATGTCATTGTCCATATTATTTAAAAATTTATTTTAGAAATTTACTTTAAACAAATATAAAAATATAAAAACATCTTAAGATTTGTTGCTATATACATTTTTCAGGTGTTTTAATAAATTTTTCTTTATGCTATAATAAATGGTAAACATTTATAAAAAAAATAGGCGCATATTTTGGGATACCTTGTGAAGTAGAATATTTGTAAGGAAAGATTTTAAAACTCATTGTATAGATTTAGACCTCAAAAAATAAATTAAAAAAAATTATTAACATTTAGAAAAAAAATTATTGGACGAAAAAATGTTTTATTATTGTTCACATTTTTTGGATCTTTTAGACATTTATCCAATTTTTTTCGCACTGTGTGTTTAAGCCCAGGCAAAAGATTATAAATAACAAAGTATTAAAAACATATTTTTATTCCCAATAAGTTTCCTGCTTACACGTAGAATTTTAATCTTTGTTAATCCATCATAAAGTAAATAAAAAATAAAATTAAACTCTTTCTAAAATATTACCATTTAATAATTGACGGTTTTAAAAATCTGACTAACTACAAAGCCTCAGTAAATTTTAAATTTTAATATTAAAAGAACAGTTAACTTTGGGTTTAAGGTGTCCTAAAATCTGACCATAGTTTTTGAGACTACATATAGATTTTTTAATAACCTGTTTTAGCTAATAACTATATTTAAAATGCAGCAAATGCAAAAAAAAATTGACTTACGTTTTGGAAAATAGAATTAAATATTGCTCATACCCATTAAAATTTGTTTTTATTTTACGCCTGAACTTTAGGCACAACATTTCTTCGTCCTGTATTATTTTTCTTCTAGTGTTCTTTGTTAACCTTGTTTTCTTGTGATAAAAAACTCTATATTTAGTTATAAACGTCAAAAAAAGACGAAAAAAGCGACTCACTGTCAAAACCTTATAAAGTTTTCCTATTAAGTTTAAAATTTGTTAAAAAGTTTACTTGTTTGTTAACTATATTTTTGTAGTTTATAGGAAATAACACGATATTATGACGTAGCGAAAATATTACATTCGAATATTGTAATAAGACGATTTCATGCAACGTAGCGAAAAAGGTTATTAGAGTACGTTTTTGGCTATGTTGCAAATGAAAAAGTTTGTTCATTAAACCCATGTAAATACGTCGTTCCTGTTTTTATACCTAACTAATGCGCACCTAAATACACATTTAAAATGCAATTATTTTTTAGATTAGGATTTAGCACCTATAGACAAACTTTAAGATGAATCATATTTTTAAAATCTGTTTTCAATAATATTTAAGATTAAGTAATTAGGAAGATTGATACTTGTGTGACAAATTTAATTTTTTTAAAATATTATTTGGGGTTCGTGCTAGATGGGACCAGCTTGGTATAGGCTGGTGAATAGATAGTCAATTGACCCTTATCAAGTTGAATAACCCGACAAAAATAGAAGAAAATATATTCTTTGTAATATACCGGATGTTTTTCAAAAGTGGTTCCCCCTGAACTTTTAAATTAATTTATATATATATATATATATATATATATATATATATATATATATATATATATATATATATATATATATATATATATATATATATATATATATATATATATATATATATATATATATATTTTATTATATACAGTGTGTCTACTTAACTTCTTAAGTTGGAACCATGTGGAAAACTTTTTTAATATTAATTTAACGGAAAAAAGTTATTCTTGATAAAAAGTTCTGCATGGTCCAAAACTTAAAATGCAACCATTAGATATTAATTTTTTAAGCCGTATACGAGGTTTGTAAAAAAATATGAATTTTACTCAAGAGTAAAGTATCTTTATTTTTTACAATACAAAAGAATGTTATAAAGTAAAGTTATTTTGAATTAAAAGTTATATTTAAATATGCAATTACAGCTATTTAACATAAAAATTTAGGATTGTGATTATTTACTAATAATTCCGTAATAATTGTTTTGGCTTGATACAATTTAACGTAATCTAGGATGCACTGACATAAATTATTTTTTAACGTTGTTATGGAAGTTTAAATTGAAATTTATAAAACTAAATATTTTTAAAAAAAGGTAAAAAAATCATTAGAGGAGCCACTATATTCAAAATGTCATAATATATCCAAATGAGGGAATATTAAAGTACTATGTTTCTGGTTTAACCGGAAGAGATACAAAATAAGTGAATATGTTAAACGAGATAATATATTATGTCAAAAACCTAACTACCAAATTTTATGTTTTTATTTAAAAAAAAAAATGTTATAAAGGGAAACCACCTTTGAAAAACAATAGGTATTTTATTTTATTTATTTCTTTTATTGTAAATACACTTTTTAGTAACGTTATAAAAATATAATATTTATAAAAATAAAACAGAGGGTAACATGACCTAAGAAATGCTTTTTAAAAAGGTTTTAAGTTGGTATTAGGCAGATTCTACATATACATAATAGGAATTTTTAGGGTAAAACTCAAACTCTAGAAAGCTATTTTCTTTCTCAGTTTAGTATAAAAAAACAAGAAGATAACTTCTTGTTTTTTTACACTAAAATTATTTTTTTGTATATTTCTTAAAATGTTTAAATACATTTTTTTTTTTAATAGAATATTTTAAACTTATTTTGTTAAAAAAGTATATGGTCTAACTTGCATAGGCCCACGAATGGTCAGCCTGCACAAAAGAACTTATTTTTTCTTAAAAATTTATTGAAAATCCATATTAACTGGTTTTTATTTATCTTTCAGTAAAGAAATGTCTATTTGTTCTGAGAAAACAAATAAAAATATGATAAATCTTAAAGAAAAAAAACTACCGTGACCCTTACAGGGTGTTTCTATTAAAACCCGTAAACGCACCTTATAAACATAAAATAAAACTTTGCGCAAAACGCGCGCGACGTTAGTCGCGTAGTAACGAAATTCTAAAATATGTAAAATATTATAATGTAATTAAAATATATATAAATATAATTTACACAAAAGAAATGAAGTATATACCGCGTTTGATGTAATGTTAAAATTATAAAATTTGAGGTCGTACAGGTATTGAGTTAACTGTTTTTTAAATCATTTACTTCATTAGTAGGCAATGACCCTACTTTGGTTATAGCGTAAGTTTATTTACTAAAGATATTTTAAATACTTGTACGTATTCAAAGTATTTTATTTTTAAGGTTATATTAAATGAATTTTAGATAGGTATACGCGCTCGTAGCTCAAAAACAAGTTAAAAATATACCTAGTAAAACAATAAAAAAAACTGTATATTATTTAGAAATTCAGAATAAATTTGAACAGGAATATAAAATATAGGAAAGAATTTTAAATTTTATATGGACAAGCCATTTTTTATATTGTTAATATTTTTTAATTTGAGGAAGAGTCACAATTTAGAGATATGTTCTATGCTGTGATGTTGGACTAGTTTTTTTATTATTAACTTTTTTGGAGACAAATTACCATTTTTAGAATATAGAACAAATTAAAAAATGTATTGAATTAAAATTATTAAAAATCTTAATTATGTCACAAATCCAAATTTTAAGAGCAAAATTTAAATTATTTTGATTTTAATGACTATATAATTTTTATACATTTATAAATTTATTTCTTGGAAACTATAACAGATATATGACCGAAGTTTATAAAGACGAACTGGCTGTGTGTGTTCGAAAAAATCCAAATATTATTTTTTAATGGGAGACACAAACTTAAATCTGACATCTTCGGTATAATACTAAAAAAACTTTTTTAAATAACAAAATGTTAAAATAACTATTTTAAAAAAAGATAACTTTGATCAGAAAAAAGTACCACACTATCAGATCGATTTTTTTAACAATGTAGTACTGGTCCAAGCGCTAAGACACTATAAAAACTTGTACAATAGTTTTTTTTATAATATCTAAACACAAAAACGCTGACCTGACTGAAGGGTAGCGGAGATTTTAACAAAGCAATATTTATGGACACAAGGAACTATTGTCAAAGAGACAGATCATTTCGCTGGGATATTTTACCTGCCTGGTGATCAAGAAAGCAATACATAAGAGCAAGTGAACAGCGGGGGGTTAGTTGAAGTACAAAAGACAGCGTATATCGGCCGCTGTCTTAACTGAAGGACGTTAAATTGCAATTCTCTCGCCAAATCGTGTGACTTAAAGCACTCATGAGATCCTAACTGAGTAATCTGAGTATTTTGGAGTAGATATAAATACTTTAAAAAATGTTATCATCTCTTTACTTATAAATAAAAAAGGTTGTAGTAAATTATTTTTATCTTTTTTACTTAATATAAATAAGTAAATTAACCATTTTGTAAGTAAATTTTGTATTAATTTTTACTTTAGCTTAAATCTCAATATCTTTCAGCTGAGACATACCGCTGTCCAATCGCCATACAATCCTAATTACCTGGCAGGTAGAATGTCCCACCGACATGATCGGTCTCTTTGACAATACTTTCTTTTGTATATAAATATTACTTTGTTAAAATCTGAATGTGCCGGTTTAGCCCCGCTTCCCTTCAGCCAGATCTGCATTTTTGTGTTTAGATGTTCTAAAAGAACAATTGTATAAGTTTTCATAGTGCCTCAAATACTTTCTTTACAATATCTACCAGCTCTCCCACAATATCGACACTTTGGTATTATATAAATAAGACACATAAAAAATAAATTGTCTACTTCCCACACTTACATTGGATTTTATTTAATGGCTTCCAACAGGGCATTAGTCCAACCAATTATTCGCGGCACGTCCATATAAAACAGTTAAACTAATTTTAAATTTGACACATCATTAAGTATATTTCACAAAACACAGAGTCACAGCAGTAAAAAAAAAATAAGATATTAGAAATTGTAGCACATGCACTAAGCAACAGTCTGACTATACGGAGCAATACTTATAAATTTTATTATAGTACCAAAAAACTGTTAGTAGAGAAGCATAATGTGTCCTGTGGCCATGCTTTGTTAGTTTACTTTTTAAGTTATTATTCGTAAATTAATTTTTATAAAAGATTTATTTACACATAATAACCCAATACTTTAAACAACTAATAAATCTTTATACACAAAAGAAAGCAAATTGCTTATTCTTAGTGACAGAACGAAAAAACAAATATATCCGTATAGCTAAATTTCCAATCAAAAGAAAACTTGGTAAAATGTTACCGACTAAGATGGTGGAATAAGCAAAATATTTAAAATAAGAATACGTTGTGTAAAGTACTTGTCGCAATTTTATCTAAAACCCAACCATTTGGGTATTAATAAACTATTAAAAGTACAAAAACAACAACTGAAATGGATCTTTTAGGTTACAGGCAACTTCTGTAGACTTTTACGCACTACGGGGTCAAAGAATTAAATATATTAATTAATAATAATACCTTTTAATTACCAGCTAGATCAGAAGCAAACTATCTTTGGATGTTTATATAAACGTACTTTTTCTTTACCTTAAAAATTAATTATTACTATTATACAGAGTGGCTAAACGAAAACGGGCGAAGGTTCTTTGTAAGTATTATTTTAATTTTTTACGCTCCCTTGGCCAAGGCGAATTCCCCCGCTCCCCGAAATCTTATATAGAAAGAGGGGTCAAGTTGTACTTGTTTGAAAGCTTTTTTGATTCTCTTTATGTACATACCCACATTAAGCTGTTTTGATTCAGTGGTTTTTCAAACACAGAATGTTCAAAAAAAAGCAAAATATCCAATTTTTTAATGCTTAAAATTATTTCTAAATAACAACGACTGGAATCGTGTACTTCTATTTCAAAGAAAAAACATTTTTAGGCCAAGGAATGATCCCTAACTGTAGCGCCTTGACAAGAGTGCATTCTACTAGTAAAGTTTAAGAGGAAAGAGCGGATGTTTTAGAGGTATTTTATTTTTTCTTACAAAAATACCTACGGTAGCTCACACCAATTTTCGATATGCAAGGTGGGGGAATTTAAATTTCTAGAGTTAATAGTGAACTTTTATTTACAAAAATGAAAATTAAAGTAAATAATATTTTCCTGCTACTACACTAAAACAAGACCATCGATTTAAGAGATTGCTACCATTAACTCGAATCTTTCCCGCACATTTTCAAGCATTTCGGAAGTAACTTAACTACATTTGAAATTGAAGCTTTTGCGCAATTTTTCCAAAGACTCTGGTTAAGTGGAACACACTTTACTTTTTAAGTGACCCCACAAAAAAAATTCAGTAGTGAAAGATCAGACGATCGAGGAGGCGATACATTTTTTCTTCATTAATAATAATATGGATTCAAGATTAGCTACATATAATTTGGGATCTAATGAATCATTTATACGAAAATAATTTATTCTGTTTAAGGTAATATTATTAAAACCCTTATGTTAAAAAAATCAATTTAAGAAATTAAAAAAAGAATTCCGTAATATTTATTTTTGGGAACGTACCCTTCTTAAGCCGTTGCAATTGGGGAACGTGCCTTAGCGTAAAAATGTTTTTTTATCTGAAATATAATAATTTACTCAAAAAGGACCTTCGCTGGCTTTCGTTTAGCCACCCTCATTAAAAAATCCTGTGTATTTAAAAAAAAATGTTTTTGGGTTATTTTAAATTAAAGCCATGTAGTGCGTAAATATTCCATATCCTAGAAACTCTTGTTCTTAATTAAAAGAGCATAATTAAGTTAATCTTTTTATAAGTCTATTATTAAAAAATAAAGCCACAGCATGCGTTTTGTTCATTCTTCTATTCAATTTTAGTAGTATTATTCTGGTAGGAAATAACTAAAAAAAATTATTGTAACATTTTGTACTTTAATCTAGTTTACGTTTTTATAACTCCATATTTTGTACATTTTAAATGAATCTTTACGTAATACAGAATTATAAAAACAAAACATTTAAAGGCCAAATTTTACAAAACATTTCTACAATTATTTTCTGCAGAGACATGATTGTTTTGTTTCTTTTAAATTGTTTTATAGTTCAGTAGGAAAATCATGCAAGTTAAAGAAAATAAATAAATGTAAAAACGATATCTAAAAGTTCATAATTATAAAAAAGTAGACTCTATCTCTTTTTTACATACAAAAAGTTTGCTTTATTTCTTTAAAACAAGAGATTGAGAGATTCTTAATCTCTAAAGAAAGCTACTGATAAGTTTCGTTAGGCAAGCAAAAAAGTATTTGGAAAGAAAGTAATAGTATTTTTTTAAAACCATTTTAAAAAACTAAAGCACATTGTCAGTATGCTTCTATATGGTTTTAGAGTACTACGATATAGAAAATTCTTTAAATAAGAGAGAAGAAGAAAAATTGTTAAGATTGCCGATCACTATAACTGTTTAGTTAGATCAAGTTAGTCTACAAAAGGGTGTTCGAAAAATGCACGGCCTAATGTCATTCCTCATTAAAAAATTTAAACAAAAATCTATAAATATGGGTCCGAAAATGCATAGTTTCTAAGAAACTTTAAACTTAAACTTCAAAAAAAATGTTTTTTTTTTAATTATCTTTAATACGACGTAGCCGATTTTCTTAAAATTTGTCAGTGATATTTTTATTAATAAGAGCCTAATTTAGGCCTAATTAAATAAAAATTATTAAATTCAGTGACATCTCAGGGAACACCTTATCGAAAATAATTGTGAAAAAAATGTACGCCTTAGCCTTTTTTGCAATTTGTATCTTTTTTTACATTAAGCAATTAAAAATACAACCTTCTTGTCCTTTGATATTTTCTCTTAGCTTGCTTCGTTTTCAAGAAAAAAAAAACCAATTCATTGCAAATCTCTGGATTTCATTAATAGTTAACTGTAGTTGTAAATTAAAATTTAGGTTTTCAAAGTTCTTTTGTAATGCGGTTCAGAGACTTGCAATAAACTGGTTTTAATTTTTTTTCTGGAAAACGCAGATAGGCAAAAATTTTAGGAGACAAAAATATTGTATTTTTAGTATCTTAATGTAAAAAAATATAAAAATTACTTAAAACGTGGCGTACATTTTTTTTCCAATTATTTTCGATAAGGTGTCCCCGGAGACGCCATTAATATTTTTTTATTTAATTAGACCAAAATTAGACCCTTAATAAAAAAATTACCACTGACATATTTCAGAAAAAATCGGCTAAAGGGTATTTAAAATCATTACAAAAAATCTATTCGGACCCATATTTATAGATTTTTTTTTCAGTGAGGAATAACAGCATGAAATTTGACCGTGCATTTTTTGAACACCCTGTATAAACCCTTTAAGTGAACGGTTTATCTTATTAGAAAGGTTTTCTTTTTTAATTAATTAATATATTTATGATCAATTTGTCACGTCTTTAGTTAGTTTTGTTTTGGGGTTATAAGTTATAAATGCCCAAATGTGTTTACTTTTTAATTATTATACTGTATGCTCCCAAACTTATCCCTAAAAATCAAAGAGATATGCTAAGATGAGCACGATATGGTCCAGAAATTGGATTTTTAATCTAGTAAAACAAAGTAACCTTAGCCAACCAGATATTATATTGCTCGCTTTTTTATTTTTTACTTGTACTTCACAATCTTAAGGCCTTTAGATTACATTAAAAAACCCTGTATAATAGGCCAATAATTTCCAATTTATTTTCGTTAATACCAAACAAACTAGATGAGTTCTAAATGACCTTGTATGTAGCTTAAAAATAAAAAATGATCTGATATAATTTATTGTACATTTTGTGTACATCCGATATTACCAGCTATAATTTTATTTTCTTTATTACAAAAAAACATCTTTACTAGGTAATAAATTTGCGTATTTATAACCAATAATCCGGTGTATTTTTAAAATATTTTTAATAAATTTGTATGCTTGTCTCTGTATCAGAACTTCATTTTACTGTTTAACGGCAATTTTAGGATGCCTACAGACGTTCACCACCACAATCAAAAAATCGATGTATGTTTTGACAATGGTCGTAGAACCGTTTTGAACAGATGTAGGTATCCATAGCCATAGTACTAAATATTTTTAAGTACTATCACCAGAAAAAATTGTAAAAATAAAGCATGAGCAGGTTTTTTTCAATACAATTTTAATAATGACTAACAACAGCTGATGTTTTGGAGTAAAAGATAGTATTATGGATTTTATTTTAAATTAAATCCATTTAAAATTGATAAAAAATTGAGTTATACCTATTTATTAGGTTTTTAATTTATTTAAAAGTGTTTTAAGTAAAAATAATTGTGAATGTCATAATTTATTTTTATGAAAATATCAGTTGGTGCTAGCCACGTTTGAAAAATTTTATCTATGCAAATTAAAATAAGGAATAAAGTTAAACTATTTAACGTTTACAAATCACTCTGTAGTTGATTTTTTTTAATTGCTGGATCTGGAAGAAATCAAAACATTATAAGAATGTGACGAAAATGGAATACATGGATTTTTTGTGACCGCTTTCCATAAAAAGGCATCAAAATTATTCTGGGGTGTGCAATGTTTTATTAATTTTTGTTATCTTATTACTGTTTAATGAAATATTACTTAGGTAACTACTACATAATATAACAATTCTCCGAAAAGAGGGTATAAACCTCCCTATAAAGCACATTTCTATGAATAATATGGGTCTTCTATGGCTAAGGTTTCGTATTTTTGGTTTAATAAGATTAAAAAGTCAAAGATAATAAATCATGTATTTTAGTTTTAAAACCAACAGTATGTATATTTGTTTCAAATAAAATATATTTTTATAGAAAAAGTTTTCTTTTAAAGTTCCCTTTATTCCCTACATCACAGTGAATACAGAGGATTAAGAAAGTAATCTACTGTATCAAATATAATTTTACAGTACTGTGAATAATTTAAAATAGTTCAGTTCCTGCTGGTCGTAGAAGAGGATAAAACTAAAACTCTATGTTATATTTCATCCCCGAGTTTGGTTTAAAGCAAATGGTAACAGTTTTTTTATTCTTTTTTTTTCCTTTATATCTTTGGGACAGTCCACGAAGGCTGATGCTTAAGTAGTAACGGTGTCTTAAGTGTGGTGAGAGGGAGTTTGTTCACACGGGACTTAAATATTTGGAGATTGGAAGGAGAAGGAAAAATCTCTGCGGGCAGCAGGTTTCATAGTCTTGACACTCTAGGGATGAAGGAACGAAAAAAGCGTAAAGTTCGGGGCCTCTCTAACTGAACTGTAAAAGGATGCATAAAAGTTGCACTACGTGTTGCTCTGTTGGGAGCTGCTAGAGAAGGAACTAGACTGGCAAACTCCTCTGAGCAGAAGCCGTGAAAATACCATAGAAGAGCGCATATCCTCTACAGCTCGACGGTGGGCAAGAAGAAGAAGCCTTTCTGTGAGAGTTGGATCATTAATAAGATGAACGGCTCTTCTTTGAATGGAGTCCAGAATGCTATGTGTTGTGGGGGACGCCATTCCCCAGACATGAGAACAATATTCTATAATTTTCTAATATAGTATTATGTTGATCTGACAGCTTTATTTTGCAATTAGTATACTTAATTTATTTAATGTCTTGCATTTATTGATAATTTTATTATATATTGAGACCTTAATTTAAATTAATTCAGTATACTATTACGCGTTGGGCACATGCGCAAATGAAACCGCTTCGGTCCTGGTCTCAGGGTATAGAACTGGGTGTGCACAATCATTTTTTTAAGTATACCTTTAAATTCTACAAAAAAAAATACACAAGATGGCTTCATTTTTTAAAATACATAAAAAGCTACAAATACGACCCCATTAAATATTCGTTGGATGACTCTGTATATCAAATTTTGTACTAAGTTGGTGGTTGTTAAAATATACATAGGAATTTAAAAGTTTTACCTAAAAATTGGTTAGTTCTAAGTTATTTATCGCCAGTAAACCTCTAAATTTTTAAGAACAAGTACTAACCTGTTTATATATTTTTAATTAAATATAAATAAACAAACTACTGGACCAACAAACAAAAATGAAAAAATAAGTTAGTTCTAATTGGGGGGCCTTTAATCATAAAGAAATAAGAAAATCACAAAAAGTATTATTTTACTATTTTTATACTTTTTTTTAAGTAAAAAGTAAAATTAAAGGTAAAATAAAGATTATCCCTATTTCTTAAGCACCATTTATTTGCATACGACGTAATTTTCGCTGAAAATACATCCTACCTTCGCCAATTAATTCCAAAGAGTCAACACGTAGCCTTTTAAAATATAGACGACATTTGAATGGCGCTCTTCTTTAAATAGCGACAGTCAAGTGCAGGGTAATTTTAAGCCCTTGACGTGTTCCAAGATAATGAAATATTGGAAAAATATTGGAATCTTGAATGCTGACTTAACTGCACTTAAAAGAAATCTTAATAAAAGTAGTTCTGGTACCACAGTGGTGGCTTTTTTGTTTTCGTTAGTTCTTATACATGGTGCTTTTTTAGTTACGTAGTGCGATATTAGTTTAAATATTATGAGAAAAATATTTTCACATTGATTTTTATATTTGGGATAATAAAAAAATACATATTTTTTTGTAATTAAAAAAAAAACGGTTTAATTATATTATTACATATTTATTTTTCTTCTAAAAAACGTCTTATTCGGTGTTTTTATATTATCGCTGAATATATAATACCGCATAATCGTCAATTGTAAAAAATAAGTGGTTGCGTAAAACTGTTACAGAATGCGTATTTCCATTACATTATTACGTCTTTAGGCGGAGTAGAGTCGTGAGTAAGTAAGAAGAAAAAGCGCCATAAATTTCACCTTGCGCAAAGTAAGTTAAAATGTTACGAGGTCCAGTGGTAGAGTACTTTAATTAAAAAATAAACGATATTAACAGCATTTGCCCTGTTTAAGCTTCGCTTTTGGTCAGGACACCAAAGTTAGCAATGGCGTGGCTAGAAGCCCATGATATATGACCAAGACAACACCGCGTCCTGCTGAATCTGATTGAAAATATACGTTTAGCTGTAGGTTTATTACAAGCGTTTGTGAGCTGTTCTACAGATTTAAAAAAATAATATTTACGCACCTTATTCTATAGCTAGTGCCTTTATATAGTTAAACTTAAAAAAAACTTTAAATAAATTAAGAATTAAAAGTATTTAAAAACTTGGAAGCAATATGAGTGTGTTATTTATACCGACGGTATTAAAATTGTTATAGTTGTCAAAAAATTTCTGTTAATTGGCTTTTTAAATATATTCGAATAAAAAACTGTTAAAAAGTAAGAAGAAATGTGGGTCATAAATAACCACAGTTATGAAAGTTAGAATTAAAAATCCCAAAACCCATTAACCACGATATTAGTACTGACATTTTATAGGAGCATTTGTAGACTATTCTTAAAAAATTAAACAAATTTTTAAACCTTTCATTTAAACGTAGTAGGTCACAAACCTTAAGTTTTTTTTGGGTAGACGGCTATTTTCGACAACACACTATGCAATATACGATATTTTTATATTTTACGATATATATATATATATATATATATATATATATATATATATATATATATATATATATATATATATATATATATTAAATTTCTTTACTTTCCGGATATAAATAGAATTTGAGATGTGGTACATAGAAATTTGTAAAACGTTTTTAAATTTAATAATTGCTGAGTGTTGTTTTAAAATTATTTTCTTTATGCTTATTAAAAATAATAAAAACGAAATAAACTTGTTATTTTTTGTTAGTTTGAGATATGCCAGGTAGCAAGAGCACAAATGAGTAATATGAGGAAATTAAAGGTACAATAAGTCAAAATTCGTACCTAACTAAAAAAAAAAAAAGGCAAGCAGAAAAACAAAATTATTTTAGAGATCCATACACTAATTTAAATTTTATTTTAGTTACTTGTGGTTAGTTCTTGTTATATTTTATAACATTGTTTTTATAATATCTTAACTTTTTTTAAAAATCTGAATGCTCAACCATTAGGTTATACGCAACTATTAGCTTTGATCAAACTTAAAAAGTAGTGTGATCTAAAATGTTTAATTTTTTGTAAATTTTAATTATTTTTTGGTAAAATGTAATGAAAAAAGTGAATTTTAAAAAGTCCATATCACCAGTTTAGTATCATAAACAGTTTTCTTTATGTTTAAAAAGACTAACTTTTTATTAAAAGAAAAAGATAAATGCAGCAAATCTTTACTGCAAGATAGTAAAATATTATTTTTGCATTTTACTGGTAGTTTTCTTGTACTGTAAAAATTAAGAAGCTTTTAAAATTTATTCTAAGTCAGTGAGTTCAAACTCTCTTTTTGCTTTGTATGAATTGCTTGAAGCTTTTTTCTTTTCGTCTTTTGTAAATATATAATTTTTCCGTAGTTTATACTTTTAAAAGGGTTTATTTTTCTGCCATATTTAACAAAAGTGGTTTTTGCAGAAACTTTTTTAATACTTCAAATCTAATAATAGTTTAAAATGTTTTCTGTTTAGCTTTTGTATTTTAAAAACCTAATTTCTAAAAGACCTTGACAAAATACCTAAAAGATATTCGAGTTGTAGGTTTTACAGTTTTAAATAACCCAGCTAGCATTAGTAAGTATAAATATATATATATATATATATATATATATATATATATATATATATATATATATATATATATATATATATATATATATATATATATATATATATATATATATATATATATATATATATACAAGGTCCTGCAGCTCACCTCCCGTCTTATGTAGCTCATTTATTATTCACTGTAAAATTTTTCATATTTACAGACGTTACCTTTAACCTACGGCGCATTTCAAAAAAATTATTTTGATTATACAGGGTGTCGCAAAAGTGTGACGTCACGATGGTGCTTTTTTTAAATGGAACACTGTGTATTTTTATTTATTTAGGTCCCTCTTGTATAACTATTTTCCCTTTAAAATTTTGCTAACATCGTTCAGTAATTTCAGAGAAAAAAATAAAATAAAAAAAAATTTGTTTTGCACCATTGTTTTTAAAAAATAAAAAAAGCCCCATGGGGCTTAAATTAATAGAATTAAACAAAACTAAAGTGGGGATATCAGTCGCTTATGCCCATGTTTGGTTATTTCGAACTGTACAGGGTGTCCAAAATTTATTTCAAACTCTTCAAATTTGAAAGCACTTTATTTTCTTTTTTTTAAATAGAGCCCTGTATATTTTTAGGTCGTTAGATGTAAAAAAAAAACAAACATTTTTAATTATAACCCTATCGAAATTCCTAACACATTAAAGTTATTCGTTAAAAACCATTTTTGAAATGTATTTTAATAGTAATACCATTGAATAAAAATGATAGGGGGCATAAAAAACAATTTATTAACATTGGAGTTTATTTAACTTACAAAATTTTAGTTTGGCATATTAAAAAAATTCCAGTAAATAATTATTATTTATTAATTGAAAAAAAATTAAATTTTTAAAAAAACCTTTAAATGTTAAAAAAACCCTAATTTTTAATTTTAATATTTTCGGCTAACTTTTATGTAATTAACCAATTTCTAGGTAATAATTAACGTTATTGGGAATCAATGTCAATAAATTGTTTTCATAGCCACCTATCATTTTTATTCAATGGTATTACTATTAAAATACATGCAAAATGAGTTTCAACGATAACTTTTAATGGGGGTAGATAGATAGGGTTATATGAAAAATGTTTGTTTTTAATTCATCTAACGACCTATATACGGGGCTCTATTTAAAAATAAAAAAAATAAGTGCTTTCAAAATTTGAAGAGTTTGACTAAATTTTGGACGCGAAACAACAAACATGACCCTACTTAATAAGTTCCTTGTTTTCTATTAATCAAGCCCTATGGTTTTTTTATTCTTTTTTTAAATACTTGGTGCAACAGTTTTTATATTTTATTTTTCTCTGATGAACCGATTTTAAACAAATAGAGGAAGTAGTTGACCGAGTACCTAAATATATAAAAAAAAAACACAGTGTTTTTAAAATACTTTGCGACACCTATAAAAATTATTTTTCTGAAATGCACCTGGTAGGAACGTCTAAAATAAGAAATTTTACAGTGAAAAAATAAAACTACATAAGAGCTGAAGATTAATTATATATATATATATATATATATATATATATATATATATATATATATATATATATATATACAATTATGGTTTTTTGTGCAAGAAATTGATTTTTTTTTGAAATTTTAATATGCAATATACGATGCGCTGTCTACGGCATCTGTCGCACATTTATTTTGTCATAACTTTTTTGTGCCTTAGTGTACTTAGGTTGTTATTGAAAATAATACTTTTCCTTTTATTTTTTCTAACAATTAAATGCCGAACCTTTTTGAATTCATTTTAATTTTTATGCACTCTGCCCCAAAAAAAAAATTTGGGGAAAAATTTTTTTTCTTAAAATAAACTATGAAGAAACAAATGAACCTAATAGAGATGCAGTTGCTATGAAACCGCCATGTTGTTATTTGTTTAATAATTATTGTAAGATAGCTTTGTCAGAAAATGTTTAATTTTTAAGTTTATCGTAAGTTAAGTAACAATGCCGAGACACAATTTGTTTTTAAACGCAAAAATGCGGGATATGTTATGTGTATACGCGCAGGAAAATTTTAATGAACGAGGAGTCCAGAGACGATATTCAAATCAAAGACAACGCGATTTTAAGTCTTCAAATATATTTACGACTAATTAGAAAAAGCAGGTATCTTTCGCCCTAAAAGAGATTTCACAGGACGTCCGAAGACCTTAACTCTTGAACAAGAAGAAGAAATTCTGTTCCGCGTAGCTGAAATTCCCGAAATAAGCCCAAGACACGTTGCTGTGGCAACTGGAGTAGGCAAGTCATTTGTTTACAAAATTTTTCACGAAAAAGGTCTTTATCCGTATCACTTCACCCCTGTGCAAAATTTATTAGAAGGAGATTTTGCAGCCAGGTTAGAATTTTCCCGTTTTTGCCGTGCCCGAATACATGCCGACCCAATGTTTTTAAATAAAATATTATTTACTGATGAGGCAACGTTTACAAGTAGAGGCATCTTTAATTTTAGAAAGAGATATGCATGGGGATTTCACATTTAGTACACGAACGTTTGGTGTGGTATAATTGATAACAATTTATTGGGCCCTTTCGAACTACAACCCAATTTAAACGGCGAACTCTACCTTGATTACGTATTGAAGTGAATGGAACATATTTTAAACAGTTTTTGTCAAAATTAGATGTATTTTCTTATTAAATTTTCTAATGATTTTAAAATGAAATAATACAAGTTACTACCACTTAGTTAAGTTTGTTTTCATTGCTGTTGTTTTCTTTCGACACGATATTTTCTAGTGTCAAAGATATTTGAAATAAAGTTAGTTAAAGAACAATATCATTTTTGTATGTATTATTTCCAATTACCTGTACTAAAGCATTATTTATTATGTAAAAGGTAATTGATAAGAAGTAACAAAACATTAGTTGCTTGCCTGAGCTAGCGCACTAAATAATTTAAATGAGCGACTTGGACTTACGTTTTCTAGGTAAAAGAGATAAGGAAGAAGTATTATTTTTAATAAAAACTTAAATACACTAAGGCACGAAAAAGTTATGACCCAATAAATTTGCGAAAAATGCCGTAGACAGCTCACCCTACTCTACATTGTTCAACAAAATTTCAACTGCAGAAATTTGTAAAAAAACGTTAGTTTTTCTTATTATTAAAAAAAAACAAAATAAAGTTTTAACTTTAACACCCTGTATCTTAGTTATTATCAACTCTCTGATGTATGTAAGTATGATTAAATCCCAATATTTTTACGTAAGGAATCTGTCCTTTTTCCATGTACCAATAATTAGCGGACACCCTGTATTATATACAGTGTGTGTATATATGTATATATATATATATATATATATATATATATATATATATATATATATATATATATATATATATATATATATATATATATATATATATATATATATATATATATATATATATATATATATATATATATATATATATATATATATATATATATATATATATATATATATATATATATATATATATATAGGGTGATTCCAAAGTTGAGCTTTTTTCTAACTGTGTAAAAAAAAACCCAAAAATAACAAAGCTACGTAATTGATGAGTGTGTACCTTACGTTGCAGTAAGCAGCCGGACTGTCCGACAGACCTATAATTGGCTATCTGTAGGCCCTTTTTGGTACTTTTGGTTATATAGACATCAATTTCAAAAATTTACGTTAAAGATCTGGGCCCGTACAATCTAGCACGGCTTCTTTTATTTTAGATCGTCTGTGTACTAGATCAGTGAGCCTTGTTCCAGTTCTAGTCTTCTATCCCCGATTGCCGATTATGGATCGTCACTTAAAACGAAGCTAAATGCAGTAGTTTGAATGCCTACGTCTTTGTGTAGTTTGTTTAGCTCACATTTTGTAGATCAAAATTGCCACTATAGGCTTAACAACAGTAAATTACATTGAGTTTTATCCCTCATGTTTTTCGAAATAGTCCACGGTGTTATGATAGTGCTCTTGTAATCCTTTTTAAATATAAATTTCCATTACCAGATTTTAAACATTTTTGTCTTAATGATTGACCAACGAAGGCTTGTATGAAGCCCAAGTACTAGGTACCGGGGACGCCGGGTTTCTTAGAAGTTCCGTCAACGTTGTCCAAGTACCAAAACATGCAGATGCTGCATTTTCATGATACCTTTTAGACAACACCGTAATGCTACCACGGACGTTACACAAATATCTACTGCCTCTAAACTACCTCCCCTTAACGTTTTAGTAATGTCATCCTGGTGGATGTAGAAACTTTTTAAGTTAAGCTTTTTTTTTTGTGAACTAAGACGGTTTTCATCGGATTCACTCAGTGTCTTCTTAGTACCCCATGTTTTTACAATGTTTAGGTCGCTTTGAATTTGTAAATATGCTAAAAGACTTAATTTCTTACAGTCATGTTAAAGACTACTGTAAAAATTGTGTTGGTTTGTAATGCATTGATTTATCAAAAAACAAAAAAAAGCACTTAGCTTATGACGAAACAAAAAAAAATATTTTAAAATTAAAAAAAAATTGTATAATCATTGAAACGTGTCCCCATTTTTATACCAGATGACATACTAGAACAAATTTCTTATTTTCATCTTCTTATTGCTTTTAAAATACAGATTTGCCGCTATATAAACCTCCCAGCCAGTTCGTGTCTGGCTGCAACTACCTTAATTATAAAATGTTCGATCTACTTAATCTAATTTTCTTTTTGAACCTGCATTTTAAGTAAGATTTATCAATTGCCTATTGATATCCATATCTCGGCATTTTGCTACTAAAGAGTCCAGTTCTATCGATCTGGCTCCGGGCCCGGAGAGAACAGGGGCCCGGGCTGCCGGCACAGAGCCGTTGTGTGAGAGAAACTCTAACGGTTCTCTTTCTAACGGTCCAGAAGGGGCTTACGATCAGTGATGCTCGTAAATCATAGTACATATTCTAATGGTAAAGTTTTTTACCGGAAATGGTAAAATAAAATTAATGCATTGTTCTCTAATAGTAAAGAAAAATACTCGTATAAATTAGTCAGCCAGATAGAACAGCGCGTAACTAAGCATAAATATTCTTTTTTTCCTAAAAGAAGCCTTAGCTAATGTGAATATTAACACCACACCAGATCGCCACTATGTATGCTCAATTGCTGGTTCACAAAGTATTAATAATTTCTTTTACAGTGCCCCACAAGAAGAAATCGCATTAATTAGGGCCCGTGGGGACTTTTGATTAGAGTGTTGAGAACTATCACTATGCAAAGTTTGAAAACAATTGGCAAAAACCCATTTTCCATAAGAAATATCCCCAGTGACCCTTAAGGGTGATTTTGGGGATTGGGGGTTTTCGGGTTTTGTGCCCGTGAAAACTTTTGATCAGTGTATTGAGAACTATCAGTATGCAAGGTTTGAAAACAATTGGCCGAAACTCATTTCCCGTAAGAAATATATCCAGTGACCTTTAAGGGTGATTTGGGGAGGTTGTAGTACAGTAAACGAAGGTGTGAACCTGAAGATCAGGTTGGGCCGTCGCAATTTTTTTTTAATTTGCAGGTATTAATGTAATAACCTCTAAAAATATCATATATAAAAAAATGTCCGCAAGGGCCTGAAAATGGCCCTCAAGAGCCCGGAAATACGTTTTTTCAACTAATTTGGTCGATAATTTTCGAAATATGATACTTACGCAATTCGTGTTTGGACGAAAATGAAAAGCAGTTTATTAGCTGCAAAAATGATTCATATCACTTTTGTCAAAAATTTGATAGTTTTTGCAATAATCGGTCATAAATGCGCCGAGTATTTTTTGCACCTGCCCCGTATGTCGAAAGGTGCTTTAAGATACTTACACTTCCAAACGGACGGACTAATTTTTAAATAACTTACGTAAAAATGCATATTTTTGCATGATTCAAAGTTATTATGAAAGAAGGAACATGTAGCAATAATATCTTATAACTGTTTTCTTTTTTTGTTTCTTTAGAATATTAAAAACTCGAGTCAAAGTTAGTTTTTGCTCGATATTTTGACCCTCCTGTTCATATTTTTTTTTTATAAAAAGTAATTTTACCGAATTCTTTTGGATTATGGAGCTTTGGAAGGTGCTAAATACATTTCGCAAAATTCAATAAATATATTTGTGTCTTTTATAAGCAACGTGTTTTTCTTAGGGCGGTTTTTTGAATTTCCGGAGTTTTCGAAAATGCTCGGGTCTATCAGGAATTAATAAATATTCAAGGACCATAAAAAATCTTTGATAAAATGATAAATAAATGATCTTTATGTAACTTTGGATAACAAAAATAAACCCTTACCTTGTGCTGGAACTGTAAAAATTTAAATATTGCCACGTTTTTCTCTAAAGAGGTTTTCTCTTAAAACAAAAATAAAAAGTAAGGCAATTTTTTTTCACTTTTTACACTTTCTTCTTGATTAATAAAAGTATGCATTCAAAATTACAATCCTTTTTACACAGATTGTTTGTAAATAAAAAAGCAGAAAGTATTGAAGCCAATGTGGGTGCACGCGCTGTTGCAGACGTCTGTTCGATACTATACATGAACGGTACGCGCCCGGAATAAAATAATAATTAACTCAATTATTTAGAAAAAATTTAAAGGCAGAATTTTTTTGTCGTGCACTTATTAAAGTACTTTATGTAAATATATACTGATAAAAAGGTCAGAATGTGATCTTTAATACAATTGTAAAGCTTAAAAAATTTGAGCACGAGAAGAAAATAATCATCAAAAAAAAATGTCGAGTTTTTATTGGGACAAAATTTCCTCGATTTTCCGGAAAACTAAAAAATTTGGAAAAAATAGAAGAGTGCTATTGAGAAGGGGACAATCAAGCTTTTGAATGATGTGCATTTTTAGCCGATATGATCCTTGAATATATATTAATTAGCGATAAACCCGAGCATTTTTAAAAACTTCGGAAATCTAAAAGAACCGCCCTAAGAAAAACACGTTGTTTATAAAAATACACAAAAAATATTTATTGAGTCTTTCGGAATGTATTTAACACCTTCCAAAGCCCCATTATCCAAAGGATTCGGTAAAATTACTTTTTATTAAAAAATATGAACAGATTGATAGGAGGGTCAAAATATCGAGCAAAAACTAACTTTGGCTCGAGTTTTTAATATTCTAAAAAAACAAAAAAAGGAAACAGTAACAAGATATTATTGTTACAAGTTTCTTCTTTCATGTAAACTTTGAATCATGCAAAAATATGCATTTTTACGTGAGTTATTTAAAAATTAGTCCGTCCGTTTGAAAGTGTAAGTAACTTAAAGCACCTTTCAACATACATGGCAGGTGCAAAACATACTAGGCGCATTTATGGCCGATTATTGCAAAAACTATCAAATTTTTGACAAAAGTGATAGGTATCATTTTTGCAGTTAATAAACTGCTTTTCATTTTCGTCCAAACACGAATTGCGTAAGTGTCATATTTCCGGAGATATCGACCAAATTAGTTGAAAAAACGGATTTCCGGGCTCTTGAGGGCCATTTTCAGGCCCTTGCGGACATTTTTTAATATATGATATTTTCAGAGGTTATTGGATACATTAATACCTGCAAATTAAAAAAATATATTTGACGGCCCAACCTGATCTTCAGGTTTGAGGTTTCTTCGAACTTCATTTACTGAACTATTGAGGGGATTTTCAAATCTTATGCGCGTGGAGACTTTTGATCAGCGTATAACAAACTATCAATATGCAAAGTTTGAAAACAATGGACCGAAACCCATTTTTTATAGAAAATTGTGCACGTCTTTTTATTCTCAACAAGCCTAGCTGGATGAAATTTCAAAAAGTAAAAGGGCCGATTACCTCCCCTTATGCATAAAGGCCCTTTCTTTTACTTAAAGTGATATCACACGGATATCTTTTCAGTTATTGCAGCCCTGCATATCGAATATTTTTCCCAATTCGTAATCTCTATTGGATTTTATTTCATTAAACATGTATTAAATCTATCATGATGCAAAAATCAAATTAAAAACACAAATTTACCGATCGATGTCGATACCAAAGTGATCTAATAGACCAGCGTTATCTTGCCATATTAAGTAGAAATTAATGTATTGGTCATTATTGCAGCGTTGCTATTTTTGGCGACTTTTAAACAATTTTTATTCCCAAAAAAAATTTTTTTTTAACAACTTACTTTCCTGTATTATGGAAGGTGACGGCATTTTATTAAATGTTAAAATGGAAAAACATTGGCATTAAAAGGGCTAGCACAAGACTTGCAGTTACGTGTATGGTGTTTTGACTTACAATTTTACGGTTAAATCTCTTAGTAATTAGTGTTAGCCCCCTAATTTTTACTAATTTTATTTTCACATAAGGGCCTTGGGATTTTAATATAATAAAGTATAAAAGCATAAGAAAAAACAAAAAAAAACAGAAACAGAAGGTACCCTGCTGTACTAAAAATCCAATTTTAGTCCGGTCAAACTGCACTTGACCCGCTTAGGCTACTCCATGACATGTTTAATTTTAATTATACTTGAGAATAAAGTATAATTATTAATAAAGTCTTTTGTTAACAATATCATTTACCCCTATACTAACTCTTTCAACCTTGGCACCAAAACCGAGCGCCTCCCATTCAAAATGCTCGCGCACCTCAAGTCGCGACGTACCCGGCCAGCCGACCACTCCTTGTAGCACTTGCCGCTTGAGTATGTGTCGCCTCGTAGCGCGAACATTAAGTCGCTGTACGTAAAATTTAATAGAAAACACGATTCTTAAACACAAGTTTTGAATGTTACAATTTTGATTCACCAAAGACCGGTAAATAATTCGAAAAGCCTTGGTTTGTTTTGGTCGCGTAGAAATTTTAATTCTATCGCGTAAAGGTAGTGTCAACTGGTATCCATAGTTTCACTGGGACATGACTAGGTATTTCAAAAATTTTATAAGTAACAAACTGACAAGGCCGCCCAAAATTAGGGCCGTACTTCCAAGGTAAATATTTATTTTAGCATGACACGCATTTTATTGTATTCCAAATGACGCAAAAATAAAATTTAAACAAGCAAAATAAAAATGTGTCCTTAGACCAGTTTATATAAATGGTAATAAGCAAAATCAAAGTATTTTTAGCAAAATAAACGTTGAAATATTTTTACATAAATATTACAAAATTAAGGGATAGAAAGTGTTCACGATTCTAAAATAAAAATGTTTTTTTAAACCTTAAAATATATAGAGGAAATTTTATTTAAAGAACTTCTTTTAACAAAAAATTAATCTTTAGAACTATATTTTATAAATTATCTCATCAAATCATTACATTTACAATGCGCCTTTATTTAGCTGACCTTTGACATTTAACCCAAAACAATCCCCGGGCAACTAAACTTGCTTTTAAAAAAATATTTTTTCTTTAAAGGGTTTTATCTGCTACATTGTCTTCTAAATTATATAAATAAACAAAAATTTGTCTAAACCATTTCTATTATTCTAATAATACAAACATTTATCTTATAATAAGTTTACATCTATGTAGGAATATTAAAATTATACTGGGCTATCTAAGGACGTATTTAACTTTTAATATGCGGGAAGTTTTTCATATTTTTTTTTTTTTTTAATTTTAACTTATTAGTTTTTTTTTAATTTACTAAGAGAAAAAAAATAGTGTATCTGTAAAAAAATATTTCTGTAGAAAATAACTTACAGGGTGCAATTTTCTTTGTGTACTCGAACAAAACTTAGATTTTTTATTTGTGATTTTTTTTATTTTTACTTCAACCGAACATCCTTTAAAATATTATTATTCTAAGTGAAATATCCTATTACTCACAGCATATTCCTACTTACTCGCCAGATATGCAAGAGGAGACAGCTTCGTTCTAGGTCCAGGTATAAACTTTTATACTCACAGATTGCACAGAGTCGGTAAACTATTATAAACTTGCTAGAAAAAACTTGCTTAGAAAAAAAATCCAAAAAACGCTTTCAAAATAAAATTAAGTTACAACCGTTTAGTGACAAGTCGGTCATTGTTTTCACGATAAGAAAATAAACTTAGGTATGTAAATTAAACACACAATTAAAATTATTTAAATTTTGGTTTAAAAATTTTGGGAAATCTGAGTTATTACGTACTAATGACACAAATAAAAGATTAATTTATTGTAATAGATACATTTACTACTTTTAAAAATATGAAACCACCATTAGTATTAAGGGAATTGATTTAAATGTTTCCTAAAATTATAACGGCGTTAGAGAAAGACAACTAAATATTATTTAAATACCTGATATTGGTGCTACACAGTCCTAATTAATAATTTAAAAGTACATTCCTTTAAAAGTTATTTTTGGTAAAATACTAGAAGCCTTTTAGTTTTTCTTTCTTAAAATTTTCAAAATTTAAATAATTTTAATAATTTGTTGATTAATATTTTTTTAGTTTTTTTTTTCTTTAAAAGGGTGAACTATTTGTCACCAAGACATAAATATGTTTTTTCTTTTAAATGGATTTTTAGATAATCTGCATATTCTTAAGGGTAAGTTGACTCGGTGAGTTAATACCCTTAAATCTGGACCAAAGCGGTCCTTTCTTATATGTCTGGTGAGTGACAGAAAATTATGTTATTAATAAATCCGCCACCACAATAAAAAACGGACCCATTTTCTGGTTAGTTTTTGTTAAAAATGTTATTTTTATGAACTAATAAAATTAAATAATTTATTTGGTCAGTAGCTAAATATGTTCGATATATACGTAAATTAAGAAAATATGAAATCTCATTTTAAATAAGAAAGTCTATAAAAATTTTAATCCCCAGAAAAAAAAACAATTTAAGAAATAATAAATTTTAAGATTCGGTTTATAGAGTATTAGGTTTACAAATTTTTAATATTTTTTAAATTATTTAATTAAATAACATTATATTTTAAAAACAACCAATCGTATTCGCTGAAAAAATTTAAGGTTTAAACCTCGTCTAGTGGCCATGGAAATTAAGACTATTACCTAAGCAGCTTTATTTTGTTCGTGATATTATTATAATAACAAGATTATATAATACCAAGTAAATTCTTTTAATAAGCGGTAATAATCCAGAAGTTACACCTTAAAACCAGATACCAAATTTTATTTTTTTTGCCAACATTCAACATATTTTACATTTGTTTGATTTAATATTAAGAAAACGGCATTATAAGTTACATTAAAAATGTTTATTATTAAAACTTAGCTGATCGGTTCTCATAGCTATAAGTTTAAACTACCAGAAAGGTCTTTAAAAATCCACAAATACAATATCCATACCGTATTTAGACACACACTGTATATTAGGAAAGTTTTAAGAAAATAAATTGAAGCACAAAAAGGACCAAATTAAATTGTGTTATGCTTTCAGGGGAGGATAAAGACCGTCGACACGACGATCGCTGGGCTGGCCGAGCCCCATCAGCGAGATGGGGCCCCACGGGGCCAAGTCCTGGACGCACAGGGCTGGCCCAGGGCCATGGCCCGGCTACAACCGGATAATACTACTAATTGTGATATTGATGGGACTGCTCAGTACGAGGATAATGGTACAAGCTGCGTAAGTATATTTAAAAAAAAATCTCGTCGCAGAATAATTTTTCTTCTAGCAACTTTCCGACACTATAACAGATTTTTTTTTATTTTTACAAGATCCCGACAAAAAAAATCTTGTAAAACAAGCATTAATAAAAAAAATTAAGACAATTTATTTTTTCTTAATATTTTTGAAATATCTACATCTATATTATCTAAAAACTTTAATCGGAAGCTTTTATCGTAGAAATCCTGTTACCATAAAAAATATAGAAATTATCCACAGTAGTGCATAAAAAAGAAAATTACACTGAATAGAAGGTTAAAGTACTTTCTTTCTACGCCCAAAAAAAATAATTTTGAATTAAAAGAAAAACATTAACATCACAATAAATAGTTTAAAGCAATCTCATTGTTAAAGAAAAACAATGTTTAATAATTAAAGTTGCCATATTATTAGAACAAGGAATTACAAAGTTAACATTAGACCATAATTTCTTTAATTTGGGACTATGTTCAATAATAAAATCCCCAATAACAGAACCCACCATAGTAGAATTTTTGTGGACATTAATGTGGAGAATTAAAAAAAAAATAGTTATCTTGTGAACTTTTCCTTTTAAATTAAAACTTAAGCGATATGACACAAAATTGACATTTCCTAATTGCTTACTTACTGCTTTGTTTTTGACGGCGCGGCGTCTGTATTTTTCAAATAGTTTCCATAAAAAGGATTTCGTATTCATCTTAGGCTACAATATAATTAATTTAATTATTATAAGAAACTTATGCTTTAAATTAAAGAACAGAAAATAGTTTCAAAAAAATACCTTAAATTGAAAAATACAAGACATCAATATTCTGTAAAAGTCTAGCAGCTATATTAAAAAACAAAATAATTAAAATTATTTTTTCAATAATGTTAATACTAAGTATATTATACTTTTACCAATGTGAATTAAGAGTAGTAACAACCGCTAAACTTTGACAGAATTTTGAGTTCTTGTGCATTTCAGATATTTATTCTAACCTTTTTCTAATTTTTTAATGTAAGCAGCAAATTTCTCGTAGAAATAAAAATAATTATGTTGCCATTAAAAATAAATACAAAAATATTTTTATCACAACCTAAAAAAAATGGGATGCTTGTAAAAACAATAACCAATAGATAGGGTGTCCCATTAAGAAAATATTAATGTTATGTCGTAGATCTTTTGTTTCAATTTAAATGAATTTTTAATTGAAGAGGTAAGTGAATGAAGGTGTTAAGTGACAGTATTTTAATTTCTAATATTTATATTAAAAGAAGGTAATATCTACCTATTATAAGATATCTTCCTTTACGGGTCTATCGATGGTTACCAGTTTTGCGGAAAGAAGAGCCACAAATATGGCCTTCAGGGCCCGATTTAACTTTTTGCCGCCCTAATATGTCAATATTTTTTGGATATTAGAACGAAAAATTTAGCATTAAAAGAATGTAAATATCTCAAGTAATTCTTATTAAAATTTAATAAATAAATTTATCAAAAGTAAAATTACAGAAAATTAAATAACAATTCTTTAAACCAAACAAAATTCATAATATAAAAACAAAATAAAAATAAAAATGTTAAAACGAATAAGTATTTTTTTGAACTATGTATTATTTAATTATAGGCAAAACCTATATTAACATTTTTCTTCGAATCTTTTTTTTTGCAAAATCACGAATTATATATCATCAAAATTTGCCGCCCTAGGCTTCAGCCTAGTCAGCCTTTGCGTAAATTCACCCCTAATGGTCTTGTCAGGTTTTGCTGAACTTTACCAATGAAAGGTATTTTTGTAAACAAAAAGGAAAATGCAGTGTACATTGTAGGCACTGGTATAGATGCTCATCATTTGGCTGATGAGAGGTGGGCATTAAAAACATCAAGTGACCTGGGGGTCTAAAGTCGCCAACGGATATTTAAATGAATCGCTACCAAAAAGAGCAATAATATTTTCAAACACTAAACAGTCACTTTTTACACAGTCTGGACCGTACTCAATACCAGTTCTTTCGATTGGAACCCTGCTCTGCACATCGTCCGAAACCGACGTAAAAACTTTGCGATATAATAAAATTACCAAGTCAAAAGCAGAATCTTTCGAAAACAGCTACCAGTTCAATTATCCAAGCCATCAACCATAACAATGCAAATAGTTACAATTAAAATATTATTATGTTAAAAATTAGGTTGCTAAATGAAATAAAATAGAATTCTACCATTTAAGTTTAGTCTCAACATGCATGTAAAAAAAAGGTTCTTAACTGTTAAAAAAGTGTGTTTTTTATCGACTTTTTAACTTAGCTCCAATTTGCATCGGCTCGACAATGGCAGACTCGTGTAAAAAAGTTCACTTTTAATCCTTATTGGGAAATACACTTTTTATTCGTTCGAAATAGAAAATTTTTGCAAGAATTTTTATTGGAAAAAGTTTTAGTTTTTTAACTGATGCTAACTTTTTTATTGTAACATGTTTGCTACGAGCATGTTTGAGTCAGAAATTATTATTATTGGAAAATGTACTTTTTAATCGTGCAAAAAAGTCAATTTTTTGCAAGAATTTTTGTTATGGAAAGTTTTGGTTTTTCATCTGATACAAACTTTTCCTTGTAACATTTTTGCTACAAGCACACTTAAGCTATAAACTACTAGAGGTGTTTATTTCAAGAAGAAGGGTAAATATTGATTATCGGAAAGATAAACTATAAGGATTTCGTCTGTCACAAAAAGCTTCGATCACAAGTTTATGGTAAATACCTATCAGTAGAGACGGCTCTAAATATTGAGGACTTTACTGTGACAAAATATTTTATTTATGTTTATTAAAAATAGGTTACTTTCGTATATTTTTCGATAACTTTAACAAAATAAATACAATAAATTTTACTTAATTAAATTTCACAAATGTTTTAAGTATGTAGTAAAATAAACCGTTTGATAAAATGTGAGTGTTCGCTGAATGAAAGTGTAGATCAACCATACTAATAGGAAACCACTAAAATAGTTCTAATCACACCAGTGTCGTAGTCATGTTTAAACGCCCGTGTGATGTACAAAATTTTGTCTACAACCCAAAAATAAGAAAATACTACTTAAATTTTGGTTAATAATTGCCTACCTTTAACACCTTTAACTATGACATTTGTTACATTTTTGAAAGTCTCCCGTTGCCGCAGTACATGCCACGCAATTATAATTGAAACAAAAGTCGCGATCAAAATATGAGAAAATACACAACCAGTTTTTGACATGGTGTAATGGCAAAAAGGTAAAAAATTAATGCAATGAAAAATTGAGTAGTATGCCAGCCAGAGTGCGCGACAAACCGGTTAACAGCCTAATCCATTACAGTTAGACATTCATTATTATAAATAAAAAATGTGATATTATTAGTAAGTAGTAGGAATTTGCACCAAAAATTAATATATTTTCAGATATTTATAGTTGTTTTTCATTATTACAAAAACTAGTTGTGTTATAGATTCATAACACCACTAGTTGTGAGTCTGTAACCAGCTATCCAGCGCACAATTTAAAGGAAAAAAAACTATAAATCACCCTCCACTTTTTTATTCAACAGGTAAATTGCAGTGTACCTCACTTGTACGATCACCAGAATATCTGACAAGTGAGAAAGGTGCCTAGCCGGTGAAGAAAACCGGTAGCTTCAGAAGGTTAATTAAATCCTAATAGTTTTTTGGCAATAATTTTCATTTAAAAAAGAAATTAAAAAAAAATGCCAAATATCTAAGGCAACAGTGGAATATGGTACCACCGTACTGTGGAAAAGGAAATTCCGATTAATGCGAAATAACCCGATGCTAGAGCGCCTTGTTTACAACATATACTTAACGAAAAGAATTTCTTTAAAAACATTCTTAGACTGGTGAGTAAAATAAATTATTCCATACTTGGTAGCATGGAACGATACAACAACCATGGTAAAACTCCTTAACTACCAGCACAGACTCTCCTAAGTAACGTTAACTGCTTAATTAAAGAGACCCTTGAATTGTTGTCTGCCAATATATCCATAATATTTTACTTTTATGTATCTAGCAATTGTGCAAAAATCGGACGGTTATTTATGAATTTCCTAACATCATGAATTTGACATGTTGAGGGTATGGGTCTCGCTAAATGCGGCAATATTTTTGTAGGTCAATATGTTTTCCGATGTTTACATTAGAAAATCTTATAGTTCAATTAAAAAAGAAAATGTTGTTCGTAAATTTCCTATACATCGTTAAATTGATGTTTGACGCATGCCACATTAAAAACGTCGCAATTCCGAGAATTCTCAAAAATAAAATAGTTGTAGGTTTGGCAAAAATGAAGTTTAAAAGCAGTATTTTCTATGTTAAAATTTAAAGCCGGAAGCGATACATATGTTTTCTACTTAAAGATTTGTACTACCACGTTTCAATTAAGCAACCCATCTTTCTACTGTTTTCATTAGAGGTACAGCTGTACAAGTACGAATGAGATAACATATTTATATAAAACTTAACATCTTTTAATAAAAGTAAAAATAAGTGACTGAACCTAAAAGCGTATCTAAAGAGAAATTCAAAAATAATTAAATAATGTTCACTCAAACTGCTTATGTCATGCATCCCAGTTTATAGAAGAAAAGACGATCCGAGACATTAATGGCAGATAAAAATTATTTTTAAATGAAAATCGATCATGTTAACTGAAATTGAGATATCCCTATAAAAACTTGCTAAGCTAATCTATAAATTAAGATTGTTAAAAAGGGTATTGACGGCGCCGTTCAAATAAACCCTCTTTCCTTCTATTTGAGAAGCTTGAGCAAACAACTCATATTTATTTTGCTGAAACACTTTTGGTTTTGATTTATGGCAATCGTCAAAAAAAGATCTTTTTGAGAATCATATTTTACACTGGTATTTACCTTAAACATATACAGCTTTTTTTGTTAAAAATGGGTAAAGAAAAAAATTTAAACTGGATTTATATTAAGTATACAAGTTGTATTTAAATATCCCGACATTTCTGAAGAGCATGGTATGATGATTTTGCGTTTTTTATATATATATATATATATATATATATATATATATATATATATATATATATATATATATATATATATATATATATATATATATATAAAATAAGGAGGAGGGAAGTTTTGGCCACAGTTAAACAACAAAGGTAATAAATTTCTTGGGTACCCGGTCCAGGAGGGCTAATTTTTGAAACACTTCTTAGTTAACGAGCTTTCGAAAATATTTATTTCCTTCTTCAGGTCTACAATATGGAAAAAAAAAAAAATAAAAAAAAGCAAATCTTTTCTTTTGGTTTAAACTAAATGCATTTTTAGAAGTTGGTAACATCAAAAAGCTGAATTTTACAATGTATAGAAACAGGATATTAATAAGTTAAATATGAATTTTTTAAAAACTTATTAATATCTATTTCTATACATTGTAAAATTCAGCTGTTGTTGATGTTACCAACCTAAATAATGCATTTAGTAAAACCTAATGAAAAGTCCTGTAGTGTTAGAACTATCACTATGCAATGTTTGAAAACAACCAAAATTCATTTTCATAAAAAAATTGAGGGATCTTAAGGGGCTTTATCCGAGAACGTTGTCCCCAGAGACTTAAAAAAAAATATACATTTTTGATGCAGATAGATTTAGAGTAACTTATTTTTTAACAGTTTAATATTCTAAGCTTAAAAAGTTACGACATCTAAAACAAGTGAGGTAGGCCGTAGCTGGCGCCTCTAATAACAACATCAAAGATGGACAAATTAAAAATTTTTCGTAGAAATCCCAGATATTGTACCCTAGGTCATTTGGTTAAGAATTATCACGAAAAAAAAGAAAGCAAAATTAAAGTTTAACACCTGTATCTTTTTATTCTTCTTTGGGATAAGGCAGTTTTCGTAAATAACATTATTTCCACCAAGGAATCTGCCCTCTCTGTCCCATTACTTTTGGGAAAAAAAAAAAAAAAAAATTTTATATATATATATATATATATATATATATATATATATATATATATATATATATATATATATATATATATATATATATATATATATATATATATATATATATATATATATATATATATATATATATATAGGGTATTTAAAAAAAACATGGACCTTCGCTCTTGAGGAAATTTTATTAAAAAAAAAAAAAAAAGTTCTATGCACATGGGTCCAAGGCTTTTGGGGAAATAAAAGGGAGTTAAAGTTTCAATTTTTTTCAATTTTTTCAAATGACTTAAATACCACTCAACCGATTTTAATGGCTTAGGACTTGAAATTTTAATAAATTTGCATATTATAAGTAAAAATCTGCTTACAGCTGGCAGTGGCTCTATGGTAACGTAAAATGTATTTAGAGAAAGAATATGTGCGCCACTGACTTTCCCAAATTTTTGATGCACCAGTTATGAAGCTATTATGTAAGCCACCAAATTCCCTCTTGGTATTTTTCGTTTAGGGTTTCCCTTAGCAGATATGGTTAATTTTATAAAAATGTGCAAAGTACCCATTCGTCGGCTAACCCAAATTCGTATAATGCCATGAAACTGTAGTTTTTGACAGTTCTCTAAATTTAATAATTTTGAAGTACTTTGTAGAAGTCAAAAGTGTTTTCGTGTTATCTTTAAATTTAGCAGTTTTTCGATTTTAGGTATTTGTTGATCGTGTTTGTTTAAATTTCGTTATTTTTTGATTCGTGTTTAGATATTAAGCTGCTCATTAATATTATTTCCCCCCTATCAAGAGGGTTTTTCATCAACTACACTTCAGCCGAATTGACTGATATGTTGTTAATTTATGGACAAACAAATCAAAATGCAAAGACAAGCTGTGCGAGTTTATCAGAAACTTATCCCCGAAGAAGAATTCCTGTAAAAATATTTTCCACGTATTGAAAGTCTTTTAAAAGAAAAACTGGTTCTTTAAAACCTTTAAAGCTGATTCTTGACCCCCAGAAATCCCCGCCGAACTATACGAGTCTAAGAGGCAATAAAATGGGGGTTGAACGTGATCCTAGTACAAGTACGAAATTTGTTCCCAATGAACTGGGAAATATTTCGGCATCACCCAGTTCACAGAACTCTGAAGGAAAAAAGTTTATATCCCTATCTTTTTCCCGTGTCCAGGAACTTCTACCTAGGGTTTTTCAACCAAGGGTAATGTTTTGTCAATGGTTCTTAAACAAACTGAGACACGATCATAATTTTTCTAAACGTGTACTATTCACTGATGAGGCGTATTTACGCGAAAAGGTGTAGTAAATTGTCACAATTTACAATCATGGGCCAATAAAAACCCTCACTCTCTACGAGTAGCAAATTCGCAGTATCAATTTTCCATCAATTTTTGGGGGCTGGTGTTTTTGGGAAATCCTTTGGTCCTGTTGTTCTACCGAATCGTCTTGAAAAAAAAATCATATTTAAATTTTTACAAAATGATTTGCCGGAGTTACTACCATTTTTTGTGAGAAATGGTACAATGGTTCCAGCAGGACGGTGCGCCCGCACTTTTTGCAGCAGTTGTAGGAACATATTTGGCTGACACATACGGTCACCGATGGATTGGTCGTGGAGGTCCTTTGCCATGGCCACCCCCCGATCCCCGGACCTGAACCCACTGATTTTTATTTATTGGGGTCATTTAAAAGAAATAGTTTATAAAACACCATTAAATACACGAGAAAGAATTATTGGAAAGAATAGAAAATAATTTATCATCATTAGAAGATCACAATATTTGCAGAAGGTAAGATCTTTGCGGAGAAGGTTAAATGCTTGTAACAACGCAATGGTGGTCACTTTCAACATTTTCTTTAGCTTTAAGTCAATTGTGTATTGTACAAAAACAAGAGTTTTTTAATAATCATGATGTTTCTACGATTACTTTTTCATGCGTCTCGGACCCCTTTCATAAAACTTTTTATTATTTTTTTTTAGAATTACGAGCGATGGTCCATGTTTTTGAAACACCCTGTATATATATATATATATATATATATATATATATATATATATATATATATATATATATATATATATATATATATATATATATATATATATATATAGTGTGTGTGTGTGTCTGAAGTGAGAGTAATAAAGGGCTTTTAATATTAAAATTGGGAAAAATGTTTTATTCAAAAATATTTTGGTTTTTGCTACTCTAACGGCTGTGTAATTAGCGCGTTGTTAAATTTAGCAATGGATTTAGCAATTGTTAAAAGTTAACAACGGTTTAGAATGTTTAACAAAACGTCATTGTCGGTGTTATTCAATTATTTTGGGGGGCAAAAACGACATTTTGTTAAACATTTTTAAACCGTTGTTAACTTTAAAATTCTAAGTCCATTGCTTTTAAAAGCGGTCATCACTCGGCCGTATATTTTGCGAAAAAAGTTATGAATGCAGGGTGTATTAAAAAGTCCGTACAAGGACAAAGTTCATTTTTTTAAATGACTCCCTATATTTTTTGTTACATTTATAAAAAAACCAACAAAATTTGTAAAGATTTTTTTCGGTTAATTTCAAAATGGTATTAAAAAGTCCTTACAGGGACAAAGTTCATTTTTTTAAACGACTCCCTATATTTTTTGTTACATTTTTGTTTTCTGCATAAAATACTAGATATTTTTTGTCTGGTATGTCATATCCCTATATTCAATTGTTTACCGGATATTCGCATTTAAATACAAATTTAGAAGGGAAAATTCGCTCAACTTTTAATGTTGTTTTACGTTTTTATGGTTTCAACGGTTTTTTGGGAGTAGCATAATTACCATAGTAACTAGCTAAAAATGTCAAAACGATAATTTTATTAATATGTAAAAAAATGTTTAATTGTCTTTTTCTTATTTAAGGTTTAGCCCATTTCTAGTCGTCATGTGATATCTAATTACTTATTAATTATTACTATGGCTGTTTTGTCACTCTACAAAAACCGCTAAAACCATAGAAACGTAAAACATTATTAAAAGATGAGTGGATTTTTCCATTCTAAATTTGTATTTAAATGCAAATATCTCGTAAACAATTGAATATAGGGATATGATATGCCAGATAAAAAATATTTATAATTTTATGCAGAAAACAAAAATGTAATAAAAAATATAGGGAGTGGTTTAAAAAAATTACCTTTGTACTTGTACGGGCTTTTTGATACACCCTGTATACAAAATGTTGTGCGCAAAATATACAGCAGCAAAAACCAAAACATTTTTGTAAACAACATTTTTTCCTAATTTAAATATTTAAAGCAATAAACGTAGGGTCACACAGACTTACCCCGTATATATATATAATATATATGTCCAGCCAACTAGCTTAATTAGCCGTTTAATCAACAGCCTAGCCTCTTTACTAAACAGCGCCATTCAACTAGCGGCCTGACTGATTCAGCCATAACCTTTGTACAACATTTATAACTGGCTGGTAATGCCCAGGCCAATCGTACGATGTAGTGACCAGGTGACAGGAATAAAAAAAAAATTAATAGAAATTCTTTATTAAATAAACTTAAAATGTAACATATTACTGTTCTTTGAAAATCAAAAAGATCAGATGTGGTTAGTTGTGGTTAGTTTTGGTCAACAAGTTTTCAAAAAATTCGTAAAAAATTAATTGTTTGAGTCACTCCGAAATTCACATTTTTTATTTTCTATATATATATATATATATATATATATATATATGTTATTAAGAACTGGAAAAAAAAATTCCCTACTGTCTCAGGTATGTACGAAATCATGTCAGTTTAAGAAAAAGTTAAAATAACAAACCTGTTTTTTGCTTTCACTATGACGCCTTCTCCTAGTTTCGCCTGCCTACAGGACTCGTCAATAGGGCTGTACAGGGTGTTTAGTAAACAACAGAGAAGACCAAAGCTCTATTATTAGAAAAAATATTTGCCTTGCTGGTAAGATATAAATATCCTACTTTCGATGCCGTACTGAAATCGCTTCATGAATCGACACCGGGTTTTACGAGTGGGTAATATGTTATTAAGCTGTTAAGAACAGGTCCTGTGGCAGGCGAAACCGTCTAGGAAGTGTCATAGTGAACAGCAAAGAGAACAGGTTATCTATTTTAACTGTCTTAAAATAAATTACAATTTTCACTATATATATATATATATATATATATATATATATATATATATATATATATATATATATATATATATATATATATATATATATATATATATATATATATATATATATATATATATATGGGTGTCTCAAAAGTAATGTGACACAGAGCAACGGCAGATTTCTTACGTCAAAATAATGCAATTTACTTTGTATAGTAATAGTTCTTAACACGCTGATAAAAAGTCTCCACGGGCACCCGAAAACTCCCCCAAAATTACCTCAAAGGTCACTGGGGATCCCTTTGATTTCTGACTGTTTTTACATTTAAAAAAAATTCATGTGTGGTAAACGATTTTCGTCAAATTAAGAGGTAATAGCAGCCGTAAAAGCGTATTTTGACAGTCTTCAGGATTTTCACTTTAGGGATGAAATCTATAAATTATATTAATAAAACAAGTGTACTGTTCTCGTAGTTTACAAAGATTATACTAAATAATAAAATTTAATTCAATCAGCTTGTTTTTATCGAACCTCGAAACTTACTAAACAGCCTAGTAAATCAAATAACAATAATCATGATGTACTTTTTTAAAAATGGTAATACAACACATTTAAAAAAAAATAGTAAAACATATCCATGCTGCAAATTTATGTAATAAAACATTAGCCAATGAAAAGTATTTTTTAAAATTTTACATTTTCTCTTCATAAAACACCCATTATACCGATTCATCTCACGCTTGGGCAAACTTAGTAGCGTAACCCATTAATAAAATACTTTCTTGCCAAAAATGGTTCGGTTTGCAGCTCTGCACACCATTCAGTCGCCCGTTTGGCTGGCGTCGTTTTAACCCTCTTCGCCCTTTAATTCCCTTAAATTAAAAACCAGTTTTCGAAACGTTCTTTTAATAATATAATCCAAGAATTCGTTGATATAATCTGATTAATATCGCGTTTCGGTCTTCGGAAAAAAATGTCTTTTTTGAATTCTTAGTTTAAAGTATTTATTTTTTTTTTGTTATCACTTTTGTTCAGTCAATTTTCAGGTCCACATGTTACAATATTAGTATGTTAAGCCAACATATTTGCATATGTTTATTCTTAACGAAGTTAGATGGCAGTTAAAATTTCCCGCTGACCGATAATGGTATAAATATATTCCTGTATCTAATTTAGGTTAATATATTTGGTTCAGCTTATGATAATTTTTTTGTAAGCCGAATATGTTTAGGATTCGTAAAAAAAGAAGATATTTTGCTGGGCTTGTAGAAATATTCCAAGAGCATAATACATTGTTTTTTTAGTCCTAGAACTTTAAAGAAAATTTGTACTAGAAATTTAAAGAAAATTTGTATATTTTCCACATTAATTGTTTTTAAAAGCAAACTTCTTATTGGCACATTCTGTATAAAGACTTTTATAAAAAAAACAACAAAATTTGTAAAGATTTTTTTCGGTTAATTTCAAAATGGTAATTTATCTTATATTATTATAAATAAAAACAGGAATTTTAATAAACTAGCCTTACTTACACGTATACTGAAATTAAACATTATCGCGTTGTTTCACATAAGGGTATGAGATTTGGTATGTAAATTTAAATAAGTATTTCAATTACCTAGAAAAAAATTAAAAAAGTTATATTAAGTGGTTTCTACTCGATTTTAAAAAGTCGTTTTATTTACTACTGACTAACTCGCTAACTCAATAATTAATTTTTGAATCATTAAAATTATGAGGCACTTCCCGAGGAAGTAGAAACTTGAAATTTGGTATGTAGGTTTATGCAAGTATGTTAAGGTCTAATTGCCTTAGAATTAAAAATGTAGGCAGGGAGTTTCATTTCATTCACTGAACTTAGAAAAAAGAAAAGAGAAGATTCCAAAAACACTTTGTAGCCAGTAGTTATCTAAAAATCTTAAAGTACTGATATCTAAAATTAAAAAACTGCTTATTTGACATAGCAAGTTTTTTACTGATCTGTCTGCAATAATGAAAGAAACAGTCCGTAAAAATAAAAAAAGAATTTTTAGTAATATAGACGGTTCAATAAAAAAAAACTTGCCAAGTCAAAAAAAGAACTTGGTCTAATTTTAAATCACAGTACATAAATGCCGAGATTTTTGGATAAAAAGTTAGCCCTTAGTTTACATAAGTATTTTTGATATGATCAAATATATAAAGCAGGTAATTGAAGTGATCGTTACTTCTGGAACTCCATAATCACTATTTTGTAAACGTTCCGCATCATCACACAAGCAGTAAACATAATACCTGACTGTGGTTATGTTATTTATGAACATAAAAAAAGAAGTTGACCAAAATTTGATAACACTTACACGTTGAGTTCTATTATCTGATATATATGATATGATTTAAAAAAGTCAACAGTAGAATCATGAAATTTAGTAATTCATCCCTAAGTTTACTCATCAATATGGAGTGCGACACCCTATCAAATGCCTTTGCAAAGTCTGTATAAATTACGTCTACTTGTCCATCGGCTTAACACTTCCGAAACAGATTGTGTAATAGTTATTAAATTACTAACTGTGGCTATCTTTTGAAACAAACCATGTTGTAGAATGGATATATTTCCGGAAGCAGGCATGTAAAGTTGTTGAAATAATAATGTTTCAAACACCTTAGCAGGTGCTGAGGGAACACTTATTGGAATATAATTTTTAATAATTTTTTTATCCCCTTCTTATAAATCGGGCATATCTTTACTTCTTTCCATTTATTAGGAAAAGTTTCAGAATCAATGCTTGTTAAAAATATTACTTATTATACCCATGTTGTTTTTTTTTGTGTTTATTCTAACTGTTTGAGCATCCAATAATAATTTAGGTAAACACATAAAAACACAACAAAGGTAAAATAAGTAAAGGGAAAAAAATTAGGTGTTTACACAATAAACTGTTAAACATGTCTCAAAGTGTATAACACAGAAACGCAGGTAAAACATTTAAGCAAAGAATTTCAGCATAGCTACAGTATTAATAAAAATTTTAAAAATTCTACTCAAGTTTCATATTTGATAGAACATTTATTATAATAAATACAAACCTACCTTCGGTTAATAAAGATAAAAAACTGTCTCTTTTGAAAACTTTGGAAATTAATTAAATTCAAAACACACAGTTTATTCTAAACAATCATTAAGAGGTCAAACATTTACCATTATTAAACCTTTTTACTAAATATCTGTTAAAAATATTTGATATAGATTTAATAAAAATCCCAGATGCTCCTTTGACCTAGTGATGTAACGAATATTTACATTCGCTTTCGCGGATATTCGCATATTTTTGCAAATTTGCATTCGCAAAATTTCTGCAAATGTTTTGCAAAATATGAATATTAGAAAAAAAAACAATTTAAAGCTAATAGTAGGTAATTAAAATTAAAATCCATTCATTTCTATTTTTTTTTATAACAAGAAAAAATAACTTAACCTTGTAATCACATAATCAGTCTTCACTTTATCATTTGCTATAATTTATTTATTTACTTTACTTTGAGCAATGAAGCTTGACAATTAAATTTTCATTAGAACTTATAAGACAAAAAATATATAATGCAATGTTAACAAACAAAAACAATTTTTTTAATGCAATTTTTATCAATTTTTACTTAAGTTTATAATGTTATATAATCATCTTCATGAACATTTATATATTCGCATTCGCTTTTGTGAATGTCGGTAGCAGATATATCCATTTGCATTCGCATTCGCGAATGTTCAAAAATGATATTCGTTACATCCCTACTTTGACCATTCCTCGTAGCTACCTAGAAAAATATGTGAATTTTCTAATCTTACTTTAAATTACGAGTCTGAAGAAACTACAGTGTTACAGACCCATATCTCACACCTCACACGTTGTAAACATAAGTGGAATTTTGAAAATCAAAAATATTCTATTTCATTAAATTGAGGAGTATATAAAATCACTCTATAACAAATGTATGATTAAGCTCGTACATTGTTATCTTAAAACTTTTAAAAACCAAATAACAAAAACTATTTTGTTAAATACAAATAAAACACAATTTTTGTAGACCGCTATGCAGAAAATTAAGAAAAAATTAGGACATGCTATAAAATAAATAGGTAAATGTAATTAAAAAATATTGATCAATGCATCTGTTTTAAATTACAATTGGGTTTTTATAATGGTAAATTTACTTATTTTAAAATAAATGCGAATTTTAAATAAAAATAAAAATATATGTTTTAGGATATGAAACTTATTAAAGGGTAAACCAAAATATTTTCAATTAAACCTTTTTTTATAATAATAAGAAATTTTAAAAATCTAGATAAGTCAAAATAGCATGGATTGTCTTGTCTGATGTTTTTTTATGTGATCGTTTATCAAAAAAACGTGTATTTCATCCTGTAATTTCTTTTTCAGGAAAAACTCACCAGGCGGCAGCTATTTAGGAGACGTAAATGTTTCGGCCATATTAGACTCTTTCAGTGTAAGCTACGACAAGCGTGTAAGGCCAAACTATGGAGGTGAGTTCTCCGTGTGCAAATCGACGTCGCTTTATGTGTAATTTTAACTTTCTGTCATTGGTGATTTCTTTTGTTTCTAACCAAGCGTATCGTGGGTTTAAGATTGGTCATCGTTTTAATTGGTTTGGAAGTTTTAATAATGACATATGTTTTCCAAATATAATATGAAACAATAAGTCAGATGATTAATATTAAAATTATTCCCAAAAACTTTATAAAATTACTATGTTATTACACGATTTATTTAAATAAATTAATCTCTCCTTTCATGTATCCTGTTAAGTCAGGTATCTTTGTATTTTTTACATAACCCACACACCCAACTCTTTTTTAGTTAAAGGAGGAAAATCGTTTTTTTCTCAATACCTTTATAAATGTATTATGAATGTTTTCTTAAAGGTTTAAAACAATATCATTATTTCAATATCTTCAAAATCTTGAACTCTCATTATCTTCATTTGATAATTGGTACACAACGTTTTGGTTAGTGATTTATCTCCAACTGTTATCAAGGAGTAACTAACAACCACTCTTAAAGCTACAAATTATATATTATTGGTTGTTTACCGAAGCTTAACCGATTTTTTACTGATATTCGGAATGTCAATACTGGGTTTGCTAAATACAAGCTGGCTATTTAGAATTATTACATCTTCTTTTAACTTTTTTTCTTCCATTTCTTAATAAAAAATAAACGTGTATAAAGAAACCCACTGGAAGAAAAGTTTAAAGATGATGTAATAATAATTCTAAACAACCAGACTGTATTAAGCAAACCAAGTAGTTAGATTCCGAATATCTGGTAGCCGTTGTTAAACCGTGAAAAATCGGTCAAGCTTCGATAAATAACGAGTAGTATACCGGGTAACAATAAAACTACTGACCAAGGCACTCTTGCCAAATAGTTAAAGATAAAAAATTGAAACTTGAATTATCGTTAGGATTGAGTATAAGAAACATTTTGGAGAAATAAACAAGTGACTGCAGGTACCACCACCACCACCGGAGGTACCGGTATCAACTTTTTTAGTTTAAATAGAATACCCTGTATATTTTCAGAGATCTGGATTCTACATAAAATTTTAAACATATTTTATATAACATATTTTATATTAAATGTTAACGGTGTTTGAGATATTTAAACTTAAAAATTGATTATTTTCCAAACTAATTTTAATTTTGAAGAAAAACCACTAACCTTTCAATAAAAAATGTCACTGATAATATTGGTTTTTCTGTTGTACTACTTTATAAATAAAAAAATTAAATTTGCTTATTTTTAAAAGTCACTGACCAATATTACTTTTAAATATTCTATCCATCTACCACAAAAGCAACATTTTCCGACGTCGAAAAATAAACAATTAGTTATAAAAAATTACCCAAAGGTATTCCAAACTAAATGATACTGATCCACTATAATCGATAGAAATTATATTAAATTAGCCAAGGCCAGTATACCTGGTGTTTTAAACGTATGAGAATGACAATTCCTCCATTTGAATTGATTTATGGCAATGCTGTAATTTTCTTTTGAAAAATAACTTTTCCAGTTTATTTGCAGTTTTAACAACTAAACCAAAACTTAAACAATATGCAAAGAGTACTTCCTAAAGCCGAACAAGTTGATATGCTCCTCATTTATGGAGAATGTATTTACAATAAAAGAAGCGATATCCTGATCACCCTTAACTTTCAAAAATTACTTTGTGGTTTGTAGATTAGTTTAAGAAGCTTTCAGATGACGATAATAAAGAACATAAGTTTATAATAACCAAGGAATCTGAAATAAACGTATTGGCCTGTGTTACCTTAAATAAATCGGTTTCTATTCGTCAAATTGAGGATCTAGCGGGTGTAAACAGAGAAAGCGCACGACAAATTAAAAAAAAATGACTTTAATAGACGACTGATATACTGTATACGGTTTATTAGTCTAGGAGGAATCTGCACATGAGTACCGAAAACTATTCCACCTCAATTTTTTTATACGATTCTCTTTGAATTGCCCTTCTGATGTTTAAACCGAAATTGTTTAAACAATAAGGATTTTTTTTTAACCGGACAATTTTGTTTTTAATTTTTTATTGAAATACAAATTTAAAAAATCTTATGACTTTTTACGTAAAGTAAATATTTTTGGAGATATGATTTTTTAAAAGTTCGAAAAATCTCAAATTTGGATATTTTTGACCCATGAAAAATATATATTAAAAAAAATAATAAAAAAAATATATTTGTTTACTCTTTATACAATAGTTAATAATAACCTTAATTGAGAATTGAAAAAAAAAATGTTTATACAGGTTTTTTGATTGTTTATTACACGCGCTTACAAAGCTCCAATAACTTTGGTAAAATTGATTTCAGAAAAAAAACTTATAAAAACAAATTTTAGATAATTAAATTATTAATAACATTGCTCTTTTTAACAATTTTGATAAAGTTACTACTTCTTAAGATAAAAGATAAAGAATGATTCAGGACACAGAGGGGCCGAGTCAGAGAGACGGCGCCGGCGCGGCCATACTTAAAGGTAAGGGACGCATACTTGTGAGCGCGCTTAATAAACAATAAAAAAAACCTGTTTAAACAATATTTTTTTTCAAATCTCAATCAAGGATATTATTAACTATCGTATAAAGATTTAAAAAATATATTTTTTATGTTTTTTTTAATATATATTTTACATTTCATATCTCCAAAAATGTTAACTTTATCGTAAAAAGTCATAAAACCTTTTTATTTGTATTTCAATAGATATTAAGAAAAAAATATTGTCGGGTTAAAAAATAACAATTCCTTGCAATTGTTTAAACAATTTCAGTCTAAACAATAGGGCACCAGGTGGCGCCATGGCAACATGCATTTATATCATCAGTAGGGCAATTTAAAGAGGATCGTATAAAAAAATTACGGTGGACTAGTTTTCGGCACTCATGCGCCGATTCCTCCCAGAATATACAGTGTGTCCCTAATTGGTGGGTAATGTATGGGGATCTTGGAAACCACGATAGATAAAAAATCGGTTAAATGGGGAAAGTTTTGGACAATTATGTTAGTAAGCTAATCCCGTTTACTATATGGCTTTATCTATTCAGGTTTTTGAGAAATTTTTAAAAAACCTGAAACATGCATTTTCGAAAATCGGCCAAATTTTTCTTATAAGTGAAAATTTTTCAAATCTGTAAAAACTTCTCAAAGCAACTCTTTTTGTAGAATATGACCGAGTAGTCAATTTTTATTTTCTACGTTTCGGGTTTTTAGAATCATCATCAACTTTATTTTTTCATATGGGCGCCATATTGGATTTTTTTGCAGCCAAATAGTGCTTTTTATGCTGATTTCAACAATGTGTAACACGTTATAGTTTAGGAGTTTATAACCTCACCTTCTTCAAAAAACAAATATATTTTCATTATCAAGTTAGCTCGGGTACGTTATTACAATTTTTTCAACTTTGTAAAATGGTTAATTATTTTAAGAAAACCTTGATATTTTGCAACGTTATCTCCAAAGCAATAGAAATGTTAATATAGCTGCGCAAACGTATTTCGACAATTTTCCTGAAAGGCAGCATCCTAAACTAACATACTTTCAAAAACTGGTTACAAATTTGCTTGAATTCGGAAGTTTTAAAAAACCACGACCTAAGAAGTATGTTGAAAAAATCAACAACGAGATACTGCAGTTAACATTTTAACGGTAATCCAACATCTTCAGCCAGGGATGTTGATAGAGAATTCCACATACCTAAGTCAACCATTCATAGGGTAGTTAAGACTATTTAAAAAAATATCGTAAATATGTTGAAAGAAATGGACAACTTTTTGAATTTAAGGTCGTTATTTTACATCTCCCTTTTAGTAGGAATATTAGTTTAGCCACTTTTCATTGTTTTTGTTTTTACTTGTTTCAATTAACTTGTTACGTGTAGTTTTGTTGTAACACGGTATTAACGGTATAGCTTTGTTCGCGAAACCCATTTCTGTAAAATATCTGTTCAGCTTATCTATTTTGATAAATACTAATATTTTATTGTTTACAAAAAAAATTACGTTCGCCGGAATCAAGGCCAACTAAGAAAATATTTGTTTTTTGAAATAAATGAGGTTATAAACTTTTAAATTATAACATGTTATACATTGTTGAAATCAGAATAAAAAGCACTATTTGGCTGCGTAAAAATCCAATATGGCGCCCATATGAAAAACTAAAGTTGATGATGATTCTAAAAACCCGAAACGTAGAAAATAAAAATTGACTACACGGTTATATTCTACAAAAAAAGTCGATTAAAAGAAGTTTTTACAGATTTGAAAAATTTTCACTTATAAAAAAATATGGCCGATTTTCAAAAATGCATGTTTCAGGTTTTTTCAAAATTTCTCAAAAACCTGAATAGATAGAACCATGTAGTAAACGGGATTAACTTACTAACATAATTGTCCAAAACTTTCCCCATTTAAACGATTTTCTATCTATCGTGATTTCCAAGATCTCCATACATTCCCCACCAATTTGGGACACACTGTATAAATAACTATGCAAATATTAATAACTTTAACCGGCCTATATTGTTTTCTAACAAATCGAGATTAACAAATTAAGGGATGTTTAACCGCAATAATTCAAGATACTGGGCTACCGAAAATCAGCATTTATCTTAAGAAAAACCTTTTCAACAAGGTTTTGGGGTTAATGTGTGGCTGGCTTTTGTGCTAGATGGATAGAGTATTTAAACGTAAAATTTGCCAGTGAAAGTTTCAAGCTTCTAAGTTCAACCGTTTTTCACAGCACTTAATCAAAAGAAAAATTTTGCACTTCCAAAATTAACAAATTTTAAAAATAGTTAAATCTTATTTTTTTACATTTAATAAAGTAGTACAACAAAAGAACCATTATTATCAGTGACATTTTTTGTTAAAAGTTTAGTGGTTTTCTTTAAAATTAAAATTAGTTTTAAAAATGGGCAATTTTTTAGTTAAAATAGCTCATAAACCGTTAACATTTAATATACGACATGTAATATTAAAAATGTTTAGAATTGTATGTAAAATTTAAATATTGAAAATTATACAGGGTGTTCTATTTAAAATAAATAAGTTGGTACCTTCGGTAGTGGTACCTGCAGTAGACTGTCCTATTTTTCAAAATATTCCTTATAATCAATCCTAACGATCGTGAAAGTTTCAATTTTCAATCCATAACAATTTGGCAACAACGCCGTGATCAGTAGTTTTATTTTCACCCGGTTCAATTCGTAGCTTTGGAAGTAGTTGTTAGTTATTACTGGCGAACGGTTTAAAATACATTATTAATCAAAACGTTGGGTACCAATTAACAAATAAAAACAATGGTAATCGATGATTTTAGTGTTATTGATACTTATGAATCTTGCAGCATATATTTTAACAAATGTTTTTTTCACAAAATATATTGAAAATTGTCAGTTTTTAAAACTCCCAAAAAGGTGCATTTTTTGTACGTCGTCGGGCTCGTATGTGCCAGTCAATCTCTTCGAATGTCCCTCGGAATTTTACCAAACATAAGCAATAAAACTGAGAAACACGTACCTCGCGAAACGCATGCATGACACACAGCTAATATGTTTGGCTTATTGATTAACATAAAAACCTAAATAGTTTTATTTTGATGCTGTAGGGGGTGGTGCCCTTTCTATGGATTTTCATAGGATCGGGAAAACTACAAGAGATAGAGGAAATCTGATGGCATATTTTTGAAATCGATTTTCGAAATAACTTTAAAACTCGGTTGTTGATAAAGATAGTACAAATAATAAAAACCAAGTTTTTGTAGAATTTTATGTTAAATCCAGTGGAGTATAGTTTAAAAGTTTAAAAGATATAATGCAAAGTTGTTTTTAAATGGGACACCCTGTATATCATTGTACTTTTTGTTTTAAAATAAAATTTTCTCTTTATTAATACTACATACCTTATATTAAAAAAAAATAGTTATTTCTGGGAAAAACAAAATTTATTTAAAAAAGACATCAAGCGCCTGACCATAGTATTAAACCTATCTATATGGAAAAATAGTTTCATTTACTATGTGATTTTTTAAATATTAAAGGTACCTTTACCAGTAAACTATTTTCGTAGTTTCTGTTCTGTTTTGAGTAATATAATAAAATAATTTATGTGCTACAGTTGTCGGATAATAACCAATAAGTTTGAAGTAACATATACTTACATATATCTTTTAACGGGCTGCCAATATTTTTAAGTGAGTTTAATTTATACTTTTATATAATTTTAAAAACTATTTATTTCATTATAGTACTTAAAAATAAATCTATTTTATAAAGAAATATTTTTTTATAATATATCTTTTCATGTTTTTTGTCTCTATTCTTGCAAGAGCAGGCTAGCTTTTCATAATAATATATAAAAAAAATATATAATTTTTAAAAATACTATGTAAATATCTTTACTCTGGAAAAAAGCCAAAAAATTTTTCTTTACATAGTATTTAAATTTTGCACCTTGTAAAAATTTTTATAATTCATTATTATTATTTTTTATATATTTATGATAATATTTTTATTATTTATTATTATTTATTCATGTTTTAATGATCCATAAGCAACTAGGTTTTCATCTTGTCTTTTAAAAGTAATTTTGCTTGATTCCCTTCTTTCTCGATAACTAGCGAAATACATCTATAAAGCATTTGCACTTTTTTCGCTCTTAATATAAAATTCAATATTATAATATATTTTAAAAAGTTTTCTTACTCTATTTTATTTAAATCAAAATTTAAACATACAAAAAACTGGCAGTATCTTATTACTATTTCTTGCTTAAATATTGTACAAAATATTGCAGCGAACATTCGTTCCCAAGCCAACTTGCATTCTACTAATGCGTACTTAGTTAAATGAAATTAAGAATAAATAAAAAGGCGAATTAGCTAATAATTTAAAAACAATATTTATTATTTTTATAAAAGTAATTATCTTAAAAATTAGTAAGTAAATTGCAATGTAGATTTTATACGAAGAGTGTAACATTTAAATCTTACGAGGTTTTCCTAAAAATTTTTACAAAGAACCAATTCTTTTTAAAAATAAATATAAAGTATGCAGTATCAATAGAAAGGTTATTTTATTGGGAATCAGCTGGTCGAATAATATACAAGGCGTCCCATTTAAAAAAAAAAGCATCATTAGGTTAGATATTTAAAACTGTAACTCATTAAAAATAATTAAGTACGCCACTGAATTGGATTCTACATAATGGTATATATTAATATGCTATTTACCATTTTTTCTATCTTTACTAAGAACTGGGATACAAAGATGTATTGAAACCGTTAAAATCTAAAAAACGTCCTGTATCTCCAAGATGAAACAAGTTGACCGCTGCAGTTTTTTCGAAAATAAAACTTCTAAATATGCCATCAGATTGGCTCTATCTCTTGTAGTTTTCTCAATACCCTAAAAAAACTATCAAAAAGGCGCCATCCTGTATAAATAAAAAATAATTTCCTTTATCCTAAAATTAAAGAATTATAATTATTTTATAAATCTCACTACTACTTAAAAAATACAGTTTTTGTATATGCCCTAGGGTTATTCCACCACTGTGTTTTATTTAGATCTAATAAATGTATTTTATTTACGGCTGCGAATGAATTACGTGAATTTTATTCAACATTCTGCCCCATGTTAATTTTAGAAATAGACTGAATAACCGGATGGATATTGGCCTAAAATCGATAGATCCGTGTTTTATGTAAATATCTATGAATAACAGTTTTCGTTCAGCAAAAATTAGCTTTTCACCTGAAAAAAACAAATTGTTTTTTGTGAAATATAATTCTCGATAATATACATTTTATTTTATTTTTATTTTTATAATGCAATATTTTTAGACTATTTTTAAATGTTTTTATCTACAACCGTTTAGTTATGATGTTTTTACGTAACTATTTTTCTAGTATTTAAGATACGTTATAAGACTCATACCACAACTAGTGGTGTTATGAATTTATAACAATTGGTTTTTGTTGTAAAAAAAACAACTACAAATATCTTAAAATGTCTACTACTAATTATTATACACATTAATAACACATTTCTTATGAAAGACCTTAATTTAACAAGCTCATTGAACTCAGATCTCCTTCTGAGGAAAGCAATGACTTTGACATGTTTACTTATATCGACGTTCTTTTTTAAGAAAATTGTGGCTCGCAACATAGATTAAAACCTCCATACATTTGATACACTCTATTTCCAAGATTTTCAATATATGCTTAAATTACTTTTTCACTGCATTGATTTTTTACCTTTTTTCAAACCATGTCAAAAACTGATTGTATATTTTCTCATATTTTGATTCCGAATTTTCGAATAATGATTCCGTGGCACGTACTGCGGCAACGGGAGACTTTCAAAATCGCTCATCGTCATTTTTAAATAGATTTTGCTCTGCAAAAAGTACTCGCGTTTACTTGACGGGACAAACTAACTTGTTAGTAACAATTCCACAGAGTTAAAATTTAAAAAATGTGACAAATGTCATAGTTAAAGGTGTTAGAGATAGGAACTAATAAACGAAAATTAAAACAGTATTTTCTTGCTTTTCGATTGTAGATAAAACGTTGTACATCACACGTGCATTTAAACATGACTACAACACTCATGTGATTAGACGACTCGGTCTACGACTTCGTCATCCTAATCTTTCACATTCGTTGTAATCACGTTCATAAAAGCACTTGTAATGTAAATAACTGTTACACTGTTAGGATTCCCAGATTTAGGCAAGGATGTAAGGATAAAAAATAAACCGATAAACTTTAAAAAATTGCACTTTTTTTACCCTAATATCTTTTGTGACATTAATTTTTAAATATATGCTTACGTTACAATTAGATATTATGAATCTTGAGACCCTTTTTAACTAATTCGTGTAAAAAAATATACCAATTGATCGTAAATGACTTTATGTGTTCTTGCCTTGGGAACAAGTAATCATATTCCTGTTTTTATTTATTTTAAAAACAATTAATTATTTAAAACAATATTTAAAAAGGTTTAATGGTATAACGTCTTAGTTTAAATAATAACACTAAGCTAAGCATTTACCAAAGGATATTATCTATTAAATAAGCTAAAGTGCGTTTTTTTAAACACTTGATAAATTATAAGAACAGTAACAACAAACTAGTTTACTCGAATAAACAAGCAGCGAAACCACAAATAATCGAATAAAAGTCGATCGCTATAGAAGGGTCGAATACCACTTTTTCTATTCGATTGATAGTCGATACCCATATGGTTTGACAAAACTCGACAACTATTTCGTTGTTGCTTGATCGGTATATTCAACGTGTTTAAGATAAGGAGGGCCGTTGGAAAGTTTTAAAATTCCGAGTAGTTCCGGTGATACCCGGAAAAAAAGTGAAATTTTGGAAATTCGTTTTATATTTTTCCTGTCTTGATTTAAAAACAAATTTTAAAATAAATTGCACATTTACATTGCCAGTTTTTCCTCTTTATCTAATGGCATCAATGGTTTTCTAATCCGACCTTTTGTCTTCGAGGGATTATCATCAATTCCTTTGTTTATTTTTTTTCCCACTTTCAATATAACATTTAATAATATTATATATCTTAAAGTTTTTGCTTAAATATTATACAAAATATTGCAGCGATCATTTGTTTTTACGCCAATATGCATTCTACTAAACAAAATGCGTACTTAATTAATTAAAATTCGGAATAAATAAAAACAGGCAATTAGCTAATAAATTTAAAAATATTATTTGTTATTTGTATAAAAGCAATCAACCTAAGAATTAATGAGTTTATTGCAATGTAGATACTTAATTTTATATAAGGTGTATAAAATTTAAATCTTATGAGGTTATCTTTGAATTTTTTTCAAAATTATTTTTTGCAAACACATAAAAAGTATGTGTTTTTGGTAAATAGGTAATTTTATGAGAAAATAAATATTTAAATAATATACAGGGTGCCCCATTTAAAAAAAAAGCAAGCAACTTTGGTTAATATCTTTAAAAGCGTAACCTATGAAAAATATTAGGTACGCCACTAGATTCTACGTAAAATTCTACATAAACAACTGACTATTTTTTAAAAAATTTTACTGACAAGCAAGATACAGGGGTATACTGAAATCGTCAAAATTTGAAAAACGCTCTGTATGTTTAAAACGAATCAAGTTAGCCGCGATCTGTTTTTACCATTATGGTTGTTTCAAAAATCGAACTTAAGAATGGTCTATCTCTTGTAGTTTTCCCAATACCCCAAAAATCCATCAAAAAACCACCACCCTGTACGTGTTTTAGGTGATACTCATAACTGGAAAAAATATTTAAAACAACAAAAAATTGAAGAAGAAAGTATGATAAAATCTCTATTAATTTTATCACCAAACAAAGAAATAAAAAGCATTGTCATAAAGTCAAGTAATGTACATTCTTTTCAGCAAAATGGCAAGTTTCAATAGCCTAAAATATAATGTCCTCCCTGATAACACCCCTGAGAACTCAAAATAAATATCTCTAGCGGTCCCTTACACTCTTAACCACTTAAAAGTGGGCTTAACAATGCCATATCATCCTTAACGACATCTCTAGCCACTCTGACATCATTGTCCGGTTCAATTCTAATCTAATCTCAAAGCTTCGAGAGCATTTAAATGCTTACGGATACTGTCGGAGCCGGTCGAGAAAATTCGAGTGCATTCGGCTGAAATCGAACGACACATACGAGCTCGGCAGCTGAGCGATCGCCGGGCTTTTACGGATAGGTGGGGCTAAAATCGATGCTGAGCGTTGTCAAGCAACCGGGAGAGAGATGAGATCAAAGCAGGAAAGCAATCGTCTATGTTTTGTTCGATGTCCGATCTTCTGTTTGTTTGACAGGTTTAGCGTATTTCTGATATTTTTTTATTTCGAGAAAAATGGTATTAGTATAGATTTTCTAGCTACGAAAAAAACATAAAAGGCCCGAGGTACCTTTCAAAAAATACGAACATACAAGACCACAATAAAGTTGTCTAGACTCAAAAATGTACATTAATTTATTAAAATGTGTTTCTTAATATAATACAACGATATAAAGCATTTAAAATATAACTTAAGAATGATATAGAAATGAAACACGGTTGGTATAGCATAAGATATTTCCTTATTGTTCCATAATATCTAAAAACTAAAATTAGTTAAAAAGAAAAAAATGTATATACCATGAATGACATTACTTTTAAAGCAGAAAATAAAAGTTTTTAGTGATTGTTCTTCTTAGAAAAAAGTTTCCTCTCTTTATTTTCTGTTATCTTTAAGTCAAAAATTACATTTAGAAAGAAATAAAGATCTTCGCAAAAACGTTTTTTTTTTTAATCTCGACTTTATGGCAATATTTATCTGACAAGTGTTATACTGCTTAAAAACAAAAATAGTAAATGAAGATTATTTTTCAGGAATTAAACGTTAAATTTACTATATAGATAAAGGATATATCTTGCTAAACCCTATATATACTAGTAAATTAAAGAATTATTTATTTAGTAAAATATTCAGCCCGCCAAATGCTTATTAGTTATTAAGAATTAAGTATTTTAAACTACTATTTTACTTTTTAATGGCTTTATGGTTCTTTTGGATTCCACGTAAAAAGCTTAAAAATATATTGCTTCATATTTAATTTAAAATATTTCCAAAACCACCAATGTTTATCGCATTTCTAAGTATATTACTAATTTATATTTATGGGATACAATAGATTTTATTATAACACTAATACACCTCAAATACATTCAATTCATGGTGGTATATGTATGTATCACACGCAGTATGCCTTTCTGGGCTGTAGGACACAGATAAAAATGTATCTTCTGGAATTTCGCTTTATGGAGTAAATATTATCGCCAAGCTTATAAAATGTTTTACTTTTAAGTATCTGCTAAATAATAATTTTGATGTCAATTAAAAAGGTTTAAAACGACAAAGTAAATTAAATGTATATCGTAAGTCTGTAAGTAAAGAAGTAAAAAAAGCAGTTAATAGACAAAATATTTTTTTTGCTTCTGGATTTTAAACTAAATAAAGCAAATGACAACGTTTTACGAAAGTCTTTAAAAAGTACTACATATTAGAAAAAAATTTACTGCATACCACATTTATTTTCTAATATCTAACAGAAAAAACAAATAGCTTTTCTGTTTTAGCTTGTGAATTAATTTTCCTTTTAAATGGCTTTATTTATTTTACATACGACATCTAAAATTTTAAGATTTCATTGGGTTTCATCATTAGAAAATATATTAAAAAAAAATAATATTTTATATCCTAATTAAATCTACATAGAAATTAACTAAATAACATAAACTTAATATATAAATATTATAACTAACCAAAAAAACATCAACCAAATACTTTTTTTTAATTTTAATTTATTTAGAAAACATTTCATATTAATTTTTTTAATAAAAAAAACCTATAAAAAATGTAGCAAGTTTTGGATTTTTCTTCTGAGGACCAAACTTAAAACATTTTACGTTGTCTTTTGGATGTAAAACAGTTATCTCTCTATAGTAAATAATTATTACGTAAGAACAAGAATAAAGTAATATTTTTATTCTAAAATAAATTAAATAATTATAAAAACATTACATAATTAAAATATTTCCCCTAAAACCATAATTTAAAAAAAAAGCCACTACCCGTGCTCCAAAATGTATTTAATATCAAATTTGTTTACCGTGTATTGTAGATAACAAAAAGTTTTTTAAAAGCGGTTATTGTTATAAAAATAAACATGGTTATAAACAGTTAGAGCTACAAGTTTTAAAAATTGTTGATACATTTTTGTTTGCTCTGGGTTTATTTCCCATTAGTAATTAATAAAAGTATTAATATATGGTCAACAATATAACATTAATTTAATTTTATTAAACGTTTTTTAAATCTTAAAATGTAACAATTGTATCTATAAAAATAAATACATTTTCAGGGAGTCCGGTAGTTGTTGGAGTCACGATGTACGTTTTGAGTATAAGCTCTCTCAATGAAGTTAGAATGGTACAAAAATTTTAATTTTCTCTTAGAGAAAGTCATGTAAAAAACACCAAAAAAATATTTTTGCATTTTTAAGGGACTTAATTCTAAATACATTTTAAATAACAATAATGTATGTGTATTTAAACAAAAGATATTTTATTTTTTAAGCGTTGTTTCACAACTAACAGACCTGCCAAGCGAAATAATTTGTTTGTACAGTTCCAAAAAAATGTAAATGGATCAAAAATATTTTTTATAACGGTTATTTAAAAAATACACAGCAATACTTTAACTAATAATTTTATTTAAAAATATTTAAAAAAGTTTTTAGTTATAAGTAAGCAAATACATCTGAAGGAACTGCGGGCCTTTTAAGCTTTTAAAAATCTTGTTATAACATTATTCTTTAAAACAACTTTGTTGTACATTGTACAAACCTCTTTTACGTTTGGATTTTTTATGTTTTGCTAAATACACAGAAACAAATCTGCTCTCCTCAGAAAAAGGCAATTGATAGCTGATTTCGCTTCCAAATCTAATATGTATTTAAAACAATATATAAAACTTAACTGTCTTTGTTATCTGGGCTTTTTTAGTTCTAAATTTTAAAAGAACTTTATTAGGACTGTAGTCTCTTTGGGATGTATTGTGTTCTCATTTTTGTGAGCATTATCATTCCCAAAAGAAAATCGATGGATTTTTTTAAATAGCCGAAATTAGAGACTTATATTTAATAAATTTTTAGGCTTATTAGTTAGCATTAGGTCCTTTTCCAGTTACCATTTTTTCGGCACGACACGTGAATAATATTGATGCTTTTGGCAAGCTTAGAGCACAAACAATGCGTTTGGCGGTCTGGGAATATTTTACCTGTATTTTGTTCTCAATAGAAAAAAAATGGGTTAGCAGGGTTGTAGAACAGTTTGACGTCTTTTTAACATCTTAACTATCCGTATAATTTTAATATTAAAAATTTAACTTTAATGCATACTGTGGCAATCTATAGCATGGAAATAATGATAGTTCACGTTTATAAATAAAATCGCAAAAAATAATTTTATATTATTGCTAAATTTACAAGGAGAAAGCAAAAATATGTTAAAATAATAATGAAAATACAAAACTTCAAAATATTTTGTGAGGTAACAATAAATTTTACTATTACTTTTGTGATCCCAATTTAAGTAAAACAATTTTTTTACTAAAATTAGGATCACAAAAGTAGTTGAAAAAATTATTTATTCGACATAAAACGTTTAGATATTGCACATTAGTGCATATCTTAGTGGTAATACAGTATTTTTACTGCTGTTATTTCTGCTGCAATTATATACTAATGGTAATATGTCTAAGTATTTTAATTCTTAGTCAAACTGTTGTAGAGCTCCTTAATAAACCCTACTGTTAAAGAATTTCTGGTTTGCAAGGCATATCTGATTATTTGGTTTTGACTTCACAATAAGTTTACCATATTTTATAGAGCTATCACGGGGTAATTTTTGTGCTTTACAGGCCCTCCGGTTGACGTGGGCGTCACGATGTACGTTCTTTCTATCAGCTCACTTTCTGAAGTCCAAATGGTACTTATAAACCAAAAAACCCGACATTTTTAACAGTTATTTTATGTCGACTTAAAATTTTAGATAATCTGAAGTACTCGGCAAGTCAACATATACGTATTAATAAGAAAGAATCAACTACAACACATTGGGTACGAATCCTAGATATCACTGAATTGATAAAACTAAAATTTTTAAACATGTTTACTTGCCGCAGTGCTTCTGGTTTACAAAAAAGGTACTTTATTTTTAGTGTTCGGTCGTTCTTATTAGTGTCCCCGTCTCCCAATTTTTCCAGCCCCTTGGGTAGGGTACATGACCCAATGGGTTGGGTTTTGGACAGGTCCGGGGTGCACGAGTTTTGATTTGGTTTTCACGTTACTTTAGTGCCTACGTTAATAAATAAACGCGGTTTACGGCATTGGTTTCCCTAAAAGAAAAATCTTGGTAGTTTGGATCGCTAATATTAGAAACAATATCAAACTGATATTGGGGGAGAGTTTTAAAATATATATACTTTAATTTTCATTTTAATATATGATCCAAAATAACATTTTTTTTTGTTTCGACAATAAAGAGTACACAATATTTACTTAAAAATTGTTGGCTTGTAAATTTTTGGTTTGTTTTTGCAAATCGGAGGTATTGAATGTAGAAAATATTATTGGTTTTTGTAGTATTTTCACGATTTATTAAAGTCCAACAGCAAAGCAAATTATCCCATCAATAGCTTTGTTACTGTACTGGTACCAATGAAAATGAGAGATTCTGTAAGTACGAGTTAAAAGTCAATATTATCGGTTTCCAGGACCTCCAGTTGATGTCGGAGTCACCATGTACGTTCTCAGTATCAGCTCAGTGTCGGAAGTCCAAATGGTACATAATACTTTTTACATCTTTTGTATCAATGCGTACCACCAATAGACTCTAATTACGACCTCGGAACGTGCAAACAGGAACCTAATTCCAAACAGTTAGTTTATACAAAATGTAAACAGTTTGGTCTTAGACGTCGTTCCGTTGGAACCCATTGGTGGTCTCTAGAGTTGATTGATAAGGACTAAGTATTTCAGAACGTAGAAAGGACGTCATATGAGAAACTTTTTAAAACTCTTTTAATATATAACAATTTCGTAAATAATTGCGAGGTGCTATTACTTAATGCTATATTTAGAAATCCACAAATAAGAAAAACTACCATATGAAGATTTATTTAATATCAAAACCAAAATTAAGATATTATTCTATAAAATTATATGTATACACGGCATGTAATTTAGTATCTTAGTGCGGATTTCTATACTTTACACAGATATGAAATATGGTTTTCGATATGTTTTTGACTCCTAAACACAAATACGTGGTTAGAATTTGGCCACGTCACAATGTTTTTCTAACCTCAAAAAACAGGTCTTAACCACCACGGAGTTGTGATTAAAAATCCGAAGTCAGATTTGCAAAATTTAAGATGGCGGATACAATATGGAAGCTAAATTTCAAAACCCTTCCAATTTACGCAACATTTGGTACATAAAGATTTTAAGGGTCGCTGATCACGAATTTGGGGTCAGATTTACAAAATTCGAAATAGCGAATTCTAGATGGCAACGAGTTTTTTTTTTATTATTCCGCTATTTTGTTTTTTTTTATCAATATGACCCCAAATGCGTGATCAGTGACCCTTAAAAGTGTTTTAAAATTTGGTCCACCATATTGGATCTGCCATCTTAAATTTTTCAAATCTAACTACTAATTCGTAATCAGCTACTTCCAAAACTCCTCTCTACCAAATTTGGCGCAAATTGGTTGATTTTTGAGGTTGTAAAAAACGTTACGTAACACGTCAGTTCTTAGGGTGAATTTTAATTTTTCATGGTCTTTTCCTAATAAATGTACATTTGGAAAATAAAAAACTTTTTTTTTACTGGCGTTTTTTGTGTATTTTGGCCTTATAGACCTGTTTCTTGAGGTAAGAAAAAGATGTCACGTGATGGCCAAATTGTGACCACGCATAAGTGTTTAGAAGGCGAAAATACATCGAAAACCATATATCACATCTCTTTTTGGAGAGTGGTGTAATCTAGGGTGGTACAGTAAATATGTTTACTTTTAAATCAAGGTCATTAGGCTTTTTGACATTATAAATACAAAATTTCTACGGAAAAGGAGGTTAACAAACTCAATATATCCCTTTTTATTCTCTTTGTAAACTTTTTTAAATACCAAAGTTTTTTTCTATCTTTTATATGTATATATAGGGATTTTATTCAATTACACAGGTCCACAAAAAAAGGGGTGTGTGGTGGGTGTCAGACTAAGATTTTCTGCCGTTTTTTTTTCACTGAACACGAATTTAAAGTCAGAATTGGGGGTCAAACAGCAAAAATCGAAAAAGGCGTAATTTCAGATATTAACATTTTTTCTTAATTTAAAACGTCAATATCTCAAAAACTAATAAGTGATACACGAAACTTGTTATGACATAAAGTATGTATTTTTACAAGAACTTTATTTTAAGCTGTATAATTCTTTTGTCTTAATGCCATAATTTTTGAGTTATAATCGAAAAACCAAATTCTCAGGATTTTTTCAAGGTATACCTTTGGAAAAAAATTAATTTTTTTGTTTTTTATTTTTAGATTTTGTCAGTTTTAAGTAATTTTGTAATTCAACTAAATAAAATAAATAATTTATAATTTAAAAAAAAACAAAAATCCCAATAACAAAAAAAAATATTTTTCCCTATTTTGGACCGAAATTTTTTGTCAAAATGACATTTTCGTTTATATTTCTTTTATTATTTATCATATTACAAATGTGTACAAAACTTTTTATATAGAACATTTGAAAAGCTTTAGTTTTTGTTTTATGAAATTTTTTATATCTCTTATAGTTTATACGGTAGTAGTCCAAACATTCCGTGGTAGCAGGTTTCTTCCGGTTAATGTACCGTATCGGTTTTTTCGGTGTTTCTCAATTTTTTGCTGTTCATCCCCTAATTTTGACTTTAGATTCGTGTTCAGCGGAAAAAAATACGCCAGAAAATCCTAGTCCGACACCCAGCACACACCCTTTTTTTTGTGGACCTGTGTTATTTTTAAGAATATCATTATCGAATATCAGTATACTGGTAAAAAACTAATAATTAAGACGTATCTCAAATCATTCAGAATTGCTCAAAAAAATAGCTTTTAAATCGTAAATTCATAAGCAAAAACATTTCGAAACTATAAAAACCATAAATAGTTGCTTGTAAGGCTATCTGTTCGTTGAAATATACATATAAATATAATTTTTCTGAGATAGTTCATAGGACAAAAATGATAAAAATGTGTTTTTGCTGATTAAGCACATCAACCATCCAAAAAGAAAATGAACGAAGTAATTTTTAAATTTAAGCATCAAAAAACACGCGCCAATGTTATTCAAGTTGCAAACAATTGTTGTGACGGATTTATTTATTACAAAATATCCTTGGGTTACTAATTTATACATGCAAAAACCACCTGCTTCTGTTTAGGGCCCAGGGTATAGACTTGTGTACTCGCAGAGTGCACAGAACGATTGACCCTTACGAACTTTCAGATCACTTGAAGAAACTCAAATAACCCTTTCAAAATTAAAGAAACTTAACAACGTTTCGGTGACATGTCGGTCACCGTTTTCAAAATATAACATTAAACCTAAAACATAAATGAAAAAATAATTAAAACAGAATTATTTAAATATTGATAGTTTAATTTGTTTTAACGGGTACAGGGTTTTCATTCATATTTTGACATCCAATTATAACGATAACTAAAAAGGGCAGAAAACCTTCGTGTATAAAAGGTTCATAGTTTTTTATGTATTATTTTTTAAGTACAAAAGACACAAATGAATATTAAAAAGTTAAGAAAAATAAATATGTTAACTTTTTTAAATAGAACACCTTGTATATTTTTATTTAGAATAAAAGGTTTTTTCATCCTCTTTTCCAAAAAAAAGTTTACTAGCATTTTGTTCAGCCGTTTTTAAAATATTTAAGTTTTTAATTAAAAATTCAATTGATAGTAAAAATCTGCATTGCCTTGAAAAACGAACGATTTGATTTGTTTATATTTTTTTTAACCTAGTATCTCTCAAGGAGAAATTTGATTTTTGGATACGAAGGTATGACACTTTTAGATATCCGCCTAATAGCCTCGATTTAAACCCTCTATCTATTTTTGTAAGGTAACTTAAAAAATAAAATTTATTATAAAAGGCCAGAAAATAAAAACATCCTTAGACAAAAATTCGAAAATGAAATTATGTTTCTTAATAGGAACCGGTACGATTTTATTTTTAACGCGTAAGTTAAGAAAAAACATTTTCAGTGCAGAGAAAATTGTGGAAATTATGTTGAAAATTTCTAATTTTATTAAATTTCTTAAGTTTATAATAAATTATTTGTTTTCAAGGCAACGGCAATGTTGATTTTTACTATCATTTAAACTTTTAATTTAAAACTTAAATATTTTCAAAACGGCTGAACGAAATGCTAGCAAAGTATATATTTTTAAAGAAAATGACTACACCTTACATTCTAAATACAAATATACAGGATACTCCATTTAAAAAAATTAACTTATTTATTTTTCTTAACCTTTTAATGTTCATTTGTTTCTTTCGTTATGCTTAAAAGATAATAACTAAATAATTATGAATACAAGAAGATTTTTTTATCCTTTTTCGTTATCGTTGTAAGAAAAAAATCCTGTACATTTATCATTTTCAAAATTTAGATTGGTAGTGAGTTAAATGATATTAAGGTTTCTCGAAATTACCTCGGCATTAAGCTAAGGCAACCAAGTTTATTTTGCGATTATTATTAAATGCATGTTGACATATTTTAGACTTTTTGCATGTCTGGCTATCGGATATTTTGTAATAAACAACATGTAATCATTATAATATAAAATAATGTTGTAATAAACAACTCATTATAATATAAATAACTATTATCGTATTGTACAAAACAACTAAAATAAACTCAATTAAAACAGTTTTAACAGCCATGCACTCTTTAATAAGGTATTTTGTGAAGAAAAACATTTTCAGCCCATAAAATATTGAGATTTAAACAGTCCGAGGGGTCTAAAGAATCATTTGCTAAAAATTTTTAGTAAAAATATTTTAAATAACTGAATTTATTTATTTTTAGAAAATTACATTCTGACCGGTAAACTCGTAATAAATTTAAAATTATTACTTTTAAAACTACGTTTCGTCATAGCACCCTCGCAATTATGTACGAATTAACTTAACCTTTCTACGATACCATATACTACGTTCACCGAATCTATTCTAGCTAAATAAGGCATATTAATGTATAACAAAGCTATTATATCGGTGTCTAAAGTAAACATAAAGTAAATATTCGTAATGAGCATCACCTATGTACGTGTGTTTGAATTTTCAGTTTATATTTTGTGTATTTCTTTTATTTTTGACAGGCTACACCTACATCCGGGCTCGACGTACCGGACTATGTGAATGTGTGTTTGTGAATCGTGAATGTACTACAGTATGGTCAAATTTACTCGGAGTGTACATATTTAAAATATAATATAGACTCACGTATATGATACAGTTAAAATTAAACTGACAGCAATATTCTTCGTTGTTATTAAAATTAAAATTTTGCTATCTAACCAACATGATGTTTTATTATTGTTTAAACAGAATATAGTGTTTTAACAATTTTTAAATATTGCTTACAAAAAAAAAAAACTAAATTAACTTAATCATTTGTTATCCACCTTTAATAATCTCCCGTTATAAAAACACGTATCAATTATATTAAATAATTTGGGTAGACACTCTGAGAAAAATTTGACGAAAATAATATAAAAAATAAAATCTTCGCAGTCTTGAATACTTGGACTGTGTGCATGAGACGCCTTTTCAGTATAGCAAGTCGCTTTTGTCGTATTTTTATTTTTGAATTTTTTAAAAATATTGTTTTATGTTGATCAGGTAACTAGAAATATCAAGCCAATGTCAGGCAATTTGTATTCAATATAAAATGTTTTTTTTTATTATTTATGAAACATTTTTTATTAATATAAACAACAAAATTGGTTAAAGCCAGGCTTATTAAGAGCGTTAAGCTAAACCTAATAATGCCATGCAGTTTAGAAAAATAATTTGATTTGCGGATATTACTGGTAAGTCACATTATTAAATTACGGATTTATAATAGAGAAAAATAAAAGTTTTATTTACCTGATTAACAAAGAATCTCTAATTTCATTATATATATATGCGCCCCGTTAGGTAAATAACCAACCAACCAAAGTAATAAATTAGTTTGCCAATTTTATGTGTAAAATAAATTTACCAAAGCCCTTTTTAAAATGGCAAAAAGCTAACAAACCAAAATACCGTTGGAAACCAAATCAAGGTTATCAAGGTCACTTTATGACGTGACTCCTCCGGCCTGGCCTTGAAAAATATAGATATTGCCCTTTTTATCCCTAATTGCATCCCTTTATTATCAATATTATTACTTATTACAAAAGTTGCCGTATCTATAAGCTCCACGTTATTTTATAGTAGCAAAAGTGTATGGTAAAACTACCAAGTAAAATTAGTCAAAAAAAGTATCAAGATATTAGTTGGTTAGACTAATACCTTTGTGATATTAAAGTTTAAGACAGTAAAAATATATTAATATTTTGTTATTATTTTGGCCTTGCTTTAGAGAACAATTTTGCAGTATTATCCTAACAATATTAAAATGATGTTATATATTTATTTTATAAATAGTACAATTTTACATAAATAAATTAATCCAAATACACATTTAACATATTATGTTACTTTGCTGAAAGTACTGCAAAATTTTTCTCTTTAATTTATCCTGCGAACACAATATATAGAGTTAAATTTTTTAAATATTCTTATGGAAGACTAGATGTATTCGAGTAAGACCAGGATAAACTTGATATTTATACGTTATAATAGTGTGGCGGAATCTAACCACTTTAAAATTTTTAAATAATGTTAAATTTATAAATAAAAATTCGCATTAGATTATTGAAAAAAAAAACTATTTTTATCAGTTTACTGAAGAAAACGTTAACATCTAGTTTAGAGCAAGTTATAAATGGATTTGTTCTCTCCAAGTGTTATAGAAAAGTAATTTTAATTTTCCAAACATAAAATGGTTTAATCAGCCGGTTTGCGTGTTTTATTAAACATAAAATTTACATTTCTAATGGTCAAAGATTGAAATTAGGGACGACCCTCACACATCTACAAACTGCCAATTTTTCTACATGACAGTACTAATATATCACTATTTTTCTTTTAATTTTATAAATAAAGTCTTTGGAACTTTTTAAAATTTTAAATTAAATAAATATTTTTTAAAATTAACAGAAATTAAACTTCAAAGGCTGGTAACCCTGATTCTTGGCCGATTTTTTGCAGACAATCTGTTCATATCTGGCAACCCAATAGTTATGACCAGAATTAGTTAGGCAACCCAATATTTTCATATTCCTTAGGCTTTATGCTTTTGAATAGGTTTTAATTTTTTAGTAGTAGATGTGTAAAAGTATTGGAAAAATATGTAACTATGGTAACATTTATCATAGCCTTGACCATAATCATTTAGGGAACCCCTTGACGATACTTTTATTTGCATATTATATTTGATAAAAAATAGTTTTCTAGTCAGGTTGGCAGATGGGTTAGGATCACTTTTTATTCGGATTTCTTACTAAATATTAACGTTATATTGATTCGAAATAAAAATACTAAAAATACTTACCGCAACATGTATGACACACGAAATAAGAAAAAATATACTTACATGGAGTAACAAGACATTTTTTTAAATACTTTCATAAAATAAATTTTTTAGTGCCAGCTATAACATATCTAATCTTTAAAGCAGCAACGAAATCAACTACAGTGGTTTGTATAAAAAAAATATATGTATTCTGTTTCAGCGAAAAGAAAATATGTTAATACAGAGTTTTAAATATATGAAAGAAAAAAGCAAGTTAACGGTAGACTGTTCTTATCGATACTACCAAATTAATTTTATAAAATGGTTAAAAATAAACCTTTGATAAACCATCAATTTGTTTGCCCAACACAATTTGATTATTATTAGAATTTTGAAATATAGGTATGTTAATTTCAACAATGTTTAATAAATCCACAAAGAAGTTTTAAAAAGGAAAGAAGAATTAACTTTATTTTATAGCTACCAATACTTTTAAATACCTGAAATAAACCTTTATATTAAAAAAATATATATTTTTAATTAACTGAATGAACCAATTCCAATTGCAAAATAATAAAAGATTTACAAGACTATTATAAGAAAGCAGTAGCTTATAGAACGGTATTATTATCAATAAAACAACGGAACTTTTTATCCTATATGCACATAGTATTATTTTAAAATAATGTTTGGTAATTTTAAAAACATTATAACAATAAAATACGTATATAAACCAAAGAACTAAAATTTGTATTTAAGGATTGTTTTAAAAACTAAAAGTTAAAGATATTTAAGAATAATGCCAAAAATTGTTTACGAATATGTACACCATTATTTTGGTGACGACAAGCTGTTAATTTAATCTACAAGCTTTTTCCCCCGTTTACGTTAACTTGGAAAAATCTTACGCTAAAACTTTAAAAAGATCCATAGTTAGGTATGCATATTCGTTAATAATTTCTTCTATTTAACTATCTAATCCAAAAAATATAATATTTCCTTTCTAACACCAAAATCCTTTAAAATATTATCCTATGACCGCCTAAACTAAAGAAACTAATGCATTAAAGAGACAAGCAACTCTTTCATAAAATAAGCAAATATTTTCTGCACTTAAAAAAATCATCTATTTAAATACAATCTTGTTCTAACCAAATTTTAAAGAATATGCTCGTTCAATAATGTGTTTCTTTATTTTTTGAAAAAGTGCTTGCTCAATAATTTAGTTAGGATTTGTGCAGCTTTAAGCCTTTTAAAGCATTTTAGAGAACTGTGCATTGGAAATAAGCATGAAGCATGAGTTTACTACTGTCTTTTTGTAATGCTAAAGTTGTAAATTTTGTTACAATATTGTTTGTCGATGTCGCTATTCGTTACTGTATTATACTAGAGTAAAAAAAAGCTTTAGTTAACTATTAAAATGAGTGGTATCTATTATAGAACAAATTCAACACTGACAATATAAATTATAAAGAATAAATTACTAATACTATATGCTAAACTGAATTTTGTTGTGCGGATAGTTATGCTAATGGCTAGACTTAAACATTGGTTTTGTAAAAAAATCTGCCTGGATAGAATAAAAACACTTACTGACATTAATTTACATAAAGCATATATGACAAGTACAAATCAATAAACATTGCAATCGACCAATATACGTTCAAGTATCTTACTCTAGCTTTCAAATAACGTTGTCCAAATACTTTAAAATACCCTCTATAAAAATTGCTAGTGAAACATTATTGTTTTGTTACAGTCTCAAAAGACTAAAGGTGCAAAAATATAATTATAATAATAAAATATTAAACAAGAAAAAACAGATCATTTAAAATTGTGTATAAAATACTAAACAATAAAACATGTCTTATTAGTGTATCTAAAACGATATAGATCTAAGCTTAAAATTATGTCGAAGTTAGCTGTTTTAGTGCCTATTAATTTAGTGCTTGAAAATTAAAAACAAATGAGTAATTTTGTAAATAACCGTAAAAAAATAATTTTTACTCTTTACTGCTTTCCATATTATGATCTCCAAACATTAAAACAACTTAAAATCTAAGAAATTATTTTTATTAAATCATGGCAAAAACAAGCAAATAAAAAAAAAACTAAAAATACAGTTTCAATAATTTGACAAGCAAACCATAAAGTTCAAGTTTCAATAGATGTTTTTCTTTACACCGTTATAAAAAATATATAAACTAAAATTAAAGCATGTATTGTAACAGAAAGACACACCCAATATTTTCTGACATTTGCCCTGCAAAATCTGGAATTAAGCCAAAATCCCGGATGCTGCGCTTCGAATTCGGGAATGAGGAAATGTTTAGCTAAATACTAAATTACTATGGATAATAATTCATGATTTATTTAGATTTATAGATTCCGCTTTAAAACAATATTTTAAGATTTAAATTTAAAACCCTTTAAAGAGGTAATTTTTACTATAAATTAAAATAAATGTATTTTAAAATATTAATTTTAAAAATATTAACATTTTTTTGTCTGACAAGACACAAAATATAACTTAATTATTTTTTGTATTATTTTGCAAAAAGATTCGCAAGGTTTAATAATTGCAGATGGTAATCTTCTCACCTACTTTGCTCCAAACCAAAATTTTAATTTTAAAATATCAAAGCTGTCGCATCATTTAAAACTAATATGGGCATTGTTAAAATTAAAAAAAACTAACCCAATTACACTTTTAAAGCCTTTAGGACGCAATGACGAATTTATTTTATTCTGGCTATTAAAAAAATAACGGATGTTTACAATCCTTAGACTAAGTAATCAAAAGTTTTATTCAAAAATTAAAAAAGTTTATTATATTATATTTATTATAAATATACTTATTAGGTGTCTGTCATATACACCAAAGTATTGATAATATTAAAGGTTCTAAAAAAATGGGCATCACAAACACCCACAATTCTGAAAGTTTTTTCTTGAACGAATCGACTTCAATTCAGACAAAAATTAATACCAAACTTTTAAAACCAAAAGGGAGATATTACAATTTATGTTTTTATAATTGTAAACACCTTAAGTAAAAAGATGAGAACTTTTTTAAAAAATTAAAACTCAAAAGTATGTGCAGTAAGCCAAAGACTAAACCGATATTTTATTTTAAACTTTTGAAAAATTAAAAAAAAAACCTAAATTAAATAATAGCCTATATATTTATAAAATACTCAGGATAAATTTTTAAAGTATCATTTATCTCTACCGATAAAAAAATATATTTTTTCCTATTTTTTAAATTAATAAAATAATAGTCAAGCTTGTTTTTTAAATTCCATTTGTCCTTTAGTTTGGATGAACAAAACTATTTTTTTTATATTCTAAAATAATACATATAAGAATTATAGTAAGAGTAAAAATACTTGCATGAAGATGCATGAAATTAGTTTTAGAGGTCTTTAAACCTACTAACAAAAATAGGTTTGTCCAAAATTAAGTCAACATAAAAAACAGTACCCAAATTCTAAAAATAAATAAACTGAAAAATTTTCTGTTCTTTAGGATTTTACATTGGACTTCTACTTCCGTCAATTCTGGACAGATCCAAGACTTGCATTTGTTAAAAGGCCACAGGTAAACTTTTAAATTTGTTGAACTTATATCTAAAGCCACTACCATACAGAAACAATTTCTTTCATGGAGTTTAACAGTTTCAAAAAGATAAAATGATTTATTTTAAAATGTCTTATAACTCAAAAAGTTTTGAATTTAATAATTATAATATTAGTAATAATAATAATTAGTCGCATTCTGGGTTATAATAATGTATATTTAATTAATTAAACCTGTAAATAATCTTTAAGTAGTATATTTCTCAGCTTATTTTTAAATACACAATAACTACGATGTGTTCATTGCCATGTTTATAATCTACTTTTTGCAGGTCGAAATGTTATCTGTAGGTTCGGAATTTATCACAAACATATGGGTGCCTGATACATTTTTTGTAAACGAAAAAACGTCATCGTTTCATAAAGCGACAACGTCTAATGAATTTATTCGAATACACCATTCCGGTAGTATTACTAGAAGTATTCGGTAAGTATTTTTTTAAATTAAACGTAATATAAGCGGTAAACTATTTTTTATTACTTACGCAGGAGTTGAGAAAAGCCACGTAACCACAAGTAAGCTACACAAAAATATAGTGATTTTACAAATAATTGATTTATAATGTGAAAAATTATTTAACGTAACTATAAGATTAATATTCTAAAAAATGCATTTTTTAATATTTTTTCTCTTACCTCTATTGTCAGTTACAAGGAAACTTTAATAAAATAATCACTAGGAAAATTAATTATATCATGCTACAACTCCCTTAGTTTTTCGGAATAATACCTTTTGTTTATTTTACAAATCTTTACACTAAGAAACTGCTTCTTATTATGACAAAACTATCTGAGAATGCACTATATTCAAACTGAATATCGGTATTTTTAAAACATGCAAAGTAGAATAAATTATACTACAGTTGTGCAGTTAGCAATTATCAAGAAAGTTTGCAAATTTTTACAGTTTTCCAAATTAATTTCAGCTTTTCAAATTGTACTAAACTTCTTGATAGCACAATGTTTTGTTTGGTTACTCTTACTTGTCAGTTTATTTATTCACAAAAACGCCTGAGAATGTGTTGATAGGGGCAACACTTAAAATATAACAAAAATTATGTTTCTCAAAAAAAAATGATTATTGAATATTATTAATAGCGTTTTTTATTTTAGATTGACAATTACAGCTTCTTGTCCAATGAATTTACAATATTTTCCCATGGATAGACAATTATGCCATATCGAGATTGAAAGTTGTAAGTACAAATTAAGTAAATTTACTAAACACTCTTCTTAAAAATAACAAAAAAATAAAAAATAATAATTTTCAAAAATTATTCTTTTTGACTTTTTGGTAAAATTTTCATTTTTATGTATTATTTTTAAGAATCAAGGCATATATCATGAATTTTAATAACTAAAATGAACATTAAGTAGCGATGAAAGACACATGTGCATTAACTTCTTATTATCTTTTATGCAATAGTGGGCATAGTTATTCTGCGTTCTATAAACTATTACTATATTTTAGATATTAAAAATTTAACTTAAAATGTAATTAAAAGCCTATATATTTATACAGTACATAAAATCAAGAGCAATAATCGCAAAAATCTAATACCTTTAAAATTAAGTGCATAAAAATGGAAATAAAAGTTTAAAATACTGCTTTTTGTTATGTGGAGGCAAATGTAAAGCAATATAAAAAATTAGGCTTGTTTTAAATAATATTTATTCTATTTATAAAAATTCAGTTTTTTACTAGCACAAATAAAACAATTTTTAATTTAAAACATTTTAAAAAATATAGGGTTAACCAAATTAACAAAAATAAAAATTTTCCTTAAAATCTATACAATTCCGTTATGTATTATCCCTATATTTTTTGCAATAAAAAAAACATAATAAAACATATTTCTTTACTGTCTTAAAGCTAAACTGTGACTTATATTTATGTATTGCTTTATTTTTACCTCGTTTTATCTTAAAATGTTGATCTGTATGTTTGTAACATTGCCTTCTAGATTTTTAAAATTGCTAATTTTAAAAATCCAAAAGGCAATGGTTCATATAATCGTGGTTAATACATCGTAAAGTATTTTAGTTTAAAAAAATATTTTACGTCATGTAAAAATAATTTAAAATATTCACATGATAAATATTTAAAAAGAGATACCCATACAAAGACGAAATATTCTTTTTATTGCCATCCTATCGCCCATAAATTGATTTGTATCTGATTACTAATAAGAACAATAATATTAAGTGTTTTTTTTTTAATTAACTACTAATTTTTTTTCGGGCCTTCTCTTATACAGCACTAGCGGAAGGAACCGTCTATTATTTTGTATATCTTGCAAAAATCCACAGAATTAATAAGTTTAGTTGTAAGCCAATTATAAACATTTACAACAAATTTGCATCTGCGACAAAATACCTCGGCCTGACCTGGAACTGTGACAAAAAGGCCGCCACCGGCAAAAGCAGCAAAGCCGGACATTTTTAGGTCATTTAATCCAAAGACTTACTACAATTTAACTACCGCATGATGTCTTACTTAAGTATTTGTTTTTTTATTCAACGCTTTTTTCACAACACAAAATAGTCAGAACCAATTAGATTGTACAAAACCGTCTGCAATTTACGTTTAAAGTATTTAAATCGCTGATTAATTTAAAACTGGCTTTACAAACAAAGATATTATTAGTTCTTTTTATCTTGTTTAGTTTCTTTCTAGTAAAGATTAGTAATAACGCAACTATAACGCAAAATAAACCACAAATCATTTAAGTCCAGTTTTTTTATAACCGCAGTTTAAATACTTTGCAGTGATATTTTGGACGACTTAGCATATTTACTGTATTTGTCCGATTTTAGATTAGTAAACCGATCATTAAACTTCGATCATGTCTTCAATCTTTTATAAATTTGGCGAAAAGTATAAATAACGGCTCCGAATATTGCAGTAAACGCGCGATCTCGCTTCTAGAGTGGAGGTTAAAGCAAGCTAGGGAAAATGTCCGCGCCACTTTTCATATTTTTACACTTCTATGCATCACCTTTCAAAAGATAGCACTGATGGTTTATTTTTAAATTTTAAGTACTAAAAAATTTTTCCAGTCGACTGTCACTCTTTGATATTTTTTTTTTTACTCTTTTGCTCTAAAGAATTACCCGGAAAAATTTCCTTCTTTTCGGCAATTGAAAGTAAACGATGGAAAATTTATAAGTAAAGAAATATTATAAAGAGATAAAACAAAAATGTTTCTTAAGTTTTTGAGAATAAAAACTCATGCATAAACATAAACGGTAATAACACAATTTTTGTCTGTATTTTACTTGCTTTTTTCCGCTTTGTGCTTTTTCAGTTATAAGTACTATCTAAGTTTTATTCATTAAAAAATATGTTATGTCACTATCAATTCATAATCTTCTTTTGTAGAAACATATCTTTTAATTTTGTAGTGCTTACAATTTTTATTTTATGTAAACAGAGGAAAAGAAGAATAAATCATGCATGCATTTAGGATCTGTGTTCAGTGATGCAATATTTCTTAAGTGTTTTAATATAATCTCAAATTCTTCATATATAAAAAATGTTAATTGAATTGCAAGGGAAAAAATGGTTAATAAAAAAAATGCCGAAAATGTAATAAAAAAATAAATCTAATGCAGTACTAAACAAGAATCCTTATTTTTCTTTTCTAAAAGTTGCCGCATTTAAAAAATATATAAAACAAAATTTCTTTTTAAAAGCTTTAACTAGAATATACATATAATGCATTTAAAAGGGTCATGAATATGTATACGATTTAAAAGCTCTTCTATGGGCACCAGCACAAAAATTATGCATAATGCACGAGTTTAAAAAACCGCATGTAAATGACTCTTCACTCCACAAAATTAAATGTCAAAGTTCAAGCAACTGATTCTATTTGCAACTTTTTCACATATATATAAAATGTCCCAACAAAAGTCTCTAATATTTTATGAAATCATTACTAGAAAATACCTTTTCTGGAAAGGCAAAGCAGTGAATTTAAATAGTATCGATAATGTTGGCCAGTTTTGTTACGTCATATGATTGCATTTTCAAATGCAACTTTAAAGTGCATAATCCAGCTGCATGAAACCATTTGCCAAACAACAAGGTATTTATGTACATTTTAAATTGTAAAAAAAGCTAATATTAAACAAGTATAAAACTCCCAACACTTTTTGTAACATAGTCTCGTATTTAAATTGAGGCTTAATTCAATCAAAGTCTGAAGGTACTTTAACAATCGCTGAGAACCCTAGAAATTAAAAAAAATAATTTTGAACATTCACAAAAATTATTAAAAAAAGGAATATGTCATTTTCATGTCTCTCACTCTTTGTCTTCGCTACTTCAGAATCATCAAATAAAAACGAACTTCAGCCAGACGGTACTTCCTTCCTGGAGTTTCAAAACAAAAAATAAAGACAAATTATAATCAATAATAAAAGCACGTGTAGCTAGCTTTCGTCCTTTGTTTTTTGTAAAGCAATTTCAAGCTCTTCCGGTCTATATTTTATGTAATGCTATTTTTTTAAACTGTTTATGAATTTTTATTATTTGATGATAAATGGTCTCATGCAGTGAGCTCTAGGCAAATTACATACCGAATGTCAACGTAAATATTGCACACAGCCTTTTCCATTATATTAAAACATATTTTAACATTTCGTATTTATATATAAGGTGCAAATAAGCATCTTGTCATCAAACCACATGGCAGCATGGGAATCTGTCAGTATTCATATTTTTTTTAAACAAGTTCTCCAGAATCTAACAAAAAGGGTTTATTAAGTCGTTTTTTAAATGAATTTAAAACTTTAAATTTTTTGTAGCAGATTTTTATTTACTTTAAGGCCCCATTTATTTAGCCTCATATTTGTAATTTTATTCTTAATTCTTAAAAACTTGACTGTTGTTTGGATAATTTAAAACTAACATCCAAAAAGATCCTCAGCGTTTAAAATAAGGAATAAAATTACGATTACGAAGATTAATGAACTCGGTCTAAAATGGTAAGCAAAAAAGATAATATCATTACAAATAAAAATTGTTGTTAAAATAAATTACTCCCCTTTTATTAAAAGATACGCTTCCAATTTTTTTTTTCTTAAACCAAGAAGGGAAATACACTATGTTGGGCCTTTCTTATAAGTAAAAAAACACACTTTATTGCCAATGTTGAATATACAAACGGAGAAACGAAAACGTGAGATCGTCCTTTTTGAGTACTTTTCCTCTTTTTTTAAGAAAAACGCTAGGACCAGTTTACCTTTTTTTCGAGGAGGATATGCAGCAAACTCTATTCGCGAACCTTTAGCCAGGGCGTATTCCACCCCTAAAATCTTGAATAGAAAGGGGCGTAAAGTTGTACCTTGTTTAAAAGTTTTGGTTCTCTTTATGTAACCTAATAAAGAAACAGGTGTTCGTGGTCAGTGTCTAAAAATGTTTTTTAAAATGCCAAAGTTAACTTTGGATCAAAAAGTACTAATTATTCATTATATTGAGCAGAGAGTTTGGCCAGAAAGGGATGTGGTGAAAAAGCTTAACATCCCAAAGAGTACTATTCATTTTGTTAAAAAAAAATGGAAGGAAACACACTCCTTTGAGAGAAGAGCTGGAGGTGGTCGCCCCGAACTTTCGAATCAAGAACAAGACAATAATTTATTTAATGTTTTGAGAAACCAACCATTTAAATCTGTAGTTACAGCAAAAAACGGAAAGCAATTTCCCAGCATCGGCTAGAACGGCACGCCAAAGAATAAGACAGATATCCAAGTTGCGCTGCCACCAGGCAGCCTTAAAACCGTTTTTAACAAATGTAAATAAAGAACAACGCATTGGATTTGCTCTACAATTTTACTTGGAATCTTCCATTTTTTGGGAAAATATAATATTCACCCATGAAAAAATGTTTCAGTCGTGCCACAATGGGAGACTTAAGGTATATAGGCCTCAAGGAATACGATTTGATAAAAAATATACCCCAAAGGACAGAAGTAGTGGACAAATTTGGTAATTTGGGGGTGGTTGAGTGCACAAGGACTTGGTGTATGTTATTTTATCGAATGAAGGTTCAATGAGGAGGTATATATAGATCTGCTACAGGATATCATGCTTTCTTCTGTACTGGATCGATTTCCGGGTAGAAATTTTATCTTTCAGCAAGATAAGTGTCCCGTTCATGCGGCCCGGCAAGTCGATGAATGGATGGAAGAGCAGCGTATCAGGGTTTTACCGTGGCCCGCACGTAGTCCGGATTTAAATTTTAAGAAAAATTTTTGGGGCCTATTAGTTAAAAAAATAAATAGGGAGAAGGCCTTTGGGCCACAAAATGTAAACGAACTTAAGGATACAATTTTAGAGACGTGCAATGAGTTACGAGGAAATCCGGACTACGCCCGGGCTTTTATCCATTCGATACCTGGAAGGCTAACTGTCTTAGAAAAAAGCGGAGCCGCAAAAATACTTAATTTGTTTGAAAGGATATTTAAGTTTGTTTAAATTTATTAAATTGTTAATTAATTTATTAATTTGTTTATTTTTATAAAATATAAATATTTTCTTTTACCTTTTGCTTTATTTATAGTAATTAAAACTCAAACAAGGTAAAAAAAAAGCGATTTACAAAAATTGGCAGCCCAAGATTTAATGGCCGTCACTGTACTTATCTATATAAAGCCGTTTTGATTCAATGATACAAGGTTGCTTTACTGAATTTAAATTTCTAGAGTTAATAATAACCTTTTATTTACAAAAGTGAAAGATAAGGTAAATAATCCACTCCTGCTAATACATTAAAACAAGACAATCAGAGATATTGAAAATGGTTACGATTAGGTTCCATGCACTAATAAAGATTTTGCCCGAATCTTTCCCGCACATTTCGAAGCATTTTAGAAGGAATTTGATTACATTCGAAATTGATTTGTTCACGCAACTTTGCCAAAAACTCTGGTTAAGTTACATGCACTTTACTTTTTATGGAGTCACACAAAAAAAATCCAGTGGTGAACGATCTGGCAATCAAGGAGGCGATACCTTTTTGCTCCATAAATAATAATTTGGTTTAAAAACCAGCTACCTATAATTTGGACTCCAGTTACTCAATTATTATAAAATAATGTATCCTGTTTAGGGCAAGTTTATTAATAACCATAATGTTAATTTAACAAATGACAGAAAAACAAGAATTTCATTTTTGTGCATCGAAAACCGCTGCACCAAATGAGCTAAGGTAGGTATGTCCATGAAGAGAAAAAGGGAGGTGCTACTTGGCTTCCCTTTCCTTCTTAGATTTTGGGGGTGAAACGTACCATTCTGAAGGCATTGCAGTTAGGGATCATGCCTTAGCGTAAGAATGTTTTTTATTTGAAATAAAAGTGTATGAGTCCGACCGTTGTTATTTAGAAATCCTTTTAAGCACCAAAAATTTGGATATTATGCCTTTTTTAGACACTCAGTATTTTGAAAACCACTGAATCGAAACGACTGAATGTAGATACATAAAAAAAAATTAAAAGAGCTTTTAAACAAGGTACTCGATCCCCATTTTTATTTAAGATTTCAGGGGCCAAGGAAGTGCGGATAGAGGTTGCTGCGTATGACTAAAAAGTTTTCCCTCGAAGAAGAGTATACGAGTAAGAGCGTTTTTCTTTATATGAAAAGCACTTAAAAAGGACCTTCGCTCGTTTTTTTTTAGCCACCCTGTCCATCCACATTTTCCATTTAAAATATTTAAGAACATTAAATTGCGTCAAAAAGGTTTTTTATCTCGGGACAGTCCACGAAAGCTAAGGCCTAGGTACCGTAGGTGTCTGAAGTGTGGTAATAGGGAGTTTATTCATACGAGACTTAAGCATTTGGAGATTTGGGGGAAAAGGAAAAACTTCTGGGGGTAGCAGGTTCCATAGTCTGGACACTCTAGGGATGAAGGATCGTGGAAAGTTCGGAGCCTCTCAAATTGGACTGTAAAAGGATGCATAAAAGTGGCACTACGTCTTGGTCTGTTGGGAGCTGCCAAAGAAGGAATTATACTGGCCCACTTTTCGGAGCAGAAGCCGTGAAAATACCTATAAAGGAGGAACAAATTCCCTACAGCTCTTCGATGGACAAGAGAAGGAATCTTTTTTGTCATCATTTTGTCATTTGTCATTTTGTCAAAGATGGAAAGTACTTATTTTTTTTAAACCGCTAAATAAACTCTCTTAGTTAGTTACTAGTGAAAGTTGTTCAGCAGGGAAAGATTTTCGCCATATTGAATTTAGCAAAATTGCTTCGTATGTGTTTACTTTGAACAAATGGCATCTTCTAATATATTCTTAAAAGGAGAATTGTAGGCCCAAAATCACCGTCCCAAAAAGTATACACGATTTCATTTAAAATTATTGATTTAAGTTTATTTTTGGATAAGCCGGAAGTGATATTTTACATCCGGTTATTTAACTAATTTCCTATTTACATGTTATATGTATCCTAAATTACCAACTGGTATCTTTTATAACAACAGAAAAAAGCTGTGTGCAATATTTCTGTTGACCCGGGTATATCAGAAAGAAGCTGGTAATGTTCTTTAAAAAAACACGTTATATCAAACTTTGGCCCAACTTGTCTCGATTTTTTGGCATGCTCTACCTTTCCGGCTAGGGTTCGTTTGACGAGGGTGCAACAGGTGATAATTTTTATTGTTTTGGTGACCGAAATAGTCGGATATACAATGACAGACATAAGATACAAATGGCAAACGGGACTGACGAGTGTGGGCATTAGCAGCGAAGTACAATTGCCACAGTTCCGGGTCCTGGGTCATAGGCAGAAGCAGAAGAATATTTCACTTACAACAGGTAAAACAGATGGGTAAAGGTAACATTCGGTTGCAGCAAAAACTTCGACAGGGACTAGACAGGCCACTTTTTTACTTTACCTGTACTTTTTGAAAAAGATGAAAAAGCCATCTTAAATGATATTTCCGTCGAATTCAAAAATGTTGATTAAAAAACCATAGAACATCAAATAAAACTGCTAGGGGTCATTTTGATATTTTTTAAAAATATGTATATTTTTATTTTAAAAACATTTATTTTCTGCACATTTAATCAAGAAAATGTCTGTCTAACGTGCCACTAAAACACCTGACAGATTGATACGGAGACCTGTTCACCCTTTGGCGCTTTTATTATTCAGAGAACAAAAGTTTTAAAATTGTTATAAATATTATTGTTATATACAGGGTGCCACAGATTCGAGTGCATGCATGGGGATCTCGGAAACCGTAAGAGATACGAAGTCGGTTAAATTATGGCAAAGTTTCGCATTTAGGTGCCTAACAACATGTCGAGTAGAAAGTTGTAAAATTTCGAGTACTTCCGGAGATATCCGGAAAAAAACCGAAATTTGCTGATTTCGTTTTAATTTTTTTCTGACGTTATTTAAAGAGATATGGAAAAACAAAAGACACTTTCTCATGGCCATTTTTTAAGGTCTATAAAACAGCGTTAAGAGATTTTCCGTTCGACGTTTCGTTTTCGTTAGACCATCATCGACTTTATTTTTTTAAATGCGGCGCTCAATTGTTTATTGCATTTTTTTGAAGCAGTTAAAATCCCAATTACAATGATGTATAACACTTAATAATTTTATGTTAAATAAACATACTTTCCATAACAGACAATGAGTAAGACAAGGAACGCACATTATTTCTTATAGGGGCGTTCCATATTTGTTAATAAATATTAAGTGTTATACATTTTTGTAATTGGGATAATAAGAGGTTCAAAAAAATTAAATAAAAAACCCGGGTCCGTATTTAAAAAAATAAAGTTGATGATGGTCTAACGAAAACGAAAAAGTGGCCATAAGAAAGTGTCTTTTGTTTTTCCATATCTCTTTAAATAACGTCAGAAAAAAATAAAAACGAAATCAGCAAATTTTGGTTTTTTCCGGATATCTCCGGAAGTACTCGGAATTTTACAACTTTCTAATCGGCATGTTGTTAGGCACCTAAATGCGCAACTTTGCCATAATTTAACCGACTTCGTATCTCTTACGGTTTCCGAGATCCCCATGCATGCACTCGAATCTGATGGCCCTGTAAAATATATATATATATATATATATATATATATATATATATATATATATATATATATATATATATATATATATATATATATATATATGTCAGAATGACACTACCGCCAAGGGATAAACAGGTATGTCAGGTGTTTTAGTGGAAGAGTAGGCGAACATTTTCTTGATGTAAACGTGCAGAAAACAGACGTTTGGAATAAAAAATATACTATTTTAGAACATAACATATATAAGGTAATAGATGATTGCATGGAAAATATAATATATAAAATAAAATGACCACAAGTAGTTTCGGACGTTCTCGGTTCAAAAATAAATTATTTTAAAATGGCATTCATTTCACATTATTTTCAAAAATAAACAGTCATCCCGCAGTATTTCATCCTCAGAGTTGGCTGGACTTATGCCAGACAAAGTACCAAAAGCATCCTAAATTAAGCATGGTTGTTTAAGCTGGTAGCCAAATTACTTACCGCCTTAAGGCGGTAATTTTAACTTACTGCCCGGAAATGCGGGGGGTAAGTTAAATTCACGCCCGATCGTGCATAAACTTATGTAAGATGGCTATTTTAGTTTTTTTTTTATAAAAGTACAGGTACAATTTAAAAAGCGGCCTGTCTAATCTTCCTTGGATAACTCTGTACATCGGCATCGGTAGAAAATATTATCTGGATTTATTTATATATATATATATATATATATATATATATATATATATATATATATATATATATATATATATATATATATATATACAGGGTGTCCGGAATAACTGAAGTACATGGGGATCTTGGAAACCGTTGGAGATACAAAGTCGGTTAAATGGGAGAAAAGTTGCGTACCAGAGTGCCCAACAATATTCCGTTTGAGCATATTTTTAACTGGTCTCTTCAAAGATATACAGAGTGAAAACAAAAATGTGCGTTTTAGAACAACTTTAATATTTCAATCATTATATGGACTAGACCCGTGAAAATTTCAGGAGAGGGTTAGACACATCTGCGAATTTAAAAAGGGTGTCAAAAAATTCTAGGCCTACTATGTTGCGTGCAGCCATAATCAACTTTCTTTTCTTATGGCCGCCATATTGAATTTTTTCATTTTTAAAATGCTTAGAACATCCCCTTTTCCCAAACCCTGTATAACTCGTACTTATTAAACCAGTAAAAAATGCAAAAATGACAAATTATCATTTTTCACATAGTAGGCTTATGTCTATTTCGTATTATTGACGTATTCATATTTGACGTGGTCTCGTATTAATATTTTATTTCAATACGATAGTGTTGTTAATGAGACGTCAAGAAAAGTTTGCTAAGTAGATAAAGTTAAAATGAATGCGTTTTCAAATAGTGAAAGATATGACATGTTGGAATGTTTTATTTTATGCCGAAGGAACGACGAAATGGCTGAAGAAATGTACTTGAATAAATACCCGGAAAGGCGACAACCCAGTAAGAGTATGTTTAGGCGTTTGAAAAATAATCTAATTAATTATGGGAGTTTTGTGAAATTAAAAGGAATAAACCAGCAAATGAAGAAAAAGAAAATTTAGTTATGCAAAGTGTAATCGAGACGCCTCGTATCTCATTACGGCAAATTGAAGATACAGCAGGCGTTGCTCCTCAACGGCCAGTGACGTTCTTAATCGGAATAAATTTCACCCCTACCGCGAACGAGTATGTCAAGGGCTTCAAGATGGAGATCAAGCAAGAAGGCTGCAATTCTGCCTTTGGTTTTTGAACAATGCCACTTGAATCCAAATTTTCCTTTAAGAATTTTATGGTCTGATGAAAGTCGCTTTACCAACTGCGGAATGTTTAATCGCAAAAATACTGTTTTTTGGTCAGATTGAACCCGCATTTGTCCCATGAAGTGAGGCATCAAATTAAATTTGGTTTTAATGTTTGATGGGAATCATTGGTACCCACCTAATTGGTCCTTATTTTTACAATGGAAATTTGAATTCGAAAGATATTTAAATCTGTTACAAAATGACATAGCAGACGCACTTATGGATCTTCCTCTTGCAACAATCCAAAACATGTATTTTCATCAAGATGGTGCCCCTCACAATGCTCGGATTGTCACTGACTATCTCAATACCGAATATCCCAATAAATGGATAGGTAATCAAGGACCCGTAAGATGGCCCGCTAGGTCCCCAGATATGACACCCATGGACTTTTTCGTTTGGGGGTACTTAAAAACAAAATTTACGCTACATCACATGAAACTGTCGACGCACTAAGAGTGGCTGTAGTAGAAGCTGTTAACAGCATCACCCCTGAAATGATCAGGCACTCTTCTGAAGCAGTATTAAGACGATACAGACTGTGCGTTCGGGAAAATGGTG